>OY292527.1:5516663-6116663 GCA_958496365.1 Subacronicta megacephala | reverse complement strand
TACATGACATGTACTTCAAACTCAAGTAGCCAATTTTCGATTTTGGTAATAAAGCTATAGTGATTGAGTTTAGTACCTACAGTATAAATCCGAACACAAAAATGAACAAAAAATAAATATTGTCCAACCTCGGTTAAGAATCTGTTTGTTGTCACGCAGCTGTATAAAACAATTTGATTTCATCCTTAAGGAAATTTCCCCTCTCATAAAAAAGTCGTTTTTCTAAAGGAAATTACGAGTATTATTGTTTAATTTTTCACGCTGAAATGCCTTTTGAAAAAAATGAGCTGGGCCACTTTGTTATGAATAAATAGATGGATATATTTTGTTTCAATTAACTTCAAGATACCGTCTTCTAAATGATTAATTTGGTGTAAAATTTCATTCAAATGTAACAAACATAAAGTTGAATGTTTCCCACACAACGACAGATATCATTATACTTGTTTTCAGCATGAGCGAGTTGCAATCCGCTTTATTTTCCAGCTGAATCATGGAAATCATATTTCACTTCATAACAACAATGCTGTGGATGTAACAAAGTTAAAAGGGATTCGTTTAAGTTCTTTCGTCGAAAATTAATGACAAAAATTTTGCGTGAAAATTACGCGGATATTGTATTTTTTTATACCTACATAACTTGACAGATACATATGTAAGTATGAACAATGTAAAAAACGTTTTTAATTTCCAGGGAATTTGATATATTTAGCAAAATACTAGCTGACCCAACAGACGTTAGAAAGAAAGCACTTTAAAGTTATTCCCAACGTCAAGTCATTAAAACCTCATTGGTACTGTTACGAATATAAATAAGAACAAGAATAGCCAATTAGTGCAGCCGTTCTCGAGTTACAAGTTTGGCAATACACGGTTTTTGTGTATATGAAATAGGAGAAAATTCTAGTCAAGGGCAACATTTTGTTAAAAAATAAAACAACATACCATCACGCCTGTATTCCCCGAAGGGTTAGGCAGAGGTGTACTTAATGTACACCTACAGTTCGCCTGTATGTTTGGGTCCCATGTAATAGGGGGCGAGCCTATTGCCATTCACCGGGCACAAATCCAGACTCCGAGCTTCTACTGAGAATTTCATAGAAAAACTCAATAACACTTTGCTCGACCTGGGGATCGAACCCAAGACCTCTAGCGTAGCAGTCGCGATTGGGACCACTAGACCAACGAGGCAGTCTAAAAAATAAAACAAAGTGGACTTAAAATGAGAGAAACAATAGAAAGTATCAGTATACCACATTCTGCCACTATCCGATCCCTATATTATCTAAAATCTCCTGTCTGAATGAGTTCGCAATCAATGATAAGTTCCCCCGCTGTACAGATCATTTACGCTCACTTTGTCATGTTTGTAGTACACGCAGCTACAGGTCAACCTATATAAAACCAGTTTCAGCGAGTCTCGGATTGTATAGACTTCCCATACAATAGGAGGCCAGCGTAAACTGGTTTTGTATAGCTTAATGTGTAGCTGTGCGTACATACAGAGGGATTTTACTAAGTACTGCTTTCTTAACTTTTTTTTATGGTAATGTGTAAGAGGAATCGCCTTATTGTTTCTTCCCGCAGAAGGTATCTTTGCATTTCACGTTTTTCGAAGGCATAACGTTTAGGCATCTTTTAGTTGTGAAATGAAATGGATGACACAGCTCATTTTAACAGATGGCCGGGCCAACGGCAACATATAAAAACATTTCCAGTATAATCTCACTTTGCAAAGAAAGCTTCCATCAGCTTATAATAAAAATTGATTCATCCGTAAAATTAAATTGAAAAACCTTAACAAATGTGAAAATTCTACTTACGTTGATAGATATGATGTGCGGAGGAGACAAGAGAGGCCGCGTCTGTGTCGTAGGCATCTAGAGTAGGCGGTGCGCCCTCTGCCGTCGAGTCGGAGAGGTTGCCGCCGCATACCGAGGTAGCGCCTCCATCGCTGCTACCTGACACCGAAATATACTCCGGCTCATAAAATCATGCAAGGCTACAATGGACGGTTTTGATGAATCAAAATATGATTGATTGTTAAAATTTATAACGATCTGTTACAATTTTTAATATGAATTCACTTAAGAGGAATTGCGCGATGTGGCCTTATTACCCCTTTGGTATTATTAACTTACACAGATTTACCTACTCCGGAAATATATGTATAATATGAACTATTTTAGAATTATTATGGACTTGCATAACCATTTCTACGCAGTTGTACATAACAAGTCTGTCAAATGCAATATGCCATTAACACATCATTTATGGTTTATTTGTGAATACTACTGGCATTTTTTAAGACCCTACTATAATAAGTCAAAATATATAGTTTCTACTCTTATACATGTAAAACCATATTGTATTCTTACCTCTAACACCAGAATCTGCGCTGCAGCTTCCCCTGTCACCGATCAAGCCGGAAGGTCCCAACATCATTGGTGGGCCCATACCGAGCGAAGCTACACTCTCCCCTTCTGATAAACAGCCAGCTGCCTGTAACTGCCTCCGAGCCTACATGACAAGTGGACGATGAGGCCTTAATTACATTTGGAAATAACAGTATACTAAAGAACAGTACTTTTTTTTTCTTTTCGAATTGATAATATACCGTTCTGTGTGTATATATAACTATGATTAAATATAACTATGATTTAAATATAAATTTTTAGGATATCAACAAATACATTTGCATAATGCTTATTATTGAATGGCGTTATTATCAACATCATCGTTCTATTAGCGCGTAAATATTTACTACAATTTGGTTAAACTAAGCCTTTTCCAATATGTTGATTATATCGCAATACTTGAAAAGGTAAATGTAGCATATTTGTACGAAGTTATTGAAAACAGGACACTGTCCTCATCGTCCCTTTTACGACATCGATCTGTCAGTCTCCTTTACAACATTCATGGGAGAGATGATTTGTATTCTTACCCAACATAACACGGTTATAGTTGTACCTCCATCGACACACCCTTTTAATGGTTCAATTAATTTCGATTGGGGCTTTAATTTGGACAGGATTTGTCCGCTCGAATGGGACATCCCGTTGTGAGCCCACATCAACGTAATGGTATCGAGCGTTCCGCGGTTACCGGTTAATATCCGGATTATGCGTAACGGAAAATTGTGTAATACCGCCGACTTATACTGCCAAGTTACGTTTAATTTTCCCTGCAATTTAGATCAGAGGCAGCAATTTAAAATGGTAATTAACACGAGCAAGTGATGGATGGTCTTGGTTCGCGAGCACATCGCGCCACCTATTCATCATAGTACCGAACTGTCGATAACGTTCGTTTATTATTATTTGCTGATCCACTTCATCACGAAAGTTGTTTATCGAAAACAATTTTACAAAGATAAATTTATTTGGTTCCGCTGTGGGTGTGACAATTTTCACAATTATCTTATGATATCAATACATTTTAGTAACTTAAAAAGCAAAGCGTTTGTTTCATTGATAACCAATTCGCTAATAAAATAATTTTCCTAGTATTGATCATGTGCTATGACTAAGGTTCTGAAAACCTTATCAGTATTTATTATTTAATTAGCCTTTTCAATTATTCTTACCTCAAACAGCTGCTCTCTTGCGTGTCTGAGCTGTGTATCCCTCGCACTGAGCGCAGCAGCAAGCTGGAGCGACCGCTCCGCTTCGTCCCGAGCGTGTCGAAGTAGTGCTGCTCGCTCCCGCTCCCGCTCAGCTCGCTCCGCGCCTAGTGCTGATGACGCTCCTCCCCGTGAGCGCATCTTTACAAACGTAATATAAACAGGCAACATTTATTTTACATTCAATAATATCTCAGGTTACGACGAAATTAAAGTCGAGTCGTGCCTGGAGAAATGTTGCGAAAGAATATTACGAACATAGTGAAACTGGGTACATTTCTGAAAACTTATTAAAGTCGTGAAAGTCAAGACTTCATGAATAATTATCTAAGTTAAAACTTAATAAAAAGAATGAGGCTATCCGACTCAGCCGAGAACAACGTAAGAGGAATAACTTATGATATAAGCACAGTCGCCGGAAACTTTCCGTATGTGTAAATTTCTATAAGCTGGGAAACAACTGTGAAGTTCTGTGTGACCTAAATATTATCCGAGCATAATGAACCTTGCAAACGCTGCTAGATCAAAAGATATGATATCATAAATTGACTGACCACAATGTCCGTTTCATATATTTGACTTTGTTAATGAAACTGGAATATTTTCGAATAAAATGTGAATTTTGGAACACTGATTAATTCTATTTAGAGCGTATTTGATTTGTAGCCTTTTTGCGTCACGGAAATAATAATACGTTGTTATAATTGTATGCTATTGATTTGACTTTTGCAACACAAAATGAATAAATGTAACCTGTTCGTAATTTCTTATGAAGTCCCGGAGCTCTTTCTCTTTGTCTTCGAGTGTGGCGTATAGTTGTTTCATTTGGCTTAGTAAATCGAATCTCTCTGCTTTCAAACGCTTTTTATCTGCCTTTAAAGCTGGAACAAATTATTTATATTACGACACAAACAATGCAATATTATAATCGTAATTATTAGTAAGAATTTTTAATGTATATCCCTCTCAGTTATGATTAAAAGAGACGGCTTAAAAAACCACATCGGTTAAATGCCCCTGAAATCAATTCATATACGTATAACCTGAAGCAGATCTTCATCAATGTTTAAATATAAATTTAAATTATAAGAAGCTGACATTTTAGTTCTACAGTTAAATTAACGTGGTTTATTATTTTTATTGATACATTAACGTTAAGGTTCAGAGCGAAAGATGGACACTATTTCCGAATACATCATCGTCTGAATCGAGTAGTCTTGAAAGGGAACCGCTCGTTTGTACAGGAGGCACACTAGTAAGCCATGCCTCAATCCCGAATGGTTCAAACTCTTTGAGCGCTGGATGCTCGCTTTGGGGGCTTGTATCCTTTGTCGCTGCACTCACTATGCAGATCCCCTCAACTCGGACATTTGTACGTTTCCAACGTTTGATAGGAAAATAAAACACATCCGAGATTGATCTACATTTTACCGTATTCCAACCGCTTCTAGAGACTGTCGATCGTTTTGACGAATTCCCATCACTTTAGAAGTTTGAAAATTGGATTTCAGTTCCGGGCTCAGATTTCATTGGCAATCATAAAGTTCATGGCTTTTGACGTTTTCACGTTTTGGGAATTAATTGAAAGTGAATATTTTGATGATTGACGAGTGACGTAGAATATCAGAATCTTACCTAACGTGTTGTGGTTTGTGTGTAGACAGACAACAACCCTTTGATTGTGGTTTTATCGATCACATGTAACAGTTATATAAGGTAAACATTGTTACGTATGTGTGTACGCCGAATAAATATAGAGTTGACTGTCTTATACTTGCTCATCCTTATGTAAAAAGACTGAGTAACTTTAATAAAAATCTTATACACAAAATTAAACGAAAGTTGACGAAACAACCACAATTTTTGAAACGCTATCTTTAAATTTAGCTTTACCTATTTCATATACAATAAGTATATTGTTATTAAAAAATAATCAATAGGTATAAATAACATCCGCAGTATGTTATACTGCGGAGGTTATTTAGCTGCGATAATGAAGCAAGTTTGCGACCTCTTTAGATACCTACCCACGTCATGTTTATGGAAGTGTTTTGCTTATTTACTTGATACAACCACTGAACGTGACTTCATTATTTTGCTTGCCTGGCATCGATCCGCCAGGAATACAGGCGCAGTAGGCACAACTTGAGCCAAGATGAACGATACAGTAAATTTTCATTTTATCATTACACTTATTTACGGTACCTACTACCAAAATTTCCATTTTTTTATAAGTAGCATTTTTTTTTCTATTTGTCATATTCAAAACCACCACGCCTGTTATTATCGAAGAGTGCGGCAGTGCAATTGTAACCAGGCCCGGAACTTCGATTACCATTAAGAATTCTTTAAAAAAATCTATTCACACTTTACTCGAGGTGGAAATCGAACCTAGGACCTCAGACTCAGCAGACGTGCTGGTGACTGTTTATCATTTATAGCAGGTAGGTATCATTTCTTTCATATTGTCGATGTTTTTACATCATCGGTTTTACAATCACTGCACCGTACGGCTAAAGATGATTGGAATAGCGACCTACTTATACCTACGATTATAGGGTAGGTACGTGGAATAAGGCCAATGGAAATCCAATATGGCGTATGTAGTAAAGTGAGACTTAAGTGAAAGTTTGCTTGAACTTAGATAAATTGGGTAAAGTTGCTGTCTGGCTCGTTAAAAAGTTTTGAAATGGATATTTTAATAGTTTGAAATTTCAAAGGCGATGTTCAAATATTTTTAGTCTGTGATTCAAATTAGAGCTTTTTTTAACATTAAAATGAGAGTCATATCTAACTCCGGTACTTTGAATTAATTGAAGATAACTTTTTGAGAATGACGACATTATATCATTATTCATTGTCATTTCAGTGTTAAAAATTTAGTTAAAAACAATTAGGTACCTACACGTGTTTTAGCCACGTACGAGTTAAATAATATAACGAACCCGAAACCACATGACGCCAACACATAGAGTTACGTTCCACGAAATTCTGACAACTTTCGTCAGTATAATGACATTAGTGAAAATGTCAGTCCAAGTTACAGAAGCACGCCCTAAGAGGACGTGACCCGTATACCGACATGGGTCTATAAGGTACCTTGCGAAATATTATGAACATAGTTTATCAAAATGTCGGCTTACTCCACGCTTCTCCAGTATCGGGGCGGCACTCAACAAATTGGCCACTTTTGCGGGATCGAATCGGATTATTGTGATAAACCCACTGTAGGTGTAACTTACCGATTTATTGAAATGTTCTGTTTATTTGTAGTGTAAAAAAAACTACAGATACGGATTGCAACCGTTAGAATAGAACTAGTTTTTTCCGGATATTATCGCGTTACTAATTCCCAACGTTTGTTTTTTTCCAATTGTCGGAACGACTAAGGGGCGTCTTAATGTTAAAAAACGTAAACAGTAGTTTTATTTCAATGTCTAATTGGTATAAGCGTAAGCGTCAGTATCAGAATTCCAAACATATTTTTTTAGAGCAGTTAAGGGTTCTTTACATTGAATGTAAAAGAAATTATGGTTGCTATGTGATGGTGTACCTGCAAAAAACTTGAGTTTCAAATATTAAATAAGAGTGAAATTCACAAATTATATTTAAACATTTAATCAAACGGCGATTAAATGTTTAAATATAATTTGTGAATTTCACTCTACTTATTCCTCGTATTAAATGCGTTGCAGCGTATACTTTCAGACTGTATTCCGTAATTCGTAGTCAAATAAATGCATTTAAGAACTGTCGACGTAATTTCAGGGAGTTTAACTGAACTATTTGCTACATTGATTCGCCTACGTATCATTCACGTTATGATATGCAGACTTATCGGCCGAAATGTGGCAGCTCGTGAGCTTTCATGATTCAACATTTTCCACGAATAGATTTAAAAGTTCAGTCGGTAAATTGAATGGATTTATCGCAGTTACAACTTCGTATGACTTTATGGTTTTAATATTCGTTAGTACTTTTTAATAAGTACTCAGTTCGATATCAAACTACAGTTTGAAGTGGAATGGAATTTTTATACTGGTATTAATGTCTTAAGCCAACTAATGTCATAAAAAATATAATGGCTAGCGTAATGTGGCCATTAATTTCTTTAGCAACGTAATGCTGACATAAACCCGGCCATTAGGTTTTAGGGTAAGATCTAGTTTGATATATGTTTATAACAAGTTTTCTCTATGATATTAGGAGAAAGTAGCTAGGTTTTTGTACTTTTATTTATATTAACAATACTCTGGCTTATTCGGGATCTCTTGGTAATATGGTTCAATGATTGATCTATAATATTTGGTATTTCAGATAGAGATAAACAATGTTTTTCTGTAGGTATATTTATGAATCTGTTTGGGAAACCCTCACGATAGGGAGAGCTTAAAATTCAAACATATCAAACGTCTACACATCATGCTATACAAATCTAGTATGAGCTGGTCTCGTAATGTGCAGAAAGCTAAGCAATGCCAGATAAATCTATACTGCAATGTACAGCTTAATATGCCTTTTTTGTGAAATAGGATTAAAACAACTACTTAATTACAACTTGGCACTGGTAATAATTTCCTTCTTAAGTTCCTGAAGGTCTTTGTCAGAAATGGCTTGTCTGTCGCTCTGCGGCCATCATCAGTATGTTCGTTACTCACTGGGTAACAAAGGAATGAGCAAGTGTAAGACAATAGGTTATATATTTATGTGGATTACTCAGTTACGTTAGGTAACATTATATATTTTACATCACTTCTCAATCATAAAATATTCAAGCTCTCACGCGCAATTACGCTAATTTTCTTTGAAGAATAGGCTTAAAGCTTCTAATTATTAATTGGCAGCGTCTTAATATTCAGTTCCTTCTTTAATTCCTGAAGGTTTTTGTCAGACTTTTTCCGTTCCAGAAATAGAAAGATAATTTTTAGTTAATTTTACACAACATCATATAGTCCCAAACTAAAAAGAGCTTGTACTATGGGACCTAGACAATGGATAGAATACTTTTAAACTTTTTTTTAAATACATACCTACTTATAATACGTACATAAGAAACACCCAAACACTTATGTTTATCAACACATAAATATTTACTACTCACAGTTAACAGCTTCTCTAGCCAGCAACAATTCTTTCTCAAGTTGTTGTGGATCTAGTTGTGGCCCGTCCTGTGTGTCAGATTTAGCTCGCTCCAGTAAAGTGCTGCCTGCTTCGCCTCGCTCTGCGGCAGCCACCAGAAGCCGACGCACTCTGGTTAGTTCAGCCTAAGAAGAAGGCAGAAGAAACTTCGTAAAAATATAACTATCTGCGACGGTCTCACAATCATAATATTTTTGTAATGACGCGCAAGAATCGAAGTTTTTGCGACAATGTTCTCTTTAATGACGCAAGAAATCACTTTGGTGTGTATACCAAAGCGCTGAGTTAATCAAGCAGTTGTTTCTGACGATATAAAATATTATTTTATGTGAGTCATGTTTAAAAAGCAATCTTTAAATTTGAACAGTATAGAAAACTTACAAAGAAACTCCTTCCTAAGTATATAAGAAGAGTCGAATATCATAAATAGTTACGTAGGTATCAACGAAATCGACTACCCAAAGGTCTTTCGAGAAAGTAATAAACTCACGGTATCTTATTTAACATCGGTCTAACTTCATCCGAGTGGAAAAGGTTAAGTAAAAAATTGTACCTTGAACGCTACAAGAATTACTAATGATAGTTTGATTGGCAGAAATATAACCTTCTAAATTGTTGGTTTGGGTCGTGATAGTCTCGGGATTGTGCGCTGGCAATGGCATGCCGATTTAACTACTGATGTTTTTAAATTGATTGCTTGCTTTATGGTGAAGGAAAACATCGTGAAGAAACCAAGACTACACAATTTTGGAAGGTGTGTTAATGTCAATGTACGATGGCTTTAATCTTTGTTAACCGAAGAAAACAGTAACGACCTGAACAATAATGTCGTAATTATAACATTCAAGAATTTTACTGATAAACAGCTTCCCTTTAATTCTTCCGGCCCTTTAAAGGAATATCCAAAAGCGGGTAATATAGGTGACACAACAATAGTGAACGAGCATTTCAGATAGAATTAGACTACGAGTCAGTTTTCATAACATGTTTCGAAACCATAAAGATATATTGCAATTTGGAATGGAACCTTCTATCCCAAAGCCGTGATTACAACTAAGCCAGGGAATAAATAAGATCCTCAGCCGATACCCCCAAAATTGGTTGCTGTATAAGCTTCTTATACCTGTACCTGTAAGCGTTCATTTTCCATCCGGAGTCTCCTGGCCACTTGAGCGGCGGTAAGCATCCCAGGGGACGCGGAGACTTCCTCCTGGCGCGACCGGTCCGACCGACCACCCGGGGATGCCGCGTCTGTACCTACCACAAATCGTACCATTTGAATGAACATAGCAAGACTTGCAACATTGTGATTAATTTAATGTCACGTAAACGAAAAAGATCTTCGAAATACAAATTCGAATTCATTCTGTTGTGACGTTCTAATCAATCATTTGGAAAGAAAGTATTTCAATGTTTTGATTTTTAAAGCTTCATATACTTAATGCGCTCGCGGCGTTGTATTTTTTGACAGCACATTAACTTAATTAAGTACCAAAATGACATCTCTATTAAAAATAATTTCAAGCCGCTTATGAAAAAAATATTGCTTTACCCAGATTTACGGCCGGAAGCGAGTTAATTAACGCCAGATTGTTTGAAGTACTGTGACATATTAATTTACGAACTTTTTTTCTCTTATACACGTTTAAGCGTCTTTTACGATACACATATTACATCAAGGAATATTTGATACTGTGTGATATTTATTTAAGTACCTACTTATACTGTGTGTTAACGCGCCATTCTAATTAGGAGTTTGTTCACTCGGCTTCATTGCCCTGTTTATAGTTCTATTTCCACAAAGTTGAATCCGTGTTTGATGTTCAAGGGCTCAGGTCGTAACCCTCATTATTAGCTGTCGTGCTATAATATGAAAAGTTTGTAAAGTACGCTACTACATAGTCATATAAATTGAATTGGTTATAGCGACGTAAACGTTGTAATAACGCGAAAGTTTCCCGAGTCACGAAAGCCGCGACTCGGCCGGTCCAGACGAATCGATTGCTCGCATGTAACACGCGTCACGTTATGTCGGCAGGTGTGCGCGACGCCTGCTATATTGTACCATCACTCTGAAAGTGACATATTGACTTCGGCTAAATAACACCCTACTCTCACTGTGTAATTATTCTCCTTCAGTTAACCACAGTTCCAACGAAACAAATAGAGTGAGAAAACGCTAGGATCTACTGCCTGACATTAATAAACGTACGCGTCCCGTACTCGGATGCGAGGAAAAAGAAATAATAAGCTGGAGGATTAGTAACAAATGGAGCAGTGGCAAATTGGTTGCTGAGCGCCGGCCCTATCGTGAACAAATACAGACAGATTGCAGATAAATTATGCCTCGGCGCACATTGTCCAAATGATCCTATTATCCTGCTTGCTCTGATAAGTCAATACGTTGGAGCATTGCACAATTGTCTCCGGGAACAATTGTTACGTATGATTGCGCAAGTTACCACGGCATAGTCCTGCCTGTGTTATACTAATCTAAAGCCGTCGTAAGGAAACTTATGTAACTGGAACAGTTATATTCTAGTTTTAATAGCTGCTCAAATAACTGCTTACTAATAAAAAAATTGAAAAAAGAATTAAATGACAAATTGCAACACCAGGCGGAAAGTTTCTTTCTCGTGAAGTTGGCTTGGCTGTGCAGTGTGCAGTTAGTCGGCAAATGAGCTTATTCCCCAAGGCTGCGCGCTCATTAGCAGCGAGGATATTTTACAGAGACCGCGCAATATATTGTAGATATTTTCATAACACATAGTTCATGTCACCTCCTTAGTTGCGATGAAGTAAATATTAATTTTGTTGCACTTGCGCTTAGTGGCTTTTAATAAATTGACTCTAACGAAAATTCGCGAGGAACCTATTAGTCTTACACAACGAGAACGCACACAGTTGTTGTTTTCTGTTTATTAAAACTTGAATGCGACTTCCAACAGTTTTGTTCTTTAGGAGTTCGAAACAGCAGATATTTTGCTTATATAAAAAATATAAGATATTAAGTTATGTTTGTTTATTTTAGAAAGGAAACCTCTTTTTGAAACCTCTAATTATATTTAGAAGCTTTATTTGAATAGGTACTAAATTGTTTACGTGCCACACGCACCGCTTCCTCAAAACAGTCGTTCATAAATTAATTATTTATCTATCAATCAGTATAGTACCGACATTGACCGACAATATAGGTATGTTTTAAATGTTTCTCTAAAGTTCTAAACAAAGGTACTTGATGATGCCTTTGGATTGCCTGATATATTTTGCCAGTGTCATAGAAAATCCTAATAACACAGGAACCCAGCAATATTTAAGAATATTCAAGAATATTCAAGTAGTATATTTTAGGTTCAGTCGATGTTGGACCACCACAATTTTGTATCCCTGACCATGTCGAACCCAAAATTTTGTCCATGTTCAACTCCCCTGGGTTGAACCATATTTTTAATGTGTCCGTTTGTTTTATGAATTGGAAGACAATTGGTTTCGGTAAGCATATTTTGATAGACCTCGATAAAACAACATAAACGTTTATTTAAACGCTATTTTTATTTATTTATTTATTTAATACTTTATGCACACAGAGTACAGAGGCGCGTTCAGGGATGATAATATGGTCATAATCAATCTACATGTACGATGCGTGTGTATTGATTTGAATAAGTATAATATACATACTATATATATTTTATCGTATATATATATTATTTTGTACAAAAATATTGGGATTTTATTGCAATGTTTAAAAGACTGTAAAGTAATAGAAAAATAATTCAATTTGTCTCTCAATACGTTCATTTATGAAGTTTTGAGCTCATCTTAAATATTCTAATCTACAAAGTTAGTGACTGAAGTATATACATGAACTCCGTCATACCACGCTACCATGTTCACCTGGAGCTAATTGTATTCAAGGTATGTTGTCTAAGACTGAGTTGAACGACGCTCATAACATTCTCAACCAGTAACAGCACCTATGAAGAATTTCAAACTAACTCTAACTTACTTCATCAACAAAACAAACATGCCGTCTCGACTAGTTACGAACTATTATCTCTTGGATTACAGACTCTTAAGACAAACTCTAGCTGCCAAGTTTACCTTCTCCGCTCCCAGCGTTTGTTTTATTTCGTTAATAATTGAGATAAATATTGATGATAGTAAATTTTGTTTCATTTTCATCTTTTTGGGCTTTGTGATTAAACTTGCAATATTTGCTTTCAATGTCACCCGTTAATATCATTTAAAAAACAACTACATTTAAAATATAAGAGTAAATTCTTTCATACCTCCATCCAGAGTGGCAGTTATGTCAGCTCTAGGTTCGGGACCATCACTACTTCTGCCAGGTGACGTCGCATCTGGCAGCGGCACCTCCTCTTCAGAACTATCAGCTGGGTCCAAGATGTTCCTTTCGCTAGTATTACTATTGCCTCCATTGCCGATTTCTGCGTAAGTGCCGCTGTCACTACCGTTTTGTGTAGACCATTTCACCGGGGACTCGAGCTTACCGTTAGCTTGATTTTCTTTATTGTCATCGTCTTGAAAGGAAGAAGATGCATACCCTATTTAAAAACTTAATATCTTAAAATTGGAAAAATGTGAGTAAGCCTAAAGTGTCAGGGATTCAAATTTTATACGATATAATATAGAAAATGTGACTGTAATACTTCAGGGATACGGTTCGTAATACGAGGAATCCTTTTTATCAAATTTAGATATTTTCGGTGGATTCAGAAAAGGATCATTTTAGCTGTGTCACGTAGATTACTCCTCGCTCGAGGCTGTAATAGCATAGCTATTTAAGGTGCTGTCTTCGTTAATATTGATAAGCAAAAATCTATACTTGACTTTGGTTGAATAATTCTCATGTTATATTGATATTTAAATGAGGATGTGTGATACCCAATAAACTGGAAGGCCAAAGAGTACTTATTAGGGCCTTCTACGGAAACCGCACTATTGACTCCCTTGGCCTAATATAGAATATGGCTGATTTCCAATCGCAATACGACATTATCCGCTACCTAACTCCAGTAAAGAAACTTTTAAATGTACCTATAAATGGATTGTCCTTCCCATTTCTTATGGACAATCTTGTTGTTCTATTGAGCGTGCCATCTTTGTCAACGCTGAGTCCACCGTTGCGCTTGTCTAGGGTCCCGATGAGTAAACGTCTCTCGGGAGGGATGGGTCGATCAAGCTCGGGCCGTAGCGCAGAGCTGGCCGGTGTGATCAGCGGGTCGGCTGGCTCGGGCTCCGCGTCCGCTTCAACCCGAGCTCCCACCGACACCTGCTCGTCGACCATCTTGCGGAGTTTCGCCTGTGAGATTGTTTTAATAGATACACAAATAATATGTGATATGATATGATTATCGACTAATACGCCGACCAACCGCGCTTTGAAGTAATGTAGCCCAATAACTAAAAAGTAAAACATATTTAAGAGGTTAAAATTCATAAGGTAAGATAAGTCACAAGACAGTTGGCTTGTAACAACAATTCGCCCGTCGCTATCGACAATAATTTATTTGTTTTGAATCGTATAAAACTAATAGTAAAATTCCCTACAGTGTATTTACCAACGTTATTATTAAATGTATTACACAGTAATCAAACAGTGGAAATTTGAATACTGAATTTGACTTTACTATCAATTGTTTGACTAATTGGTTACATTAATGAATTGATTTGTGCTTCAATTATTTGGCTTTTGAATTCTCACCACTAACTACGTATGTAACCAAAAAATTATGCAGGTGTTCTAGCTCCCAGCTTTGGTAATGAATGTGTTATAAAGTGCCAGTTTATTTGTGCCAGCTCGGTTGGCGAACAACAGCAATATATTTTAGGCATCCGACGACGCCATATCTGTAGCTATTAATCTGGGCAGACCCCTCTTGCTTAGTTAATTCACCTGCTACCGTTTGATGTAATGGTCGTTTAAGTCTGTTCGTCGTACCGTGCGGGTGTGGGGAGGCGACGCACCTTATAACGTCGTCATTAGTGATAATACCTTCGTTGAAAATGATGCAAAATATAAGCCATGCTGTAGGGAATTTACATTCTATATAAATTAACATACCATCATAACATCACGCCTGTATTCCCCGAAGGGATAGGCAGAGATGTACTAATGTGCACCCACAGTTCGTCGGTATATCTAGGTCCCACGTAATGGGGGGCGAGCTTATTGCCATTAACCGGGCACAAAGCCAGACTCCAAACTGCTACTGAGAATTTAATAGAAAAACTCAATAACATTTGCTCGACCCGGAAATCGAATCCAGGACCTTTAGCGAAGCAGTCGCGGTTTGGGCCACTAGACTAATGAGGCAGTAAATCTTTTTTATGTATGGAAGTACCTACAGATACCCTGTCTCGGGGAATGGAAGAAAGAGTTATTGAAGGGGGAAAAGTTTAAATTACCTTTTCCTATCCCTCGACATTTTATACAGATACTCACTTTCAGGTATCTACTACTTTATTGCTTTGTTACATTGCATTTACCACAACATTAGCTTGCTAGTCGGTGCGTGTATACATGGGCTTATGCGCACGCTACCCGCATGTCATGTAGCAGGATGTTGTCTAGAGTTCCCAGTTAAACGTTCTAACAATGCACAATGGCTTGTCGAAGTGTGGCGTGCGCTAATCGTGCATGCGGTCTTTCTCACCTGGGCGTCGCCTAGTATGCGGCGCACTAGCGCCATCAGGCCGCCGTGGCAGGCGCTGTCATGCTACCCACCCCCTTCCTGCCGCCTCATTGTCTCCCGCGTGACACCTGCCACACGCTCGTTACACTTCCTATTCACCACTAAACTTTCAATACAAATTGAAACTATTCCACTTTGCCGCTCGCTACCCTTTGTCTCAGCACTTCGATGACAGTCCGGAATGAGGACGTCGCTTCCTCGGAATTATCTGAAACAAACATATTTCATTGTTAACTTCATGATGGAGAACACACATGCTTGTTATAGTTTGAATTGACTTTGTTCTGTTCATGTAACGAATGCTGTAAGTAGTAAGAATAATATAAACTATTCTTCGATTCTATCTATAAAAATATACTCAGAGACGATAGTATTCAATTTCAATAGTTATTCGTAGTTTTCTCAGTATTCCTTTTGGAGTATTAACAAAGTCTGAATTGAAGTTTGTAAGTGAAAAATATTTTTTTGCTCCGGAGCCTTTTGAAACATCGCACTATCTAATTACGACGTCCCCTAAGAAAAATACTAGAGGGCTCTTAATTGCCTGCTAAGTACGAACCGTAATAAAGTTCCGTCAAAATACTTGTGGAACTCATTATTCAGGTCGATGCCGGCGTCTCCTGCGGTACTTACTAACAACGGGTCTTTGACGTTCACATTTGATTCTTTTTGTCAATGCCTTCTCGCGCCGCGGGCTCAAAAAGGAAAGGATTTCTGTTCACAGAAATAAAGTATGGAGCGAGAAAATTGTCGATGTCACAATAAAAAGCTGTTGTTTATTGAACACCGGAACAGCTGCTCTTGTTGTTACCAGCAACTGACGCAATTACACAAACGCGGAACAATATTGCCAACGTGCAACACTTTTTTTTTGTAATCGAGCCTGTTATGCAAATTTGAAGAAGGAACTCTGTTTTTTAAATTTAGGAGCTTTACCCTGATGAATGTAGTCCAAGCAGTCGGCGTAAGGCGGTAATTTGCGAAGTGCGGCTCGTTGAGTCCGCCGCTCCAGTTATTGGCCGCAAAATTGATTAAAATTCCAGCTGCGTAAGGGAGTCTCATCTACTTTTTTATTAGATTGCTCTCACTGAAGACTGTTTTAGTAAGTTTCTATTCGTGTTCGACCATTTGATTTTGCCGAGTAATCAGATCGTGCAACCGTAAGCCGCCATACAAACAGCGAGATTGAGTTGCTCTGTGATGGAAATAAACATCGTGAAGCACCGCTTGAATTTTATTATCATGCTTTAATTTAATACCTACTAATAAAAATGTACCTGAATGATTCCTTTGATGAACGTTTTCAGTACTGCTACAAATATATTTTTTACTGGATACTTATTTTAAGTAACATTACCTATATATCAAAGCAATAAATAAGGTTAGACACTAATTTGATTCAGGTTAGCAGTCAGGTTCAGTTTTATCTCGTCGTTTTATTTGGATAAATAAATACCCACCCAAGTACTTAAAACCTTTATTTTTAACAGTTTCTATTTTGAAGATTTTTAACTATTATAAATTATTATAAAAAAATTTAAACGTACATAATATTATATACAGATTTGTTTGAACAAATCCAAAAATTTCCATTCCATTGATTATTTTTTCTAGTCTTAAAAGGCTGTTTACGATTTGATGTTTGACAAATTTAAATCAATATAGATAGGCTACCTGGCATTTAATTTAAATAAAGCGTTCCCCTATTTTCACAAGGGTCGTCCACGTCACGGGTGCAGTATTCATCAAAGTAATTGCGCTGTTTCATTAAAACTCCCGGCACATCCTTCAAGATTTGCATAAAAAGGTTTCCAGGCCTCGCTAGGAGACCTCCCTCGACTTAACATTAAACCAATTTTTAAATGTCACTTAATTCTAAAAATTGTCACGTTTGAAGAACAAAGTCCGTAAACGGAGTTAGGCGAAGAATTTGTATTGACCATTTAGAAAAATAAGAACTGTACCTTGTAACAAAACAAAACCTAAAGGATTTTGCTCAATAATATCAATAAGTACTTACTTATGATTGAGACCGATTTTATTTCTGTACAATAAATACAATAGAATTTTCCGTGAATTTTATTGGCTACACTTGAATAAAGACCTTTCCGATTGGTTGATACAATAAATTGCATGGGAATGCTTTTTATTTCAATATTTATTTACATTGATCCCATTCTCTTCAGGAGAAATTCGAATCGTAAAAAGAATACCAGTATTTGTCTCTTAATCGCTTTTAAAAAGTAGAATACAATTGTTCATGAGCAACAACCATAGTGCGATCTAACCCAACTAAACATCGACCAAAGTTTCGTTTTTCCTAACTAGATGGCGTTGGCGTCGAATTAGATCGCGCTATGGTTTCGTTCACAAAATGTAACTAGGTCACCAAACATTTTTTATTAAACATGCGCTCTTACACTAGATGACCAGTCTATCGTATCAGCAGATCAAAACACAATGGTTTCATTTCGTATCCCTACTAGTGTTTACACGAGTGCAAAAATACCATTCGGTATCTAACATTGGTCCATCGAGCCGGGTCGATAGACATTTTTTGTATTTAGCGGTGTGCCACCGTTGGCCCGCTACCCGTGTTACCCGCAGTGGATCGCTGCGAAGGGGTACACGGTCCTCCGCAGTAGCGGCGGCAGCTACGGCCACCCTAGCATTGGTGGGCGGTCGAGCTTCGGCAGCAGCAGCAGCGGATTAGTTCAAGGAGCAGCCACAGGGGGCGCTTCTACAGTCAAGTGCAGTTCAAGGTGACGCAGTATCTTCGAGACGTCAAGTGCAGTCCGTCTACTAAGAGGTCAACGCGGCGCCACCAGGGGGCGCTACATACACCAAGATCAATCACCGTGTTTGTGTGAGTGAAGTGCAACTGTGAGTACATTTTACATTATAAACTAAAGAAAATTACTGTCAAGCAATTTTGAACATTATTTCTAGAAGATCGGGGACTTATAAATTTTAAGGAGATTTTTAGACTTAGAAAAATTTTCGTATATTTATTGGGAACTTGTAAATTTTTATTTGTTGTGCATGTTAGTTAAGGACTTATAGTTTTACAAAAAACGACGGAACGGGGAACCTATGCCCGATTTCGGTCCGAGTATAAGTTGTTTAAAAACACTTGTAAAATTTTAAGGTGGTTTCTGGAACTTAGAATATTTTCGTCAATATTGAACTTGTATTTTTTTAACGTAACGATTGTAATATCTTTAGTAGTTTAGAACAAACGTTGTTTTTATTCTTTTTTTTACACTGTTGAATTTATTGTTTACATGGTTCTATGAACTTGGAAGAATATATTGCGGTTATTTTATGTAATATTTAGGTATTAGATTAAATCAACTTTTTATATATATATTTTTTACTGGGTTCATTTATGTCAAACATGGAGGGTTTAATTAATGTATTAAAAGGTTTACAAAACGTCATAATTAAAGGATTTTCAAATTTTAAAAAGTGTCCTAAGGATAGATTAACAATGGAATATATAGAAGCTAGACAAGAATTGCTAGAAAAAGATTGGGCATCATTTAAAAATACTAATACAAGACTGTACGAGAATTATAAATTAGATGACATTGATCAAAAGGTTGTCGAGATTTATGATTCAACCGAAGACACTTACATTAATTATAAATGTTTAATGAAAACAACGTCCAATAAAATTAGAGGTTCTAAGGAACCAGCACAACAAAATAATGGTTCTACCAGTAGTACAGTTAAGTCATCCAGTTCATTAGTTAAATTGCCCAAGATCTCCATACCAATGTTTTCGGGAAAGTATGGAGAATGGACGACATTTCATGATCTATTTGTTTCATTAGTACATAAAAATGATTCTTTAGATAATGTACAAAAATTGCATTATCTCAAAAGTCACCTTTCTGGCGAAGCCGAGCAATTAATACGGCACACCCCAATAACTGACTCTAATTATAGTCAGTGCTGGGATCAGTTAGAAAGGCGCTATAGTAATAAAAAATATTTAACTAATTGTATCTTAAAAAGGTTGTTTGGTCAAAAACGTATACATAACGAGTCAGCAACAGCACTTAAAGAGCTGCTCGACACTACGTGTGATTGTTTAAACGCACTTACCAATTTAAACATAAATGTGAGTACCTGGGATGTTATTATCATTCACATAGTTACCTTTAAGTTGGATAGTGAAACTAGAAAACAATGGGAGCTTAGTGTTTGTAACAATGATTCCAACAACGACTTACCGACTTTCCAGCAATTTAAAGTATTTATTGAAAATCGTTTCCGGGCTTTAGAGTGTTTAGAACCCAAGAAACCGACAGTTCACCAGGTCAATAATAGTAATTCGCATACGTATGCACCAAAAGCCATGTTGGCCAAGAGTTCGCCCAACAATAATATACGATGTGAATACTGCTCCGAAGCACACAAACTTTGCTTCTGTAAGGTGTTCGTAAAGCAACCCATAGAGAGTAGATGAGAGTTTGTGTCAAAGAACAGCATTTGTTTCAACTGTCTAGGCAGTAACCACACCGTCTATGATTGCAAAAAACTCACTACCTGTAGGGTTTGCCAGAAGCGCCATCATTCGCTCCTGCATCTCAACCGAGAATCGGAGATTAAAGGCGTAACCACTTCCGCAAATACGGCTATCGATAGTGTTAGTTCTTCAACTAATTCTGATCCGATAGTTTCGTGTTTATCTACAGGAAAGGTTCCTACGCCCAGACAGGTTTTATTAGCCACTGCGTTAATAAATGCCGAGTCAAAAACAGGTAATTATCTAGCAGTCCGGGCCCTTCTCGACCAAGGTTCGCAGGCTTGCTTCATTACGGAGTCTGCAGTTCAATTCCTCTGTCTCGAAAGGATTCCCATACATGGACTTATTTCAGGGCTAGGAGATAACAGTTCAGTAACGGCAAAGTATATGGTACAGCTGTCTATTCAATCTCGGGTAGATCCAAATTTTAAACTTAAAATTAACGCATATGTATTAACCAAAATCACATCATACTTACCTGAACGTAATATCAACGCAACTTTGGATTGGTTGGATGTTCAGAGTCTGTGTCTAGCAGACCCAGATTTCAATGTGCCCAAAAGGATAGATATTCTATTGGGTGCTGACGCTTACAGCTGCATTATTAAGGAAGGCATAGCAAAAAATCCTTCCGGTACACTTGTCGCGCAAAGTACTACATTAGGGTGGGTCTTGTCAGGTGCAGTTGATTCTGAAAACAAAAAAAGGTCAAGCACAATAAAAGTTATGTGTGCTCAAATAAATCAAAACGATGCTCTCAGAAAATTTTGGGAAATCGAAGAACAAAGTAATGGGAAGAAATTACTTACACTGGAAGAGAGCAAATGCGAAGAGTTTTATAGTGCGACAACTAGAAGAGATAGCAATGGTAGGTACATAGTCCGATTACCTTTTCGGGATGAAGAACCCCCTTGTTCATCGGGAAATTCACGCACTATAGCTGAAAAAAGATTTAAAGCATTAGAGAAAAGATTAGAAAATAACATAGATCTTAAAGAAAAGTACACACAGGTAATAGAAGAATACTTACATTTAGAACACATGAGGCCAGTAGAGGAGGATGACAAAAACAAAGAAATCGCCGTATACTTACCTCATCACGCAGTCGTACGGGATGATAAAACCACTACTAAGGTTCGGGTTGTCTTCAACGCCTCCGAGAAAAATAGTAATGGTGTTTCACTAAACGACAAACTTATGGTAGGACCTACACTTCAACCTGATCTGAGACATACGGTGTTAAGGTGGAGGACCCATTCCATAGCACTTGTAGCGGATATCATTAAAATGTACCGCCAAGTTAAAATAGCCGAAGAAGATGTAAAGTTTCAGCGCATTCTCTGGCGAAACAATGCTGAAACAAAAATTAAAGATTATGAGCTTATGACCGTAACTTTTGGTACAGCTTCAGCACCATTTCAGGCTGTCAGAACATTACACCAGGTCGCTTATGACGAAGGTGTTAATTATCCCCTTGCCGCAGATAAAGTTATTAACTGCTTTTATATGGATGACCTAATGACAGGCTGTAGTACCGTAACAGAAGGCTTAGAAATATACAAGCAAATGACAGGATTGTTAGGAAAGGGTGGATTCAAATTACAAAAGTGGAACAGCAACAACCAGGAAATAGTGAAAGAGATAAGTGCAATAGAAGGAAAGGAAAATGAAGGACAAATAGATCAAAATAGGACAAACGGTAACATTAAAAAGGACAAATTAACACAGGACATACCGCATAAGGCACAGGACAAAAGTACAAACAACATTGAAGAGAAGGAAGTTAAAATAAAGGTAGATAGCACAATTAAAATCTTAGGACTTACCTGGAACCGCAGTGAAGACACCTTCCAGTACTCGGTAAATCTCCCGCCATCGACGACTGCACCTGTTACAAAAAGAATCATAATTTCAGATATAGCCCGACTCTTCGACCCATTGGGTTGGTTAGCTCCTAGTGTGGTTATGGCAAAGGCTTTTATTCAGAAGTTATGGCTTGCAGGTGTGGATTGGGATGAAGAGCTGACAAACCCATTGATCGAAGAGTGGAGTACTTATCGTGAGGAGTTGTTGATACTTACCAAGGTCCGGATACCTCGTTGGCTTGGTATAAAGTTGAATGACGATCTGGAGCTGCACGGTTTCAGCGACGCCTCGAAAACAGCATATGCCGCCGTGATCTACTTAAGAACCGTTGATTCGGAAAACAATATCCAAGTGTCTTTACTAGTGGCGAAAACTAGAGTAGCCCCTGTAAAACAAATAAGTATCCCGCGACTGGAGCTATGTGGGGCAGTTTTACTGTCACAACTGTTGGCAGAAACATCTGAGGTTTTGAACATATCCACAGACAAAATCAGAGCTTGGACTGATTCCACTGTGGTGTTGGCCTGGATAAATAGTCACCCTAGTAAATGGAAGACCTTCGTGGCCAACCGGACATCTGAAATTTTGACGACAACAAAGTCGTCTCAATGGTTTCATGTTCCGACCAAGGACAACCCTGCAGATTGCGCCTCTAGGGGAATACTACCCAGTTCACTTCTTGACTGCAATTTGTGGTTCACTGGACCATCATTTCTTAAGAACAAAACCATCTTATACAATAGACCAAACTTGCGTGATACACATCTTGAGGAGTCTGTGAAGGCTCACATAACAATTGTGCCAGATTGTTCATTGTTCGAACAATATTCTTCATTACAAAAATTAATTAGAATTATTGCTTATTGCCGACGATTTTTAACAAAGAACATATTTAAACAAAATTATTTACATAAGTCTGAATTAGAAACCGCTTTAGAATGTTGCATTAGACAAACACAGAAGGAAAAATTTACAGTGGAGTATTCACACTTACAGGAAAAGGGCTATTTACAACTAAAATCTAGTAAGCTAAACTCACTCTGTCCATATCTCGACGATAAGAGCATAATCAGAGTTCGAGGTAGACTCGAAAAGGCTCCACTAAGTCATCAGATGAAACATCCCATAGTGTTACCTAGCTCTTGTCATTTTACTAATCTTATAGTGGCAGATGCTCACATAAAAACTCTTCATGGTGGTCCTCAGTTGATGACTAACTATTTAAGATCAGCCTATTGGATCATAGGAGCTCGGAATTTAGTTAAGTATCATGTACGCAAATGTGTAACATGCGCGAAACATCGCGCCAGCACGAAAAACCAAATGATGGGTTCTCTTCCAACTGTCAGATGTTCTCCAGCCCGACCGTTTTTGCACAGCGGTGTAGATTACGCTGGCCCTATAAACATACGGACAACGAAAGGTCGCGGTCATCGGTCATACAAAGGCTACATATGTTTGTTCATCTGCATGTCGACACGTGCTATTCATTTAGAAGTCGTTAGCGACATGAGCACGCAAGCTTTTCTGGCAGCCTTCCGACGTTTTGTGTCAAGGCGAGGTCAGTGTGCCGAAATATGGAGCGACAATGGTACCACGTTTGTAGGTGCTAACAGAGAGTTGCAACAATTGGCGTTAGTTCAGGAATCGATAGCAGAACAACTGGAGTCCAACGGTACAAAGTGGCACTTCATTCCCCCACACAGCCCTAATTTCGGCGGGCTTTGGGAAGCTGGGGTGAAATCCACTAAGTTTCATCTCAAACGGGTCATTGGTGAAGCTACCCTGACGTATGAGGAAATGAGCACTCTTCTCAATCAAGTGGAGGCTTGTTTAAACTCACGGCCAATGAGCGTCATAAACACATCTGATCCTGGTGAACCATTACCTTTAACCCCAGGACATTTTCTGATCGGAGAACCGATAGTAAATGTACCTGACAACAGATTTGAGGGCGCAAATGTCAGTCATTTGACGCGGTGGCAATTTATTCAACGAATGGTACAGTCATTCTGGAAACGCTGGTCCCAAGAATATTTGTCCAACCTTATGAACCGGTACAAATGGGTTTTAAAAACTCCTGAGCCGAAAATTGGAGACATTGTTTTGATTAAAGAAGACGACTTGCCACCAAGTCGTTGGTTGTTAGGTCGCGTAGTCGAAAAACATCCCGGCGATGATGGCGTTACCCGGGTAGTCACATTGCGCACTAAGTCCTCAAATATCAAAAGGCCAACATCCAAACTTTGTATTTTACCAGTTATAGATCAATGATTTTTTTATGTACATATAATTATTTTAGATCAACTTATACAACTTTTTATTTTATATAAGGGTTTTTACTCATTTTAAGTTTACTCTGGTTACATTAGTTAGGATCTCATTTTTCTATATTTTTACAATTTTTACAAAAGTTTCCTCCCCTTTGGAGTTTTATTCTAACGTTTATTAGTTTACAACTGTTGATTTTCTATAAATTGTTAAGTTAAGTGTTATTTTAAGGTGATCCAAATAATGTCAAGATCAAAATAGTGTCAAATTAAAAATTGTTACTTTGAGTTCGGAAACCTAGTTTTTAGTACAAAATTTCCATCAATCGTAATACCAAATCATTGTTTGTTTAACATAACGCAAACCTGAATTGTAAGCTCAAGAAGGACGTTCCTTCAGAAACGTCCTTGGTGGGCGGTATGTTCATGAGCAACAACCATAGTGCGATCTAACCCAACTAAACATCGACCAAAGTTTCGTTTTTCCTAACTAGATGGCGTTGGCGTCGAATTAGATCGCGCTATGGTTTCGTTCACAAAATGTAACTAGGTCACCAAACATTTTTTATTAAACATGCGCTCTTACACTAGATGACCAGTCTATCGTATCAGCAGATCAAAACACAGTGGTTTCATTTCGTATCCCTACTAGTGTTTACACGAGTGCAAAAATACCATTCGGTATCTAACAACAATAATAATACATACCTACACACAATTATTTTCACGCCTGTTTAGGTACCATTGGGATAGGCACAGACTATAGATTTCTACTTGCTACAATCCCATTTTCGCTTTCGTATACATAAGAACGTCGGTTTAGGGGGTCTTTTCTCGGAACGATCGCAATTAGATTGTGTTAAATTCGCACAATAATATGTTATGTTTAATTTGATAAACAACCCACTCCTAGAAAACAATCTGCGACGGGATGCGGGTTCGGACCACAAAGAACTTCGTTTATATAAAAGTTCTTCGCAGCGCTACGAAAACACGTAAACCTACGGTTTAGACTTTGTTTTGCGGTTTGTCATTTATTTGTAATGTTTAAGGAAAAGAGTGCTTTCACTAAGAAATGGAACTTTGATTTGAAATTTACTGACATCATGCATTTACGGTAAAATTGTATGTAGATAGCCTACTGTGATTTTCCAACATTATTATTAGATAAAGGATAATAAAAAATACTGCATTAATAATTTGTTTTTCTTTCAGTTTAAAAACAGCCTCTTCAGTCTAGTGGTTCTACGTGCCACGCCAATAGTGGAGGTCCTGTGTTCGATTCCCAAGTCAAGCCGTCTTATTGGGTTCTTTCTAGGATTTTTTCAGTTAATGGCAATAGTCTCGCCCCTATTACAAGGGATTTTGACATACCTACCAACGAACTGTGCCTAGCCCTTAGATAAATATAGGCGTGGTAGTATCTTTTCTCTGGTTGGTAGTAAAATTAATAATTTAAGTTGTATTTTATTATGTCCTGTCAGGTTAGGTCATGAGAAACCGAGCAGGATGTAAGGTGATACCTCGCCTTTTGAAGGGGTCTAGTGAATGCTGGACCACAACTTGTCATGATCATGGCAAATGTCACGGATCCCATGGCGGTGACTATAGGGCTAGGGAAAGCAAATGCGATTTTTAGTCGATATGTGTCCAACATACCCTGCTTCTTCCTCAGGTGGCGGACGATCCATGAGGAGTTTAAGTATTATGAAAAAAAAACATCTTGAGAAACTGATACCTGTGAGTAGGTACCTTCGCCAGGACACTACAAAAATCATTAATTTAGTTGAAATGTACCTTAAAATAAGATTTTAGAATAAGTAATAGTAATAAGATAATGATTATGTCCATTAACGTCAATGTAAATGTTTATTGTCAACGAGCGGCATGATTGCTTTGGCGACCAAGCTCGTTAAATAAAGGGAAAACGAAAAGTAGGTACCTACCTAATTAAGTGGTTTTGAGTACCTTAACGAATTTACAAGTTACCTACGTAAATTGTAATATACAATTAGACATTATGACAGGGACACAGACATTGAATATGGCCCTAGGCCAAAGTATTAAATTTTCAATTTTACACAGTCAGGATTACATCAAGCAAACACACTATATTTATACCATTTAATTTGATTCAACCTCACTAAAACAATTACTAGCGGACCAGCCTCTGACATTACGTCCATGACACATATCCGTCGCCTCCGAGACCCCGAGAAAAAGCGAGTGAGTTGACGTATCGGCTTGTCTTCTATAGAAAACCGACGCATGTAACTTCTAGAATAGGTAGGTGTGCCTACAAAACTTAATTAATCTCCTAAGAGTACATTATAAAACGGTTTTCCAAGCTTCCAAGCTAAACCACGAAACTGGAGAATGCCGAACAACGTGAGGTAGGCGCGCCTATTCAGCCAAACCGTTATTCAGCCTAAACTTCGGCCTAGCTATAATTCAAGAGTGGGAGCACTGAGCCTCGTTATTACAGCCTTTGAATACTTTATATTTTAATTAAAACGTAGCTGGAGGGATTTTGTTTCTAGACACATGCGCAAACAAAAATTTTGAGATTATGGGGGTGTTTGTGCCTACTCTTTCGATGTAACGATTCCGAAGTTTTAGTGTGATTATACAAACATACCTGGTTACATGTTATTTTTTTTACACAAAGCAAACGACTTTCGATCTCGCCCAAGAGTGAAGCCAAAAATCTCTAAAAACAGTAGATTCACGTTTTGACGACTAGTCACTGAGGGTGCATCATAATAACGTATTTTAAAGTGTTCATATCTAATTTAATAACAAGATTGAATAAATTATTGTCATGTGTAAGAAGCTCATTTTTTAAACACGATTTCACAACATGCAAAAATGGTCGAACGCGACTTTTAGAATACTTATTTTATGACTTTTACTGAATTCGAATAATTATTTTTAGTGAGACCGTATAAATTACCTATGTGATCAAATACTCACTCAAGTACCCAGTAATTTATTTTTTCTACTTATTTGAAGGGCTGGCTTTGTTTTTAACTTTAAATATGTGTCCGTTTCTTTTGAGAGACACTCGTAAAATTCATAACCAACAAAACAATAAGGAAATGAAACAATCAAATTCCCGCCAAAGATTGCATTTAAAAATAGAGCAGGAAAAGGAAACCTTCATTAAAGCCTATAACGATAGTCAACCTCATTCATTACATACTGATTTATCAAGGTTGAATATAAGTAAGCTGCAAACAGTATCATACCGACTATGCTACATTTAAATTTGGAAAACTAGATTTTTCCTTTATTTACACACGGCTTCAAGGCCAGCCTATAGGTTCTGGATTTGAATAGCTTGGTGTGTAGCCGTGCGTACTTGTGTTTTTATTTTTTATAAAAGTTTGGGGCTTGTGCACAGGTGACGGGCATTATGTAAAATGGTGGGACTGCGACAGTGTATTTACTGTGAAACTTATACTTAGTAACCACGATTACGTGCCCGCAACGTTCAAAGTGGCTATGCAAATAGTTGAAGTGAATAATTTATACTTCAACTATTTACATGGCATTTTTTTAAATTTATATTCAACTATTACCCAAATTTACCTAATTAGAGCTGCGTTATTACAAAAGTTTGTTTATGTAAACGGTATTTTATGAAATTATTATTTTATTCATCATAATGCAGCTAGTATAATGTAGTATTACTAATAAATCTGCGGGTGATTACTGAGAATGGGACAACATTAAGTGCAGACAAGCCATTCTATGCAAAAGTTGGTATCCACATAAACTTTAAAAGCCCCGCCCAATTACCAGTGTTACCACCCTAAGGCATCTTCCAACAAAGAGAACAGCAATAAACATCCCATTAATAACATCATCTAGTTATGTATTAAATAAGATCTGGTGTGAATATGGCCTGTTATACAATATTCATTTTGTGAAAACAACTGCGGTTTGACCCTACCAGGCTCGACCTCCTCCTTTGTTTCTGAAATTAAGGTATGTGCGTATTGCGTCCAACGTCGGTATACTAATATGTTGGCAATTAAACATAAGAGACAGAAGCTGGTCACATAAACAATAAAAGAGAATTATTATAATTTACGTTGCGGTATGCGTCTTTTTTATGGTTACTAGCAATGTGGGTCGCGCATTACTAGTAATCTTGATATACCCTCGTGCTAAGCAAAATGCTTGTGTTGCAATGGGTGGGTTTCGAACCGGCAACCACATGATCACAAGTCCGACGCCCTAACCATTAGGCTACCGCCGCTTTGTTGTCATGAATGGACTACGTAAGTAAGTACTATAAGGTTTCAAGCAATAAGTTTTTATCCCCTAGTAAATCTCGGTCTTCTACATTACCTAAGCATCTTGATAAAAACATTTTCTGTTAGTCTCGATAGTTGGCTGTTCGTTTGAGTAAGAATATGATTATAAAAAGCTTAGAAAACTATATTGAGGCGCAAATTTACATCAGTGCGATATAGTTTTGAAATATTATATACACCATAATTATCTGCTAACGACATAATGAAAACGGATAATAATATATAAAAATTTCCTCTGAGAAAATTGAAGATGAACGATTTTCTAAAAATCGCCATAATATAATCAACCTTGCAGAACTGTTTATCTAACATTGAAATGTATTACATAGAAAAATTAAATCTTGAACGTTTGTTTTGGTAAAAAGTCATTGAACTACCTAATTTTTTTTGTGACGGTTGTAACATAGTCATAAAAGAGATTGTTAGTGTTTTACCAATAACCCTGTATAATTAATATTGGTTTGTTTTGTGAATATCCCAAATTCGAAGAACGAAAGTTGTTAGGGAATTAGGTATATCCTGTTTACAATATTTCTGTACTGTGGAAAGAGACTATATTTCCCTTAAAGGTACTCGTATACTTAATTCTATGGAAAATACACTGTTCTTTTGTGTACAGGGTTAGGTACAAGCTTCATAAATTTCACATATTCGAGACTTTTCGAACGTCCTACATAAAATGCACCACATCTTCCATCGCAAGTTAATCACTTAAACTTTCCAAGAGACATTTTCGAGACACTACGAGAACGTAGTGCTAAGCTAGCGAAAGCCAAAGTCGCCAACTTAATCCGTTTGGCAGTCGCTAACCCGTATCGTATCTCGTATGCGGATGGCTTGGTGGTAAGACCGAGCACTGTGTGCAGAGCTGACCGCGAGGGACGTCCCGTCTACGAATACATTTACTTACTCCTAAATCCTTTGACTGCCTGGTACATTTGATTCCTCGTTCCTACATTTATAGTTCGAACCATACAAGCAGTTCGCAATTCACAATTGGATTTTGGTGTTCTAATAATAGGTTAGTTGACTGTACAACTTTTATGGTCTCATAAAACTGCTAACCATAATTAAAAAATAAAAAGCGGCGGTAGCCTAATGGCTAGGGCGTCGGACTTGCGATCATGCGGTTGCCGGTTCGAAACTCACCCATTTATGATATCCATGTGTCATTGAGCTATTAAAAAGGCTAACAACCCGAAAGCTTTGCAAAACCTATTATTCATTTTACTATCTTAGAAACTCGAAACTAGAAAACGAACGAACTAGAAAAGTTTAAAATGTGGGCGGAAAATTATACTTATATGCCAGGGTAAAATAAATACAGTTCAACAATGAACTCATTTATTTCGTCGTCCTAACTCAATCACACCCTGTTGTGAATTCACAAACAACCTTTTGTTTTATTTTAACGTAACCTTTAGCAGCCCATTCACGCCTACAATAAATATAATTATAAAGCGAGCTATTCACGCTTACGTAGGTATGTATTTACATAATTAAGTATGCTATGCTAGCTATGTTGTTTTGGGTACGAATACACTATAACTTCTCCTGGGAGTCGCAAAGTGCAACTAAAGAGGATGTGGTTCTTGTCTATGTTCCCTAATTATTCATATTATAAACCTACTGATCATGAAACAGCTTGCGTGGAGTGACAATGCAAGTTGTCATGATTGCATTATATCTATAAAGTTGGTCCTTGTCTCTGTGCAAAACTAACTTCGAAATGTAACAGTCAGACTGTGTTTCTCTGCGGCTTCGTTCAGTGCAATTTTAGTTGTAGTAGTAGTATTAATATTGTTTTTTTTTTGCAAATATCTACGACATACCTACCATTTGTCCCGTTCCTAAGGATTATAGCATTATGCATAGAAAGCTTTCCTCGTGTGCAGCTATTTTATACATACAAGAAGAATTTTTCATATCCGACTGGTTGAGGAACGCCGAAGATCGTGTTCTGTGGCGTTCACGACGAGAGGCAGTGGACGAGTATGGGCTGATGATTATGATGACTAGTAGTTCCAGAAATTATCCCGTTCAACTTCAAAACAAACAAACTTTTCAGCTTTATTAAATTAGTATACCTAGATATGTACTGGTTTCTAACACTTACGCGAATATTACACATTTATGAAACTAATTTATGAAATATAACGCGATAAAATCCATAAAAAGTAGTTTTATTTCAATACCTGGATATGGTTTAAAATCAATATTCTACAGAACATACATCTGTCAATGAAAAATGTTGCAAAAGTAGCAAAAGTTTAAAAACAACCGATATTCGATTCGAATAGGCGAACTAACTTCATCTGTGGACGACGTCGTGTGGTTTGCATGAGCCTAGGCGAAATGTTTTTAATCAACTGGCACGTTCGACTCGAAGCGCTCTTTAGTTACGATATCGAGTGACTTTTCATTCAGTTGAAGCGTTATTCTTTTCTAGATTACCTATATGGTGTTCCGACGAGACGCTACTTATATTATACCTAAGGACCTATATTAATGCTTAGAGTCTTTTAAAAAGGGTTGTTTTTGTTAATTGTTTTCTTTAGTATGTAATAAACATAGCTAATTGAGGTAGGGGTTTTTTTATGTTTCAGAAACATAAGTCATACTGTGAAAATTTTCATAATTAACACACGAAGTTATAAAATTAGGAATAACCAGGTAACACGAGCAACGTGGTGTCTACGAAAAATAACTCTCTTGTCAGTTTGACGCAGGAATTTATAAAGAGTGCCAGCGCAGTTGCGCGCCTGATATAATGCTCCGTTCAGACGCGTCAGCGGGAAAAGTTGGTGCAAGTTCCCTCAGGAGGCAACGTCGACAGCACTACCTACAAGTTCCACTCCACACAAACTCCCTAACTAGATAGGGGCTTGTCTAGAAGTCCTTCATAGTTAATTAGAAATAAATATGACGTATTTCGTGGATCTTACGAGAACAGCTCGATTAAACTTTGCAGAATAAACCATCGGGTTAGCAAATAAACAAAGAAGTAGCCAATATGGTATTTAAAAAGAGAACAAGATAAGTTAAGAAAGCAACAGAAATGACACGCATTATCTATAATGGTGAGTCCTTCAAAAAGGTCAGATGCGCAACATAATATATTGTAAGTACCTATATTGGTAAGATTATACATGTATGCAGGAGACAAATCCATCACAAAGACCTCTTTAGTTTAAGCCTTCCCTTTGTAATTGCACACGGCTTTTATGTTATACCTATAATCGATAATTAAACGCATAATATATAGCAACATGTTTGTAGGTATAGTACCTTAAACTATTGAAATTGGAGCTCCCCACGTCTCAGAATGTTACAACTTACGACATAATCCATTGCGATAAATACGCCTATTAGTTTAACCCTGTGCCCAAAATTATAACAGATTGTTTTAATGTAATCACTTGTAATTTAACTGAAGGGTAGATTAACCACCTTGAAAGGGTGAACTATCGATATATAATATCAACCCAGTATTCTTAAGTAATATTGAAGAAGTCTGTTTATCACGGTAGTCTTAGTATCACAGAGATGAAAATTTATTAAAATCAAATAGAGGTTGCTAGAAATGAAATTCGAGTTTATAATAATATTCAACTGACTGTCAGATCGGAGTTTGACCCCAAAATTGTTACGAAAGTTATATTCTGACTTAATCAATATTAACTTTTGTGTATAACATTCCTCAATAAATGGTTAATTCAAATATTTAACAGCATAAATTCATATCGCGCACAAGCAAAGCAATTGCTTGACAGCTTTGTAAAATATTAACAGTTATTTTATGAAATACGGGCTTTTCACGCCGTTTGACGCGAGAAAAATAATATAACATTAACAAACATCGTAACAAAAAAGGCACGAATAAATATCTAAAATATAAATAATATGTATTTAATATAATAAATAGTAAATGAATTGAACTCATGCTGTTTTATCTAACGTTCTATGACTGATATAAATTTAATATGAATACTTACAAACATTTTAATAATCGGAGCATTGCATGTGTTGAGTTTAATGAACTTTTAAGAATTTAGTTTTACATTTACTTAGTATTATGGCTCGTTGACCAATTCTACATTTACAACTGATACCTTGACCGTAAATGTCAATGTAAGGGAAAAAAAATAAAAAAGTTTACGTTCGGGATTTTAAACGTTATTGCTTAGGAATAAGGGGTGTCGTCAGTGCACGCTGTAATAGTTAAATACCTTGCAGAAGTATTGTATACTGCTAAGGTCTTTACACAAAATCCAAAATTCATTTCAAATCAGATTGAACAGGTACACCCCTAATAAGGTTTGCGGCACACTAACATGGAAATGAGACGACTTAATATGAGCGAATAATCGTTGCTATAAATTCCGTCGGCTCGTGTGCGTGTAATTGAAATGTTAGGTAAAACTCGTACCTACGTAATCCAATAAAGTCGCGCGTGTGATCATTTCATCTGTAGATTTTCTCTGTACATTTTTAGCTGTGTATGTTTATTTAGACATTATACATACCATCAAGTTTACTTTCCCCGAAGGGTAAATCAGAGGTGTAGATACTCTTGTATAATCACAGTTCGCCGGTATGTTTAGTGCCATGTAATAGGGGGCGAGCCCATTGAAATTAACCGGGCACAAACCTAAACTCCAAGCTGCTACTGAGAATTTTGCAATGAAAAAACATGGGACGAAAATGAAACCAGCGCAGCGTACCTACTATGAACATTATAACCTCTACATATTTGGTGAGTATGCTAAATACCCAGGTATATCCATAACCATTTTGACCTAAGTACTAATACAAAATTAATAAGTGTTTAAGGTTTGAAATTTATTAACGTACGACCGTACGTGCGTAATTTCCAAATATTAATTTAATTTTGTGTAATGTAACCTCAAGTTTTAAGATCACGTACGATGGAATGCTAAATTTACTTACCAGATGGTTCCAACTAACTCTATTAATTTAACTTTATCGCGGCGATAACTTGCAATAGCCATTTCGCTAAAATTTATTTTATATGAGGTCGCCATCGATGTTAAATTTTACACGATACTTTAATTACAAACTTTGATTTAAGTATTTATTTTTACTTTATTTATTTTGGATCTCCAACAAAAGATATACACGTGATGACTTAAGGCTAAGAAAAATCAAAGATATGTAATAACTAACAAATACTCCTTCACTTACAGGAGACCACAGCTTGCACAAGTACATTACACAACTAAATTAAAATAATAATTATAGAAAAAAAAAATTAAGGTACATAAAATATGAAAAGATACTAACAATAAGTATTTATCCGCTCAAGAGCTATTCACAAAACCATCCATAACTATTTAAATTGTATAATAACTAAGTACCTATAAAATCTAGCTCGTTGAGTTTACCTGTATAAAGCAAGGGGTACTGGAGTAGATGAAGATGTTAATTTCCTATGCAAACCTCGCTGAAAGCGCTTTGAGCTCCGGCGCTTGACGCAGATATTGCACTGGCCGTAGTTGATGCATAGTCATACTTAGGTAGAGATAATCAAAACTGGTTACTTCCCATCATACCAAATATAACAAAATTTGTAACTTGCCAAAGTTTGTACCTATCTACGTAGGAGATAATTTATGAAAAAATAATATGAGTGGAATGAGGGTCTATAAATGATTTGACTGACTTATCATCAATTTTTATAACAATAATTAATAGAGGATTTAATTTTGATTTAATTTAATTTTTAAATATGTAAGTACTAACATAGTTATTAAGACCTTTGTTACTAACGAATCGGACATGTAAATTATGGGTACACATTGCCTGAAATAAATTCATTTTATTTTATTTTTTTATTTATAAAAGAGCAATAGACAAAAAACAATTATTTTTGAATTTTTTTATTTATCTGTACGCTTGTACGCACAACACACATCACACAAAAACTACTGCACAGAATTGGATTCTGTTTTCAAAGTTGTATTTCTGGAGATTTAACTTAATAACCTAATTTAGTGCATCTTGAATGCTCGTTGTAATATCTTTTTGAGTCGAGGGTGAAACACCGGGCACCTAGTCACGATACAAAAAGTTTCCTAAGCAATGTGTGTCGCACAGTTACTAGTATTCTCATTTACCCTTTGTACTAAGCTAAATGCTTGTGTTAAGTGGGTTTATGTCGGTAGTGCAATGGGTGGGTGTCGAATCGGCAATCACATGATCGCAAGTCCGAAGCACAACCCATTAGGCTACCGCCGCGCGCCGCTTCTAAAATTGGCGGGATAAACGACAAATTATCATAACCTAAAATACACGTTGTCCAACTTATTTTGTAACCTGTTACATTATTTTAAAGGCCCACAATAAACCTGGATCCTTTTTTAAACTGACAACACTGTATTTAATGTAGCAACCCATCGTTACAAAGTAATAGGGCATTTAAGAACCGCTCGGCGAAACACAACTAATATGTACGGGTGGTTTGCCAAGCTAATTAAAATGTTGCATGTCGTTTAGATTTGAATAAATTTAACATTATGTATTACTAGAATAGCTGTGAAGGTTCTAATGGTCGTTGTGGTATGTTAAATAACCATAAAAAATTGGGCTATCAAATATTCAGAAAGATATGAATTTTCTAATGAAAGAAAATTTTCAATGGAAAGAAAAATTTGATCTCACGCAGGGTTTGAACCTGCGTCTCTCTGGTTAAGTACACCAGACGCTTTACCAACTAAGCTACCGAGACCACTGCCTGTGATGTCGAATTTCCGTTCCACATTTTACGTCTTCAGGCGACGTCAGCAATAGCAAACAATATCCAATATTGTTTCAAATCCGACTGACAGTTCCAGAGATGAGAGACCTCAATCAAAAGATAGATGGAATGGATAAATATTGATTAATTAGAAAGGGTATTTATGAAGTCTGCTAGCTAGCGATCGAGCCTATTCCCAATAAATGATCGAAATCCAAAGTCCTTTTCCATTCTGAAAATCCAAAAGCAATATGTTCAATAATAATCGAACCTAGGTCCTCATACTTAGCAGAAGAGCTTGTGACCCCTATCAACGCCAAGGAGGTGTCGAAAAAAGCCACTAACGAGATATTTTTACAAGGCTCAAATTAATATTTGCTTGGTGTCACTTCAAACTAACCTATTCTCATAACCTTAAAGACTGAGAGAAAGTACAACAGCCTGCAGCATACATACAATTTATTATACGTTTCCAACTTACTGCCAAAATTACACAAAACTTTGTACCAAGGTAAAGTTAAGACGCCGCGCAACATATTAAAATTTAAAGAAATCCTGAGTGTATGCTTAACGGAGCAATAACCCTGGAATGATGATGTCAAAATGTTAATTGCATTATGTAAAATGGTCCCAGTGCGGGGTTCACGACCTAGGGTCACGACCTATGTGCAACAATATTGAGATGCTACGCTTCTACAATGCAAGAAGCAGAGCTAAAGTTAAATAAGAATATTGTTAGATGCTGGATAACTTCTTAGCACGTACTGACATACGTGATTATTAGACTATGAAATAAAACTATGTTTTAACGAATCTAAACTAATATTAACTATGCGAATGTAACTCTGTTTGTTTGTTTGTTACATTGTACACCTCAAACTACAGAACCAACTTTGATTAATTTTGGTATAAATATAGATTGGAGACATAAGCTTCAAAAACGATTTAGCGATTCACGTAAAACCGCTCGCTGGCAATAGCTAATTTGATATGATTTTATTAATTTTTTTGATAATATCAATTTGCAGCGAAAAACCCGTAAAACCTATTTTTTTATAAAATTTCGCGATAGAATATAGTAAAACAATATACTGTCGAGATAATTGCTAAACATCGGTAGATATCGTGTACATGTAACTTCGTTGTAAAACCACCAATTAATCCTACAAACAGTTAAAAGGCGGATCGGCGCAGAGCTTACAAAATAAACTGTGGAAATAAACACTGTTGTGATTCAACAAAGTAAATAATCTCTTAGTAATGGAGTTGTTACCTTCTTGAGAACATCGTTAGTAAGGCTTTGCCGTTTGTAACACCCTTACATTTTCCACAACTAGACACTTATGTACGACAAAACTAAATGGAGATAATTTTAAGCCTACCTTTTATACGTTATTTACGTAACGTATAATACCTACGTAAATAGTAGATATTGTTTATTTTTAAAACTATGCTGCAAGAAGTGTGGTTTTTATTAGGTACGACTCCGATATACCCTGCCGCAACCCAGCAGACGATTCATGAGGAATTCCCATACCATATAAAAGAGATATGTCCTAAGAAAATTATAGTAAGTACCTACATTTTATAACTTATTGTTGCTTGCGACTCCATTCGCTTCCATTACCAAACAAAATATGAAATCAAAAACCGTAATCTATGTCGACAATTACACGTGTAAGCTTATGTGTTACTCGGTCACTGTGATTATAATGTATAAGATAAAAGAAGAATAAAGCTTTTATAAATCAGAGTTATCTATTGAGAAACGCTTACAAATATAAAAATACTTACATTTAAAATCACAAAAGCATACCGGTCTACACCTGAAGGTGACATATCTAAAAAAGGTTGTCAAATATTTTTTAATACATTGTCACGCTCGCAATAAAGTTTTATTGTGATACAAAACATTAATTTCCTTGGGGACGACACCCAGGTGACTGTAATTTACGTACACCTACACAATGTTCGCTTCAAACCCACATCAATATTGAATTAAGCTTATGTGGCGTAGGTGTATCTACCGTATATTCGAGCTTTTACGATTCCGTTCGGAAACGCGTGAACTTGTACATAGCTATATCTATAATGTGGTTGTTACAATATGATATTTCTATTATAGATGGTAAACATCAAAGCGTAGATATCTTACTCACATTAGTCACGCTAGCGTATAGACTTCGTTATGTTTGAATTCTGAGAATCAATGACAATATTCTTGTTAATGTTTTGTGGATATATGTATACCCTTGTACATCTGTCAGGTTTCGTGAGATTGTCTTTATTTATAAAGATTTACCTATGTCTACACTTCGTTTGGTTTTCATCGTCTATCAAAAGATTTTGATTGTTTTTTTTTTTTTAAGTTTCTGTCTTTTATCTCCAATTTCAAGTACTACGTAATAAATAATTTGCATACGTGACAGCTTGTATGCCATAGTTGCTCAACGTCATACATTCGAATCTGACCCAAGTATAAAAGATTGTGTTACTTAATTAATATATTACCAAAATTAAGCGGCGGTTGTCTAATGGCTAGGGCGTTGGACTTGCGATCATGTGGTTGCCGGTTCGAACCCACTATTTGCACTACCGACGTGAACTCACTCGTAACACAAGCATTTAGCTTAGCACGAGGGGTTAACAAGAATACTAGTAATGTGTGACCCACATTGCTAGTAATCTTTAAAAAAAAAAGTAACTTACTTAACCAAATAAAACGTACTCAAAGTATCCATACACACTAAATATCGGTGTTGCAACTACTTTGGCATCGTCAGTGTCGTGCGATGAGCTCGTTAAAGAATCGGAGCCCGGAACAAACACACGTGTATGATAGTGAAGCCACCGAAGTGGGCCGAATGGGGAAAATGATCTTTCTAACAAGCGCCCGCGCCATCGGAAAACAATCGAACAAAACAAACGACATTGTTGTTTGCACGTAATAAGTAGATTTACGACTTGATACAAAGCTGGGGGGCTGAGCCTACTTTGGTAAATCACAATAATAATTGACGGACACAGGCTCCATGTAATGATGTTACGAGCCAGTTTAAACTGAGCTCTCATCGTACGAAAATTCTTTACAATTCGAGGTCAGCTCATAATACTGGAAATCTATAGCGCGATGTGTAACCTTGTGTTTGTGAATTATCGAAAGTGGTCCTATGTCTTGCACAAATAATATAACGCCCGTATTTCTAAAAAGGTTCGGTAGGGGTGTACTGACTGAGCGAACGCGTTAGTGAATTTTCTAGTATTACCCTGTACTATTATGTATTCTGTGGTATTGCTGGCATCTACAGGCTAGGGTGGCCATAATCAAATATTACGTACAATATGTATCTATACTTTGTCCATTATGTGAACCGTTTTTTGACAGATGCCTTAGACTGCCTTAGAACGTAGCTGTTCCAGATTACGTAAAAGTTAACTTTGAAATGCGTAACAAAATAAATGTATTATCTACCTTATGTTATTCAATTATCTTAATTATGATTGCTTACAGAAATTATAATAATGTAACGGATTTTCCAAAAAAAATGATTATTGTTAAGCGTATTAAATTTAGTTACATTCTACCACATTCTACCGTGTCTAGTGATGTAATCGAATGTATTCGCTGCAATCATTTTGAACAATGACATTAAATCAGTATCGGAAAATGGCATGCACTCTAATAACAATAAAATATAAATTATACAATCTTTTTGAATAGAAATGTATGGAAAATGAATATTATACAAAAAATAATACAATCAGATATATTCATATTTATTTATTATTGGTCGTCGTTGCACCATTTTCGATTCGATAACCTAACAATCGATAATCACTACTAGACAGTAATCAAAGTGTCAATAATCGGGTCGATAATCGCATTGTTCACTAGTTCCATCTGTCAAAAAACGGTTCACATAATAGACAAAGTATAGTTACATTATCCATAGTTCGCTATGTAAATGTGTTTGTGTGAGTTTCATGACTTTGGTGAAAACCTTATTGCCATTAACAAGACACAATATTCCTAAACACGAATGGTCATTCATTGCTGGTCTTGGAACTCGAAACCAGGACATCTCAGCAGCCTAAGACAGAAAATACCTTGTATAAATTACTTAATATACTATGCGAAAACCTTGATAATAAAACTTACGTAACTGTATTTTATAACGAAATAACTATAATATTTTATGTTGATATGGCTGACTATGAACGTTTTCCCTATAAAACATAAAAAATACTAGTATAAACTGATGTGATATTGTGTATCACCATGCTATAACCTGATTTTTACTGTCACTGTTTTCCTATTGCCTTATCGAATAGTAAGCAATACAAATAAAACCTTTATACACGAAGCTTTTGTGGTTTATTTTCACGAACATACTTTTTAAATTAGGATTTCCTTTTAGAATTACGTAATTACGTTGCCAATGTCATGGGCGTATACAACAATACACAAAAGGCAACCATTAAAGTAACCTTTTTTGTAGTCTCATATAACATGAAACGACAACTTAGAGACAAAAAAGAAAGGTCAAGATCCTATTTACATTACATATCACGGTATGTCCGTAGGTATTATGGAATGTCCATATTAAGTATATAGAATTTAATTTAATAGTAAATTTCATTATAATACTATCTGTGATTTACCTTATTGTAAATTTCATGTTCATTCCATTTGTCATATCAAACACTCTTTTTTTTAAATAAATTAATTCGTAATTTAGTTAAGATGCCGTATTTTGTGAGTTTTTTATTATAAAAAACCCAGTACTATACATATAAGAACAACTAATGGCTTATATAAATTGCTTAGTATGTTCCTGACATGAACATAAGTATTAGACATCAAATTTAAATAGGGCAAAAGTGTCAATAGGGTCATACTCAATTAAACATGAGTCTTTGTTTACAAATGTTAATTTGAATGTTAAATAGGCTCTAATTGCTTAGCATAAATCTATTGTCTATTTGTGAAAAATGATCAGTGCTTGAAAACACTTAAGGTGTAAGAGAGTGAGCGTTAATTCAGTTGGATAACAAGGTTGATCGTCCGGAAAGCTTGGAGTTTTCGCTCGAAGATCATTTTAGCAATCATCATATTTCGACAAATGTCATCTAATTTGTTATATTAAGTTATATTTATATTTTATCTTATCTTACTCTAGTTTTGATCAAATCTAAGACACTAATATGTTTTAATTTATATAGGATACATATATTTATAATATATTCCCTATAATCGATAAGGCTGCCTATTGTACATTTGTTGATGTAGATATTTATTTAATTTGTATTTATTTAGTGTACAATAAAGAATAAAATAAATATAGTAAAACGTGAAGCTACCACGGCGCAGTGAGCAAACGTTCTGATCGATCGTTCCTTCTTTGTATGACAAAAGGCCTCCCCGCTCTTATATTATATTGTTAACCCATTAAGGTTAAGGTTATCACTGCGCCAAGAATATCGGGCTGTATAGAAATTGAACACGTATGAAGATAAATGTAACACAATAGTCTGGGCGTGGGTCACTCGTAAAATATGTGGAAAAGTTTGAGATGAAAGAGAAGTCGGTCAAGTGAAAGATATGCTGCTTCATTCTAAGATTATGCGTCACTTATTTTGTAAAAGGATTCGATAAACGTGGCACAGGAATTGAATCTGTAATATAAAAACATCGTACATTGAATATTAATGCTACTAATACTTATCGATATAAGTACATACTCGTAGCTATAGTACAGTCACCAGACAAAACGGAAAAAATTCTTCAAATGATTTTAAACCTTAAAATATTAATGATTAAGTTCAAAATCGACTGATAAATTTGTCATTTTGTGTTAACCTCATGAGCTGGCGACTGTACATAACACTAACTAATATTTAATAGTCCATACCTATACCTATAATTACATACATAATAGCTACGTTATAATTATGTGACATTATAAAAAAAAAAAATTGTAGTGTCGAGAATAAGCAGCAAGTACGATGTTTTGGTTAAGTTTTGTCGTATGTTTTCCGCGTCATCCGCGCCGTCGTCGTAGCATATTCGTAGCAGTGCGCTACGTGCGTGTCTACGAGCGCGTAGGGAATTTAAAAAAGAATTGGCAAATAATTTTGCATTGACGTAATAATAACGGTTTGGTATAATGATTTATATACAAGGATGAATAATGAACAACTAGATTTATTATTTACGGTATATGTAGAAGAGTGTGCTTGTATTAAATTTGTCTCATTAGTCTGGTGGTCCTAAGCGCGACTGCTATGCTAGAGGTCCTGGGTTCGATCCTCAGGTCAAGCAAAGTGTTATTGGGTTATTCTATGAAATTCTCAGCAGCAAGCTTAATGGTGGCGAGCTTAATGGCAATAAGCTCACCCCCTATTACATGGGACCTAAACATACCCGCGAAGTATGGGTGTACATCAGTACACCTCTGCCTAATCCTTCAGGGAATACTGGTGTGATTATATGATGTATATATACTTAGAACTTATATACTTAGAAACAGCTCATAAACAACAGTCATTCGGTGCAATTTGTTAAAGTAAACTGAGTCAAAGTTTTCTGCAAGCCTTGACATCTGGAAACTTAGAGTTCGACTGCTTGTATACTCTTGTATCTTGTAAAAACACTGCAGTATCAAGTCGTGTTCTATTTGTGCTCTAGTAAATTGCACTGGTGCATTAAAGTTGCTCTTTCTTAAATCTTTTCTTAAATTGCCTGATTTCTACTCTACTCTCTCTCTACTCTTCTTGTTGTACTTCCCTATCGTGTTTTCTTTAGGAAACTGTTGGATAATAACTATATAATACACGATTTTGTATATTTCAATTTCACGCTGCATATCTCTTCCATTATGTCATTAATATGAGGCTTTGACTGGTTAGTGGGTGATTTTAGTTAGTCATCATTCAGTTCTTATTAAAAATATTTATGAATATGAAATCAATCGATATAACCTTCTTATGTAGGAAGTGATGTGTTAATAACGATTTCTGTACGTAGATAGTGATATCCTCAAGACATTAGAATTTTTTTAAATAATGAAAGTGCTTTCTATTTTAAAGTGGTACATTTGATTACATATAAGGCTTATGAAACATAGTTTGGTTATTAAATTATTCTTGTTTTTAGCAGAATACGTTATTCGTGATTATTAATAACACAACTTTTTCAAAATACATCCTTTTTAGTTATGTTTCATAATTTTTTCGTAAAGCTTGTATAATTTTACCAGACTATTGAATTAATTAATCTGCCAGTCAATCCATTACAATATTCAAAAACAACAACTAATATCGTTCACTATACAATATTCCAGAGAACAATTCCAATAGATTAATAATGCCTATTCGGTATTGCAGAGCTAACGTTGGCAATACCATCGCAACCGCAATAGTTAGAACATTCCATCTAGACTAGATCGTTTAGCATATTTATTGGACTCAGCTGTTGCTATGAATTATAACACATCTTTATATACATACATATATAATTATATATATAATTATATATGTATGTATATAAAGAACTTCATGGGCAAACTTCATAGACATATTGTAACTTTATTTCAAAACACTATGTACAGTGGGTTAGCTGTTACCTGACCCACTTAGACGCCGCCGGCCCACCTAGGGTGGGTCAGGTAACAGCTATAACCAACTGTACCAGATACTAATAAAATAAAACTCGCTTGGTGGATTGCAACAGACTGACTTTTATTTATTAGCAGAAAAGGGAAGTCAACAGGTTTACACTCATATAGCAATAGATGGCGTTAGTAGCATGATATTTTGTTATTAAATTACAATTTATTTATAACACCCTCTCTTAACAAAATATCCCAATAATTAGAAAACTATTAAATTTCAGTTTATAAAATGTTATAAGTATTTTAACAATAAAAACAATGTTGTAAACTACTTATTTTAATTAACTTCCCCTATTCCCATCAGATCTATGAATTTATAATGTTTATCTGCACAAAGTGCTTTAGTAAATATATCTGCTGGCATAGAAGAGGTTTGTATATAACTAATTTTAATTTTATTATTCACAACACACTCTCTAGTAAAATGATGGCGTACATCAATATGCTTTGTACGCTTGTGAAACATCGGATTTGAAGCCAATTTTAAAGAACTTTGACTGTCACTGTACATGCATAAAGGTTTAGTTTTATCACACATACCAAGTTCTGACATTAAATTTTTTAAATAAATTGCTTCTTTACAAGCTTCTGCCAGTGCCATATACTCGGCCTCAGTACTAGATAGGGCAACTGTTCTTTGCTTTCGAGACTCATAGCTTATTACACAACCTGACAATACAAAACAATATCCTGTATAAGACCTTCTGTCAATGTTACAAGATGCCCAGTCGGCATCAACAAAACCATGTAAATCAGTACTATTTTTCTTAAAAATTAAGCCAAAATGTTTAGTTTTTTGCAAATATCTTAACAATCTTTTCAAATGTTTCCAATGTGTTTCGTTATAACATGTGTTATATTGGCTCAGAAAGCTTATGCTATAAGAAATATCTGGCCTTGTAAGAACTGAAAGATACATCAGTGATCCAACTAATTGTTGATAAGGATAAGTCTCACTACAATTATCATTAACAGCCTTTTCTAATTTTAAATTTACTTCCATTGGAGTATCTGAAGTTTTGCAATCAATCATATTAAATCTTTTCAAAATATTGTCAATAAATTTCTCTTGGTCCAAAGTTACACAATTCTTTTGAACATTTACATTCATGCCAAGACAAATTTTTATTTGACCCAAATCTTTAATTTTGAAATCTGACTCTAATACACTTCTCAACCCTTTGTAAGTATTATCACAGTTATAGAAAACAAAAAAATCATCCACAAATACAGCTACATAAACTTTTAAATTATTATGACATTTTATGAATAGGCAGGGTTCATATTTAGATTTCTTGAAACCTAACTTTAACAAACTGGATTCCACTTTTATGTACCAGGCCCTAGCTGACTGTTTTAGCCCATAAATGGCCTTTTTTAACCTTAAAACTTTATTTTCACAATTCTTGAAATTTGAATTTTCTGGTATTTCCATAAACACACATTCATCAAGATTACCATTTAGGAAAGCTGTTGGTACATCTAAGTGGTTCATTTTTAAGTCTAGTTGAACACTCAAGGCAAAAAGTAGTCTCAAGGTAGAATAACGCAAAACAGGAGAAAATGTTTCATTATAGTCCATACCTTTGATCTGAGTGAAGCCCTTAGCCACAAGTCGGGCTCTATAGCGCACATTACCACTACTGTCACACTTTTCCTTGAACACCCACTTGTTTTTCACTACTGTGCCCTCACTTGGCCTATCCACTAAATCCCACGTGTCATTGTCCCTAAAAGATTTCAGCTCTTCTTGCATAGCACTACACCAATGCTCCCTTTTGGGTCCAGTGAGAGCGTCCTGTAGAGATATTTGTTCACTAGTAAAGTCTTCAACACACATATTGGAAAAACCGTACCTCTCTGGTACACGACGAACACGCTTATCTTCTTGAATGACAGCATGACTTTGAGTAGCGACCAAACTGTCATCTGTTATTAAGCACTCACTATATTCGTCATCCTGATCACTTGACGAATCACTTGCAATATATGTTGGATCTTCTCTGCTAGACCTCTCATTGTTTTCAATGCTTATTGAACTTTCCTCCTCAACACTTGTATTCTTTTCTATATCTTTGTCTGGCTCCCTCTCTTCAACCACAACTTCTGTTGTGTCATTCATATGACTCTCCATGACAACAACATCCCGTGCCACAGTTATTTTATTTGTTTTCTGGTCATATAGTCTGTAGCCTTTGGTGTTTTCTGAATACCCAACCAAATGTAACATTTGCGATTTTTTGTCCCATTTGTTACGTCTCACTTTTGGAATGTGGACCATAACTGGACTTCCAAACATTCTTATATGTTGTAGATCGGGTTTTCTGCCAGTCCACATCTCATATGGGGTAGTGTTATTGTCCAAAACAGCTGCTGGTGATCGATTTTTCAAATAAACTGCTGTATTCACAGCTTCCGCCCATAGATGTTTGTCGAATGAAGCATCATACAGAAGACAGCGCGCTTTTTCTACAATTGACCTATTGTATCTTTCACTTAAGCCATTCTGTTCCGGTGTATAGGCAACTGTCTTTTGATGAGTTATTCCATGTCGCTTTAAGTAATTTTCCATCTCCACTGAGCAGAATTCTCCACCATTATCGGACCGCAATATCTTAATCTTTTGTGACTGCTGATTCTCAACCTGCTCTTTGAAATCTCGAAAGTACTTAAAAGTCTCATTCTTTTCCTTTAAAAAGTAAACAAAGCACATCCGGCTGTAATCGTCAACAAATAACAGATAGTATCTAGCCAAACCAAGTGATTTCTTTTCCATGGGGCCACACAGGTCTGTATGAACCACTTCTAGGACTCTGCTGCTTGTGCTGGTACTAGCAGAGAAAGGCAGCCTACTTTGTTTGCCTTCGCAGCAAACTACACAACTTGATTTGCTAATATCCTGTTTTTCCTGGTAAGTTACACCTTTAACTGCTCCTTTTTTCATTTTCTCAAGGTCATTCATATTAATATGACCTAATCGTCTGTGCCAAGTGTTGCATGAGGTCTGTGCAACTGCCGCTAAAAGCTGCTTCGACTTCTCAATGTTTAATCTGTACACTTCATTTTCCAAGCTTGCTTCACCAATACAAACATCCTGAGTATTGTAAATGTAACATCCATCTTTATTGAAGGATATTCTGTTACCATTTGCGATCATTCTGCTAACTGAAAGCAAATTTGTGGTGAGTGTTGGTATGCACAAAACATTTTTTATTTCTACTTCATGCGTGATTGTTTTCACTCGCGTAGTAAGCCGAAGATCCCCGGAGCACAACACTGAAACTTTCGCTTGATTAGCGACAATTATTTCTTTAACTTTCGGTTCGTAAGATATGTTTGTCAACATGTTCTTGTTTGACACCATGTGAGCACTTGCGCCAGAGTCGACGTACCAGTCGTCTTGATTGAACTCTCGCGTAAGAAAAACTGCACTCAACACGTTCGAGGTTGATTTCTGTTTGTCTTTATTTATTAGGCGGCACTGGCTCTTAAAATGTCCGATCTTTTTGCAATGGTAGCAACGAATTTGTTTTTTCTGGGTTGTATTGACATTGACATTTCCACTGACAGGTGACGGGTGCGTTTCATTTTTGCTACTACCACTATGCGCCTGTAGGTGGCGTTTCTGTGCATGTGCAATGAGCGCGCCTTCAGACTTAACCTCAAATTCCGAACTCATATCCAACAATTTTGTTTTTATAGCATCAGCACTTATCTTCAATCCTGAATGTTCGATTGCCATTATCATTGGGCTAAATCTTTCTGGCAGTCCTGCTAGCAATAGAGAGCCGATCCACTCGTCGTTTATTTCGAATCCGGTGCCCTTCAATCTTTGAGCCGTTTCCACAATCTGATTAACGTAACTGGTCATACTATCACAACTCTCCAGACGTATTGATATTAAGCTTCTTAGGAGAGTAATCTTGCGCGTAAAACCAGAATCATCGAACAATGATTTCAGTTTAGCCCACAACTCTTGCACCGTGGCTTCGGTTTTTATATGGACATACAACGACGGATCGATTGTCATAATGATTTTTGCCCTCGCCTTCTTATTTTCAGCATCCGTTAGCCCCGTGGTGCTGGTTACATCTACACCTTCCAAGATCATGAAGTTTTCGGCGGCAAACGCCCAGTCGTCGTAATTCTCGCGTCCTTTTAGCTTAGGAACGTTCACTGAGTAGTTACCTGACGACATTTTAGCACTGATAGTCTATAAACAGAAACACCGAAAGTCTGCAAACACAAATTACTTTTTACTTTTAAATGGGACTGGGCCCATAACCTAATAAAATAAAACTCGCTTGGTGGATTGCAACAGACTGACTTTTATTTATTAGCAGAAAAGGGAAGTCAACAGGTTTACACTCATATAGCAATAGATGGCGTTAGTAGCATGATATTTTGTTATTAAATTACAATTTATTTATAACAGATACTACTAGATGTAATGAAACCTTCCATAAATGTGACCTTGGTATTCTTAAAAAAAAAATTAAAAAAGCTATATACACATTTAGTTATTTTTTCTATATGTCTGCATTTACTTATCATCATATTTTTGTTTAAGTTCCAGTCCTTGTGGTTCGTTCACATAACGCAAGTATCTATTGGTTGTAATTAAATTCCTTTTCTTCTTATTTTTTTTTTGTCGATTAACAGTTTTCAACAAACCTTATTCAATGCTGTGTTTACCTTTAATTTAAAAACACTCGAGGTCAAAAGTTTATCAGATAATTAGGTATGTAACGCCGTGTGTGTATTTAGTTGGTAAGTTAATAAATATATTATTTGTCTTTTTCATTAGTCTTTGTCATTTTGATGAGAACAGATTGAGAGTAACTTATATAAAACTAGCTTTCCGCCCACGGCTTCGCCCGCGTGGTTTATTGGCTTTTCTATACTAAAATATGTATGTAGTATACATATAAACCTTCCTCTTGAATCACTCTATCTATTAAAAAAAACCGTATCAAAATCCGTTGCGTAGTTTCAAAGATTTAAGCATACAAAGGGACATAGGGACAGAGAAAGCGACTTTGTTTTATACTATGTAGTCATTCACTTTAGCTATTGCTTAGTTAATTAACGTTTTAGAATATGGCGGTAACTTAATCGTATAAATTGTGTCTTAAATCTACTTAATAATTAAAAGAAAATTTGCTCACAAAGCAGACTTACTTTTAATTTGTTAGTTACGGTAATTAAATAATCTAAGGAATTGTTTTAGACCGACATAAGTCTTTTTAATTTGGAGCTGCAGAACAAAACCTCTTGACCTCAAAAACAACATAGGAGAGTTAGGAAGAGGTTTATTAATGTATATCCTCAGTTCCATGTGTATGGGGGCGAGCTTATTGCCATTAACCAGGCACAAAGCCCTCTTTGATGAAGTGCAAATTTCTAGACTATTTATACTAAGACAGACAGACACTAAAACGCCACGTATCATCCCTGTATTACACTAAAACCAATTGAACCTATTCCCTATACCCAAAGTATGTAAACAAACTTAATACTTAAACCGTAATTTGCGTACACAAATTACAAGATAAGAATTAATTTGCAGAACGCTCATACAGTCATGTTCCCCGCGTTAACCATAGAGTTTAATTAAAAAGCTCAACATTCAAGTGGTTGTTAATAGGGCATCAACACAGCTCCCTACGTGCAAGTACTTGTGCCAAGTACTCACTTGCCTATAGTGCTGTTTTGTTAAGGGGAGAAATCTGTAACTGAAGCATGACTTGCAAAGGCAAACGAGGAAAATGATAAATTACAAGCAGTATGACTGAGCGGTAAAGAAGTGTATATAGACATATATAATGATACATATATTGATAATGTTAATAAACGTGCAAATGAGTCACCAGATGGTTAGTAGTCATAGCCGCCCAGAAACACCTGCAATAATAGGGGAGTTCTTAATGCATTGCGGCGCTTCAAGGACCCTATGGACTGTAGACTGCTGGATCCGCAGTAATCGAAAGCAAACAGGCCCTCAGTCGTAATAGTCGTAACAAAAAGGTGAGACAAGAGACTATAAAAAATCTAAATCAAGTGTTTCATTGTTCTTGACTGTGGGAACCTAAATGAACGGCACCCAAATGAACGATGAATGCCATCAAATTTTTACCGTGAAGGCTTTGTTAAGAAAAGATTCGAGCGCATTTATATGTCTTTCTGCATAATTTTGGTTTCACTAAAAAGTGTAATTATAAAAACAATTTAGTGAAAGAAACATCGAGCTTGTAACTACTGAATTTGAATCTGCGTACGCCAAGTAATTTAAGTTTATGGCAGAAGAAATTGCAACATCAACTAAGTATAACGTATTTACAGAAAAATACTAAATTTTTACTTAAAAATTACTATCGTAGCATATAGTAAGGGGTGAGGGATCTGCTGAAAATTGACAATGTAGGTACAATTGTCGCAAACCTACTGCCCTGACCCTAGAATGTGTGATAGACGCGCATTTCGGGAAAAAATATAATTTGACAATCCGTCTTATGAGAACGTCAGCAATATCTATCATCATCAACCCATAATTATATTGTCCGTCCCATAATTGTATTGTGTCACTGATGGGCATGGGTCTCCTCTTAGAATTAGAATAAATAAAAATTAAATTAAAGCCAATAATACAAAAATATCGATTGACGAATAATTTAGCAATGACTGAATTTATCACTGCCACATAAGATTTAACTAACAAACAATCACTAAATTATGGCCCTATTTTGTGTGTTTGTCAGTTAAATATTATGAGTAAAATACGTGAATCCTGTAACTCAATCTTCAAGAATAACGGATCGTAAATTCATTTATATCCCCAATTCAATAGAGGCACAGTGACGCGAGGTATTCACACAAAAACGCTTTTAGTGGCGGCATTAATCTACAACAGTGAAACTGTGTTCGAAGATTCTTTGTGACCATAAAAGGAGCTACGTGTGAATACCTCCGATATTGCGGAAGTTCCTCAAGCGGAATTATTTGCCCAAGAATTTATGTAATCGCACCTCGGAACGTGAAGGCTTCTTGTGAAATTAGTAAATTTCACGAAATGTGTAAAATTTTGATATAGGATGATAATGAATTATTTCACCTATTTTTAAACTAATAAGCATTACACATTTTCGAATTCCAATCAAAATCTAACCACAACGTAATGACTCCTACTTAAATATTTAATGCCCAGTTTCTTCCAGAAAAAGAAATAAAAAGAAAGCGATACTTTAATTAGCTCGACGTTAATTGGTCACAAAAACAGAGGCGTGACGTAATTTCTTTAATACCCAGCAAAGGCAACAGGAACGTTTCCTTTTTAATCAGTGAGTCCTTCGCCTCGCAGGATTTAATTAAGGCTCCTAAACATTTTACATTGGTAATAATTGTACCCGAGGAAATTGCAAATCTGTTTGTATCAATTAACAGGAAGTGCCTACTTGTTACAAGCATCTGGCGACATTCACAGTCGATATTTACAGATTTTGTTTTTATTTTCAACAATAATGTTGTATGCTTTGAAAATACTTCCATTTTCACGGAAAAATTTGCAAATATAGATGGAATTATGGATATCTTATGTTGCGCTAAAGTGCCACGGTTTGCCACGAGTATGATGTAAAAAAAATTACTTTGTGCATATTATGCTCAAACATTGTTTCACTCACCAATTAACGTTTTTGTTTCAAGCTCTGTTTACATCAAAATGCTTCCCAATAAAACCGTTTTAGTAAACAAATAAATGGAATGTTTCCACAAACAAGAGACATTCGAAAAATTTAATGAGATCAAAAAAGGTCGAATTAACAAGCCATATTTGCCCCTGGGACGCTTATTTTTCGTTAAAGAAATTATATTCCACAAAAGAACTGAATATATACTAAAATCTAAAGAGCTATTCAAAAAAGAACTGAATTTGTATATACTAAATCCCTAAAGAGCTTACTACAGAAAAAGAGAAATAAAAATGTAACGAAATTAGAACCTTCGTGCGCAACACGAATAATTTGACAAAGTTGTACTCTTGTAAATATAATAACATGTACTTAGACTAATAAACATGTAGCCGAGGGGGATTAATGAACAAGTGAACTGTAAGGCATTGAGAGTTACAAATTGTAACCAGTGAGCACTGGAGATATTCGAATATAAGGGTGCAAACGCATGGAAAGCTTCCATTCCAACTGCAAGATATGAGCTGGGTGAAAATTCATATTGCTACAAATGGAAAATGTTGCCTATTTTCAGAAGCTTTATTCAGTTTAAGTAGGTACTTATATATTTTAAAGTGTGTCTTTATTTGGTTACCGCTATCTAGTGTCTACAGATATTGCTCAAGTGGTAGCTACATTTACTGTGGGCCCACTACAAAAATCGAACTTGTAAGCTATGGATTGCAACAAAACAACTACTTTTAAAGACTTTTAAAGAATTGTCAAACAACCAAGTACTGAGTGCAAAAAATCTTTTGGGAGTAGGATCAGCGCAAAACATGACGTCAGATTGATTACTCTGGTAGAAGAACATGCGATACCGAAGACGACACTTCATAGTTTGATTGTCATAGTAACCTTTTAAGAACCGAAGAAATGGACGACGATATCAATTGGTAGTAACTATTGTATACTTAGTACACGTCCCTACTGTGTGTAATTAGGTACATTTACAATCTGTATAACCCTAACCCGTTGGACATAGCTCTTTCCATTTATCTGGAATGTAGGTGTGCACCCTAATTCAATTGTTTCAGCTGCGATAAGTTCGTTTCAACCCGCTTAAGCTTTGTTACCGTTGGAATTAGGGAGATTAATTACCATTTCGCTCTTTCTCAATTCAAAGCGAGCAGAACTGCAAGTTTATAGAGGTGTACAAGGTATGCTACAATTTAGTTGCAAGTTTCAGTTGCAGATAGTGATAATAATGGATGGTAACACGTGATTATCTATTTAAAATATTGAAATACACTAGCAAATCTTTTGTGTAGATTAAAAACATCCGGTCGATGGTATTCCCATAACCCGTCATGCCGTATCCATGGAAACTTTAGTCCCGGGAATCTAATTCAGAACGTAACTCTTAGCGGCACTTGAGACCTACGAAACAAAATGTTTACATAATTCCATAGAAAACCGGTCACTTTTCAGCTCGACATTAAAGCGGTTAGCCCCGGTTAACCCGTGTGCGCCACACAACAAACACTCCAGCTATTCATGGCGAGGCCTTCAAGAGATAAATTAAGATGGAAGCGGCACCCGGGTGCAGTCGCCGCCGCCTGCCGCACAGATTTATCACTTACCTCCGTGACCTTTTGAACGGGGACAGCGTTTGTTTTATGATGATGTAGGCTAGGAATTTATTGATAAAACGGAATAAAAGCATTGTAACATTTGAATTTCAGTCCCGTGTATACTTTATAGTCAAGATGCGATCTTCAAACCATACTCATACTTTATTATCTAGAAGTTACTGACCTGAGAAAGTATTAAAATTCTCGGCATTACAATTAAAATTTACCAAAGCACTAACCTCTTTGTGAGCGGAGAATCGTGCCAACCAGCAGAACAGTATGTTTGATAAATCAGTGAAGAAAGCCAGAATCAGCTTAAAATGTATCGAACTAAAGTCGTGATTCAATATTGTACGAGTATCATAGTATAACACCATACAACGAATTCCCGTTTATCCCAAGCCATTATAGGATAATTTATAATGGTTCTGCTATTATCAAGTTAGCCAATAAAAGATCCCCAAAATGAATAACCTGTAACTAATTAAATTACATTGAATGTCGATAAATACTTGACGCTTTAAACGGTCTTATTTAATAAAGTCGTCAGAGTTGCTGAGGACATTGAATTTTTTCATAAGATTAACGTTTTTCGATTACCTTCAGCACGAAGAGAGCGGAACCGTCGGATAAATTATATTTATATTGCAATAACATTAGGAGGGGTGGTTTGAAAGCACCTGAAGGGGAAATATGCGAAAGCCATCCATTTCAGTTTTATATTAATTTCTCTGATGCTGTTTTTAATTATAAATATGAGTTAGCTATAAGTGGTTGCTAATATCAAGAATGGAGAAAGTAGATTTTGTTTGATATTCTTGGAAATTTGATCCAAATCTTCTGGATTCTATAATAATATCCGCAAAAAAGTAGTTTTACTGCCTCATTAATCTAGTGGTCCTAAGCGCGGCTGCTACGCTGGAAGTCCTAGGTTCGATTCCCAGGTTGAACAAAGTGTTATTGAGTTTTACCATGAAAGTCTCAGTAGCAGCTCAGTCTCTGGATTTGTGCCCGGTTAATGGCAATAGGCTCGCCCCCTATTACACGAGACTTAAAACATAACGACGAAGTGTGGATGTACATTAGTATCTACACCTCTGCCCCCTTCGAGGAATACAGGCGTGATGGTATGTTGTTATAAGTCGTTTTAATTTGGTCCTTTATTAAATAATATAAATATTTATGTATTCCATGTAGGCGGCTCAGATCAAATAAAAAGTTAAGATGGAACCCTGCGAACAAAGAAGTGAGTCCGGTGAAAACTACGCCTAGCCGTTCACAAACACAAATTTACACTATATAACAATACCGAAACTACGCCTTATCTTGTCAGTGAGCTATCAAGCTATCGAAAGCTCTTCGCAAATTTCCATCTTTACTTTTTATTTGATCAGAGGTAGGCGGTTTAACTGTTTTATTAAAAATTATATTTTTTTAGTGTAAACTTTTGTTTATAAGTAAGCCAACTTAACGCACGCACTACTCCAATGAGACAGCGATGTTTCCGAGTAAACGATAATATAATCGATGCAAACAATTTTTAGATTATTGTTGATTTTTAAAAACCGCTGAACTGATTTCGATAAAATAATCATCAAAATCGATCCATAATTGACGAAGATATCGCGTAACAAACATACAAAAAAAAACATACAGACGAATTGAGAACCTCCTCCTTTTTGAAGTCGGTTGAAAAATAACTTAAAGTTTTATACTTCGTCTGCCTGTTAAAAATCCTAAAATTATTTTACTCTCGTGTTTTCCTCTACAGTAAATAATTATACAGTCTCCTACAATTTTCAACACTGCATAAATATTGTATACAGTCTAGAAAAGTTGTGTTATTTTAATTTTACGCATCAAGCCACTGGCGGTTCATTGACAGTTACTGGCAGACCGCCAAGTATTTTTAACTTGCAATGATTTATTTATAGACCTTGCTTTAAAAGAAAATAGTTAACACTAAAGGAGGCTTCACGTCTACCCAGCTGCGTATTTATAAGCTACAGACTAGAAAGATATCTAGTTCATACAAAATGTTGCTGATTTTTTTATAAAAATACCAGTATACCAGTTGTAATTAATCACTTTTTCGTAGGAAAAGTCCGACAGAAAACGTTTAGTGAGTTTAGTTTCAAAAGAGAATGCGTTGAGAATATTTTATAAAAAAAAAAAAATATGCCTGCATACATAAGTATGTAAGAAGGCATATTTAAAAAAATGAGGGAGCTATAAAGCTTCCTCACTTCTTTATCAGTAAATGGGAGTGATAATTATCTTCACCATGAGATTTCGATCCAAGTTTAAATATGAAGGAAAGAGAGGAGAAAAAGGAGGCGAGGAAAACTCCCAATAGTTCTTTTAAACAGTATAAAAACAGCAATATATTACAAGTTATTTATTTTCTGTCTGCTGGCAACTGGAAATTGTAGCCTAGAGCAATAGTTCATAAGTTGTAGGTAACAACTGCGATTTATAATGTTAAGGCGGTTACAGAAGGCCATCATAACAATAAAAAGGATTTATTTAATAATAGATATAACATACACGTTACAAATCAGGCTAGATATAGACCTTTATACATTTTTACATATAAAGAATTCCCAAATGCATTTTTCAATTCACATTAAATGTAAATAATAGCTCAAAGAACTTTTATTTATTTGCTCTTTTATATTGCATATTTTCCAGGTGAAATAAGACTACCCACGCTTTCCGGAGGTGAGTGGATTATATCAGATGAATAAGCATTTACCAGCATTTATATTTTTTTATTTTATTAATAATTATTGATTATCACGCGCTTAAACGGTGAAGGAAAACATCGTGAGGAAACCTGCAGGCCTGAGAGATTTTCTTGACGGCGTGTGAAGTCTGCCAAACCGCAGTAGGCTAGCGTGGCGGACTATAGCCTAATCCCTCTCCTACTGAGAGGAGACCCGTGCCCAGCAGTGGGACAATGTAATGGGTTGATGATGATGATGATTAAGCATTTACCGCCACGGTATCAAAGACTGATGAAGAACCTACAGTTTTTTTCTGAAAGAGTTTCATTAACAAAACAAGTGAAATCAACATTTATTTACCGTCGACTTGAATACGATTGACATTGATTGTTTGTAAGCAAATAACCAGTGTCTGAGATTTTACCCGCAATTGCAGTAGATAAATACTCTTTTGAAATACTTATTTATTTAGTTTTCTATACATTTAGACATCAGCAAACGTACAGACTAGCCACTTGATGGCAAGTGTTGTCATCAGCCCGTATTCATCTACTGCTGGACGTTAACTTTTGCGCAGAGTACCTTCCGTCGAGCGTCAGAAAACGTCAGTCAGTGTCACCTATACCATATAGTACCATGCTTTGGAGTTATTACCTACTTCAAAACAACTATAAACAATTTTTCAATGAAATCTTGCAATTGGATTAACTCCGTTTTATTGGTTACACTACTGTAGAATTGTTCTTCTGAGATTGTTGTTTCAGTTCAAGAACTGGTTTTAGATATATATTTTTTTGTCTTGGTTTTATATAAATTAAGAAAATGATTCTATGAAAATTATAATCTTCTGAATGAAGCTTCAAGCTGACTCCAGTAAGGAGTGATGTCGTAATTTCGTCAGAGGGTCCTTAAACATTATAAAAAAATAAGGATAAAAAGTAAATTGGATTTTTTTCTTTAGAGGTCAAAATAAGGACAACTTAAGCCGTACCTAAAAGGTGTGAATTTTAAATCACGTAAAGTCGACCGTCCTTGTCGAGAAAAGTTAAGGATTTCAACATAAAATGTCCTAAATGTGTACCTGGTTTTGTTGAAGCTGTTTTGGGTTCTTGGAAGTATCCAGCATATTGTTTATAGTAATAGCTAGAGAAACCTAATCCTCCTAACCACTGACGAGATCAGTTTTACCGATTCAGTGACTTTGTTGCTAGCTTTTTTTTCAATTTAGGGTACTTAAAATAATTAGCTCTTATAGTGACTTTTCGACATTTAAGTACCGAGTTTTTCCCTCTTTACCTCTGATTATTCGGAGAATTGCCCATCATAATGACGTTATAATCCGTCTCCTATCAGGTATGCTGTCTATTTCTCATTAATTACAAGTGTTTAGACAACGAGCTTTACCTACGTCACGTGGAGAGAGAAAATCTCGAATTTCATTATTTTATTCTAAATATTTCTTTGTTGGATTGAGGTATTATTCATCCGGAATTCCTGGGAATGGGTTTTGAAAATTTAATAAACACTCGATTTTCCAATTTTAGTTGTTCCTTTTTTTGTATGTAACAATGGAATTTTAAAAAGGTATTAAGCGAATTCTAGCGAGATTTATATATATTCATATAGGTCTCTTTAAAACAAAAAACAAATATATGCTGGCTTTACATTAAATTTCATGATTTAAAATAAAACGGTGTACAATGGAATTTGTGATGCGTTCATTATTTGCACTGCCAGTAATTATAAGGTTCATTAAAATTCCCAATATTTATTATAAATATTTGATAGTCAATGAAAGCATTCGAGTGTAAGCAATTAATCAATCGTTATATTATATTGGTGCAATCCAATGTTGCACATTACACTCAAGTAGAAAGAAGTAAGAGATATTTTTGACAGTACCGCACAGTCTTTTTCACTTCTTACAGGCAATTAATTTGGATTTGAGTATCTCCAAGACAGTCAAACGTCACAGATTGCAGATAAACTAAGCGGTGATATCCTAGTGATATGATTTTAGGACTACCAAGTATCATTCGAAAAAATTTCGTATCCAAAACCTGTGTTTAATATTTAATATTAAGTAGGTATCACTAGCTTAATCAGTGAGGAAAAGAGTCAAGATGACTCCTGCATAAGCCTGCAAGGCTCTCGACGGATTTTAACGTAACCCCTTTCATTTTGAGAGGAGACCCGTAAAACCAGCTGTGCGCTGGGCAGTGAGTGGATACATACATACGATAAGGACATGTACATATTGTACAATGTACATACATACATACACTCACGCCATTTTCCCACAGGGGTAGGCAGAAACTATAGACTGCCACTTGCTACGACTCTTGGATATCTCTTTCGCTTCTTCCACATTCATACATCTTTTCATACACACGCGCCGGTTGCGAGTACTACGCACCTGACCTTTTTGGAGAACCTCGTCGATAAGATCGGTGTACGTCCTTCTAGGGCGACCTCTCCCGACGCTGCCACTAACATTCGCCTTATAAATTCCATTCGTTAATCGTCTTTCATTCATGTACAATGTACATAATAATCATACATAGCATACTATCACGCGTCTATTCCCGAAGCGTTAGGCAGAGGTATACTAATCATCCACATTTTGCCGAAATGTTTAGGAGCGAGCCAATGGCCAGTAACACAGATTGAGTATTTCATAGACTAATTCAAAACAAAACTGTTCAACCTGGAAATCAAACCCAGGTTTCAGCTTCACCAGGCGTAACAGTCGCGCTTGAGACCACTAGAATGAGGAAATTGATTTATTTATTTATTTATTTATTTATTTGATGAGTGAAGAAGGTATTGTTGTCTCTATCAAGATAATTAAACTTCCTTCTATACATATATACCTATTTCATAACGGACTTGGCTTACTTACTGACTGAAAATCAAGTGAAAATTCTCAGTCTCTTTAGATTTTATCCAAAGAATTATATCTAAGTTTAAAACACCTCACCTTGAAACAAGTAGGTACCTACGTGAGTCCCAACAAATTGGCACCTCGTACTTAGCGCCTCTAATGTAATTCGAACACGAAAAAAGTATATACTTAGAACTTTTGTTCGAGTTCCAACGCCATCTGCTGCAAATTGGGAGAACTGCCAAAACAAACTAACTGTTAAGTTGCGAGAAAAGGGGATACTTATTTAAGGAAAGTACTAAAACTAAGTAAACTAAACATATGAAATATCTTAACTAATACATTAAGCTTGCTATTAAACTTAGTATGTTAAAAGCAAATTAAAGTCCTCATTGTTGATAACAGAGATTAAATGTAGGTACTTAAGAACATATCTTAAGTTCAAGAACAATACGTTACACAAGACGTACCTACTTTTTAAGTGTTAAGTCTGACATCATTTATTATTTTGTCACAATTTTTTTCTTATTTTTTTATGATAATAGCCATGTTGTATGTACCATGCAACATGACAACTATTAAAAATTGTTAATTGTTACAAAAAGACGTAAAATTCATTGGTCTAGTAGTCGCGCAACCGCGGTTTCTGAGCGTGAGGTTTTGGCTCTGAATCCTGGGCTGAACAAAATATTATTAGGTTTTTTCATTAGGGAATTTTCACTAGCAACACTGAGTTTGGATTTGTGGTTTGTTATTGCTATATTTTATATTTTTTTTGCGATATTCAATACAGTTGACCTGTAAAATTATACAGGTGAACGGGAGATATAAATCAGTATACAATAAACGGCACATCAGCCCCGAGTTAATAGCAATAGGCTCGCTAACTGAAAAACAACACCAAACTAGGAGTTTACAAAAGTACACTTCAACTTAACCAGTAACTAACGAGAAATACAGGCGTGATAGTATAATTACAGTCACGTATAATCCTCGTTTAATAAATAAAAAAGGCAAGCAGTGACACTGGATGCTCATAGGCTCGTTTCAACTTACTCCCTTTTCACAAACTTGTCAATACAAATTTGAATTCATCGTACTTAAGCTACGATATAACTTTTTCAGTCGAAATCAACAACGAAACTCGGCGACCCAAAAGTTATATTACACCTATATCAAGTTTCAAAGAACAATAAAGCTTTTTGGGAACTTGTGTCAATCAAAGAGAGCCTTTCTTAAGCAGTTACATAAGTATAGAGAGAGCGTCTCTTGAAATAATATTAAAAATCATCCTATATTTAGTTTACGCTAATGGTCATAAGCTTTGTGATCGTAATCATATGCAATTTTTCGATGATGTTCTCAGTATTCTCGTAGTAGTTCAGATTTATGCCCAGCTAATGGCTATAGATGGAGCTGGATAGGAAACATGCCAGGATGCAAAATTAACAAATGGAGCAAAAAAGTGACCCTATGGTATCGAAGAGATGGGACTAGAAGACAGGGAAGCCCAAACAGACGATGGAAAGATGACATCAGACATCTAATATTGGTCCCATACTGGTCAAGAGCTGCAGAAGAATGAGCACAATGGAGAGAGCTGGAGGAGGCTTATGCCAAAAGGCGAACCGAATTACGGGATATCTTATAAACCCTATCACCTAATAAAATATACCTATCTATACATATAAAATCCTTTGTCCTGAATGACTGACTGACTGACGGAACAACGCACAGCCCAAACCGCTTATCGTAGAGACCTGAAACTTGGAGGGTGTATTTTTTGTATGACGTAGGCATCCGATAAGAAAGGATTTTCCGAAATTCTACCCCTAAGGGGGTGAAAAAGGGGGGCAAAGTTTGTATGGGACAACGTGATTCCTTGGTCCAATCTGCTTCAAATTTTGCATAAACGTTCTTTAACAGAATTGGTGGAAGACCTGTTTCGTATTTTATTGAAATTCATCCCCTAACGGACTTAAAAAAGGGGGGAAAGTTATTTTCGGGATGATTTGCTTCGATTTTGATATCAATACTCCTTAGTGCTTTTGATTTAATTTACTTTTTATTTTGACACATGTCATGTTTGAAAACTCAATGTGATTTTTAAACGCCAAGAAAGGTTGGTTACAAATAGTAAACATATAAAATGTTTTCTATGGCACACAAAGGTGTAATTGATAGGCACACCATAGAACCTTTCTTAGAGGCAGTAATAGAGTGATGGGTGGAGTTACTGTGTTGCTGGCAGGGGAATTCCATCAGATTCTGATTTACCTAGAGGAATCCGAGTAGACGAAGTCAGAGCATCGTCATACCTATGGCCCAAGATAATGATTATCTTTAAAAAAAATACGAGAGAGAGGCCTCTGCCGGATAGATTTCTGAGCTATTACTTAAAATATGAAATGTTGAAAGGCTCAGAAATTGGAATCAGTGCTTCAAGCGGCAACTGCTCTGTCTCCTTAAACCATTTAAGCTATGTAACGGGACTAGACTGAGAGTATCAGCATTGCACATAATTTTAAAAAGGTCACTGTGATTACTGGATATGCTGGATTACATTTCACCCTTAAGATATTTTTTAAATTTCAGGGTGAGTCATTAAGGGTGGCAGGCATAGATTTAAGAGAAGAATGCTTCACACATGGGAAATTCTACGTTGCCTGTTACTGAATCAGTATTAATAGCAGTCTGGTCGTTTTGATACCAGAGAGAAAAACCATCAATGTCGTATACAAAGAAGTGCAATTTTAATCGAACCTACGAGGCCTCCAGAATAATAGACCATCGCTCTAGATAAAAGGACATGAATGAATTAATAGGAAATTTACATGTTATTTTTATATTTCAATAAAATAATATAGTCGAGCAAATTATTTGGTCTTAATTTTAGATAATTTGCAATATCCCGCCAGAAATAGAAAAAAAATCACTGTCAAAATCGTGTTGTCCACGCGGGCGAAGCTGCGGGCGGAAAGCTAGTATATAATATAATAATGGCCATAGATAAACCAAAATTCGCGGTGGTAGACATGTTCTCAAGTAGAGACGACGATTCGGCAAATGTATGGCAAAGTGGAGTAATGGTTTGCTAAAAGTTGCTGGCAAAATCAGGATGCGTAAAGTAGAGGACAGGGGCAAAATAGCGCACAATAGGCCTACATCTAGCAATGGACTGATATAGTCTGATGAGACCTGAAAATACCAGCGAATTTTGTGTACATGAATACTCTTGTCTAAAGCTACTATAGGTACATCGGGATGGTATTAGATATATGGTATACAAGTATATGTCATTTTTATGTTGGACGTAGGCTTCTTTCTAGTTATCGTCGGTGCCAGCTACCCAAGTCCACACTTCCTGCTGTTGTTGTCCAATGCTATTGCGTCTGAATTACCTACTTAAACATAAATATTACCTTCACATGCTCTACTTAGTGCCTCAACACCTCCAATTGTTCTATCCAACTATATGGATGTTATCAAGTGTGTGCATCATATTGGGTATGAAAATAGGACTTCTACCTAATTATTAACCTCTACAGCCCTTGTCGCTAATTCGTAGTCTAGACTGCTAATTGAATTTCAATCAAATTCATGTTCGATTTGCGAGCTTTCGTATGGCGACATATCTACTTATTATACGACAATGCTAGCGCTTCAAACTGTTTTGTAATTCTTTGGATTAAGTTTATCAGTCGTAAACATTTAACCAGATTTGTTGAAAGCTTTTCCTCACCTTTTATAACTATATTTCCATATATTATGTTTTGATTCAATCGTCGATTCGAACGTAAGATTACCTCTTTGTTTAGGCCCCCAGAATTTATCAATATCACCATTTATTGTCCTAGTATTGAGTTCAGATCTAATGTAATGAGATGGGTTATGATATATAGTTCATTACGCTGGTCTTGTGCGGGTTAACAGTCTTCAAACATCATCATGACGATTATTAATGCAAATTATTTCGAAAATCAGTGCATCATGCCTTGGATTCGAATTGGAGCCTTTTAACTTGATAATTCAATGTTTATATCACTGATCTTGCTTAAAAATAAATGCATTATTAATTTTTCCATGCAAAAGACGTATAATTATAACAAGTCTCACATTTCCTACAAGCCCAAAAAAGCTTTCTAAATTAAAACCCATCTCCTGGAATGAGGAAAAATGATCTCAAGACTCATAATAATGCCAGTAAATTAGGTGCGTGGGCAAATTTCCCTTCAAAATATAGCCGAAATTAAATTAAAAGGAGCATAGCTAACAGTTATACCTACGCAAATTATTTAATCAAAGTTGTGTAATGTAATTCCAACTCGATAACATTTACATACAGAATGAAGGTTTATTGGGTTCATTAGGAGAACACAAGCCATGTCGGCGCGCCAAGACGTTTGAAAAAATAGATTTGCATTTGTTTCACAATGAAAAATATAATAGTAATACTTTTTTCTTTTAGCTCAATTATTATAAATGTACACCTATAAGGCGTATCGACTACAAAAAGATATGTGTTTAAAAATGAGTCCTTAACTATGTTTTTTTGTCTATTTGTAAATACGTACGTACCAACTTAGAAGCGGCGGTAGCCTAATGGCTAGGGCGTCGGACTCGCGATCATTTGGTTGCCGGTTCGAACCCCACCCATTGCACTACCGACGTGAACCCACTCGTTACACAAGCATTTAGCTTAGCATGAGGGCTTAACAAGAATACTAGTAATGTGTGACCCACATTACTAGTAAGCTTTTTTTAAAAAAAAAAAAAAACTACAGTAAAACGTTATTAGAAAAAGAAGACATTTCTCTGTACTATTTATCTTGACATTAATTGTGTTGAGCCTATAAAGTTGGACACTGATAAAAACCGTTCTACTACACAAAAAAAATACGGGAAAAACTATTTTCTTATTCTAAAATATACACTCACCTTACATAAATAAAAGTGGACATCAGACTATCTCTTTCATCTCAGGAAAGTTAAAGTTGTCTTTAAACACCTCATTTGTTTGAGCACCCTGCGCAAAGCCAATCCTCAAAAAAGATTACTCCGGTCAAACATAAGAAGATTATTAGATTAACTTTACATACCCAAGTGTAAGCTCACCTAATACCTTTTTAGCAATAATTTTAGTAACCCTTGCTCACTAACATAACATACTATCACGCCTGTAGTCCCCGAAAGGAAGCCAGAGGTGTCCTTATACCCACATTTCGATGTAGGTAGGTTGTATGTTTAAGTCCCTTATAAAAAGGAGCCATCCTATTGCAATCCAAACTAAAAGTTACTACGGAGAATTTCATAGAAAATCCCAATAACACTTTGCTTAACTGTTAAAGATTTAAGTCTACATAAACATTAAACAGGAATGATACTATATTTCTAATAAGCAACTCAAGTTAGTAGACTTAATCGATCCGTCGATATTGCCCGCCTGGGTACAGTATTAAACCAATACCAATCTATTTAGTTGAAGCACTGCTGCAAGAGTTCAGCCTAAATAATAGCAGGCATTCAGCTAATAATTAAACTGGAATTAAATCGTGTGCGCGCCCCCTGGCGGCAATCTGGGGAGGATATGGTTTCACGACATCAATAATCCGTCGACACTGTGAGTTAAGACTGCGTCTCGTGAGTTCGTAACTAAATGAGATGTCTCAGACTGTAAGCCTACATTGGATTAGAGTATAGTATACGTTGCGAAATACAAGATGCATTTATCGGCCTAGGTTAAATAACAACTGTTTTAGAGAAAACGTTGGTGGATAACGCTATAGCTCTTTCTTCAAAAGGCTGTCTCAGGCTGTCCCTGTATAGGTCTCCCATACACTGTTACATTTATCTGTATGTATGTCCGGACTTTAAAAGAGACCATAAGAGATTGTTGCAGTATTGCTTCTTGCCGGAAATAATACCGAATACCTCATTCAGGAAATGCTGGCGCCATTTAGTTAAAAAAATATAAAAAGTGACTTTAAAAGACCTATTTACAGAAATAAATATCATTTTTAGGTAAATTTTCAAGTTCAATAGTGTGTTGTAACAGGTTTCTTAGTCAATAATACACACAAAACTGATTTATTAAACGCCTAGGTAAACTTTATTATGAAAAACTAACAATAATTATAACAATAACAAAATGGGGTATTATAAATTGAGTAAAAGAAAGTTTTTACCGCAAAAAGAATCTGCACCTAATCTACACAAAAAATATATTTACAAACTAAAATCATACCTACTTTTAATAAATTAACAATTGCTCCAAAACATTTTTAAGTTCATGCTGCTCTAGTCTGTGAGTATCAAGCCTATTCTAATATTCTCATCTGAAAATTGTACGAGCTCTCGGAGCGTTTTCTATGCTAACTTGCCTCTCACAAATTCAGATCTGTGTTCGAGTTGAATGAAAGTTACATGGTACGTACATTTTAAATGAAAGCAATATGTTTAAGTAGGCCAAACCCTACATAATTGGGAGTAAGTAGGTACATAAAACTTCTCTGACACCTACTCAATTTAAATTTATAATTGACTACAGAGGAAAACTCTCTTGATGGTTGTTCTCAATCCGTTGTTCATCTTTGGTTAGTATCATACCTACAAGTTTATACATCTTAAAGGCGAATTTATAGTTAATTTAGAACTAAAAAACCGGCCAAGTGCGAGTCGGACTCGCACACGGAGGGTTCCGTATCATTACGATTTATGACGTATTAAAAAAAAACAATTTACTAGATCTCGTCCAAACCAATTTTCGGTGGGAGTTTACATGGTAATCTACATCATATATTTTTTTTAGTTTTATCGTCCTCTTATTTTAGAAGTTACAGGGGGGGGACACGCATTATACCACTTTGGAAGTGTCTCTCGCGCAAAATATTCAGTTTATGACGTATTAAAAAAAAACTATTTACTAGATCTCGTTCAAACCAATTTTCAGTGGAAGTTTACATGGTAATGTACATCATATATTTTTTTTAGTTTTATCGTTCCCTTATTTTAGAAGTTACAGGGGGGGGACACACTTTTTAGCACTTTGGAAGTGTTTCTCGCGCAAACTGTTCAGTTTAGAAAAAAAAAATATTCGAAACCTCAATATCATTTTTGAAGACCTATTCATAGATATCCCACACGTATGGATTTGATGAAAAAAAAATTTTTGAGTTTCAGTTCCAAGTATGGGAAACCCCCAAAATTTATTGTTTTTTTTCTATTTTTGTGTGAAAATCTTCATTCGGTTCATAGAATACATCTGCTTACCAAGTTTCAACAGAATAGTTTTTATAGTTTCGAAAAAAAGGCTGTGACACGATCGGACAGACAGACAGACAGACGGACATGACGAATCTATAAGGGTTCCGTTTTTTGCCATTTGGCTACGGAACCCTAAAAAATTAAAATTACTTAGTTCTGAAAGATTTAACAACATATCCCCTGTATTTCCCGAAGGGTTGGGCAGAGGTGTACTACTAATGTACGGATTATGCCATCAGACTAATGGGGCATTCTGACAGATTTCTATAATATGTTTTAAATGACCGCTCTTTGATAATTTATGTCAAAGTATGTATTTTAGTCAAAATTTGTTCCTCTAATGTTATAAAAACTTCATAAATGCTTTTGTTCTCCTGTTTATGGAATTATTTTGTATACTCTTGTCGATGCAGCGCTTTCTTGTACGTCACCACCTTCAGGTTCTCATTGAGTACCTATTTATTTAAGCTTCATGCTTACCTTAGGTAACACCAGTCAACAGGGTAACAGTACAGGGTGGTGCAAAACTTTATTTATGTAGGTAATGTAACGCGGCCTCTGCCTAATTTAATAACTCTTCCCAAAACTCACACCATTTAAAGTCTCCTAAAGAACTCTTCTTTTTCTAATAATAAATTACAAATTTAATGGTATAAGAAATATTTACGATTTATCCATGTTATCAGGCTGTGTTTTATGAACTCAAGTTTGCACAGATACCTCCTTATTCAGAACAGATTTAATTCAAAACTCAACGACAAAAGAAGCCTTCTATTCACTCTTTTATTTCGCTACATAAGGATCAATTTCGCTTGGCTCATTCAATGTCGTTTTTAATCAAAGACCTTCGAACTTTTGTATTGTTTTCTTGTTTGTTTTGCGTTAATAGAAAAGTTTTTAATTGATACTACTCTTCGTTGTTCTTAGCAAACGATCGATAGACTGTCTGACTTGTTAGACTCGACTACGTCGAGTTATCAGACTTTAGTGCGATTATTCCAATAGGCGATTTTAATCAGTAACTCATTTCATAAATATGTACATTATTTATGATTGATAAACTGTCCTTCGCCTGCAACTTCATTCGCTTGGATGTTAGCATAGTAAAACAACTTAATAATGTAGCTATCTTAGTGAAAGAAATTTCAGAATCGGACCATTACTCGTAGTCCCGATGATTACAGTAATTTATCTTAAATTTAGAAGTTCGATGATACGGTGTATATTCCTTAGTCTCGACACGTACAGAAGATATCAACTGCGATACTAATCACAGGCTCACAATGGTCAACAATGAATGTTTTTATTCATGCCAAGAGGCGACCCCTTTCAAAATAACCCAAACAAAAGTTAACAGAACCAGTACGGCCAAATCGCCGAACTCACCCTTTTCAGTATTCAACAAGCACTTTAAAAGTTTGGTGAAAATATTCAATGAGCCCCAGTTCATATGTGGGCGGGAGACGTGCCAACAACACGAGGCGCCCGAGGGTTGCGAACTCCCTACCTATATTACCTATGCTCTGTTCCCACATGACTTGCTTACGATAATTCAGTTCTTAAGAATAAATAGACATGAAGGTAGGTATATATATTTCTTGTTGAACGTTAATCTCCACCAATAATTTTGTCTACTTTATTTATTTACCTACTAGCTTTTTAAACAACGCCGACAAAATATTAAAGCATCCGCTGTAAATGTAATAAATAATATAATAGAAGGTGTTTGTAGAAATGTACATTTATGACAAATATTGTAAAAAGATGAACTTTGAATTGGTGTTTGCTTGTTAGAGGTAGGTACTAAATCTCTAAAATTACAGATTCATTTCTGAAAATTCTTTTACTGATAGAAAGGTACAATATCGCTGAGTGTCATTGCATATAAGAAATTGTGATCTCATCCACACTTACGAAGAATAAAAATCCAGAATAAGCTGACCTTGCATTGTAAGGCTTTCCATACAGCGAGAGTCAGCGTATACTGGATATTCATAGCGTGATGTGTCGCCATGCGTACAAACAGAAATTATTATTGAGTTATCTACAACATGTAAAAGCATGAACATTTAAGGTATACTTAAAGCTTAATTTATTCAATCAAGCACTACAACTTTATAATTCATACATTACATTACGACTACGACATGTTTATTTGTCAAAAACATAAAACTAATGTTAGCGCACTACCCCTAATGCATTTTGTTCGTGGAAGTACATAAAGTTGCGCCGCGTCGTCACAAACATACATGTTTGCATGGAATTTATGCATGACTGTACACCAGGTACGCAGAGTTAGTCACACAAACTACAAAATCTCATCGTTCACTGAAAGGTTTTGCCGTCGTGGACGTAATATTTCTGGAAACAGGTTGGTATGGTATTGAAATATTGTATTAGAACATGATAGGGCTGAAATCAAACGGAAGACCAAGTTGGAAAGAAAATGTAAACATACTGATTTCTAGTATGAGTTCAATATTCTGTGTCAGTAAACCAGATTCAGAGTCAAGTCTCAGTACAAACAGCATGCTCCTGTTTCTTCTTGCCTTCTTGCTTAATTTCTACGCTTATATTGATAAAGATAGTGAACAAGAATTAATTTTAAGTTCTAGTTGCCAATCTCTTTTGAAAACATCATTATTTAATCTTTGCTGCTGTTTCCTTTTATAAACTGTGGTAAGAAGTAACTGACGTGTTGGAGGTAATTCTTTAGTAAGAGTTATTTTTTAGTAAGTATTACCTACATTTGTAGTAGTACCTTAGTAGTTGTAGTAAATAAATACTCAAGAAAGGATGCGTGGCAACCCTTGACAAACACGAAACCTGGAAGGACCTTTAAATCCTGCAAAGGATTTTCACTTTGATCACGTCATCTAGAACCTTATCTATAATGTTAATAGGAAACAAACTATTCGTTGAAAGACCTGTACATTTTTAAGATAGCTAAAATATTAGTATACTATGTAGATAATTCATATTTTATATATTTATTATTGTGTTGTTTAGCGGCCACACGATTAAAAGTACCGATCAAACCGTTTTAGTTATGACTAAAAAAATGTTATTAGCACTCTCAGATACTTAATTAAGAAATCTAACCAAATGATATCACCTTAAGTTGAGGTGACGCTTTGAACTTTGAAGACAAATTTCAGCGAAAAACTAAACCACTCACCTGGTACTCACTACATATCGCCCTTTCCACCCTCGAATTAGAAACATACCTGTGAAAAGAAAATGTCAATCAAAATTACAAAGCAATTACAATACTACTACTTGTAAATCATCCATAAATTTAACAATCATCCAAACCGCTATGCGAATATAAACATATTCGCATATATAAAATACCACCAGACCATAAATAAAATAATTGACTTCATAATTATTATAAATCGAATCACATTTATACGAACGAAATTATTATAAAATTGTTGTGATGTACGTGCAATTACACGGTTGAACTGAAATGGTTGTCTGTAAGAAATTGCATTTAGCGATAAGACCGCCATTGTTCCTACTCATGTAACGTTCGTTTTTATATCTATTTCTTTTCCTTTGATGTGCAATAAAGAATGATCTATCTATCTGGCTATTTTACTAAGATATATTTAAATACATATACTTTTATAATTATAAAAAAACGGTGTAAGCTTTTGAAAAATCGTCATCCGACGACTTACTGGCTATGTTCGACTCGCACAGATGCACCACTAAAAATCATGCCATCTCATTCCCAATCCTATGGTTGGGAGAATACAAATACAAATGGGAGACATAATACCCATAGAATACGTATTTTTGTAGTCTAGTTGCGACATTATGTGAAACAATATTTTGTATCTAAAATTAGAAAATTAAACTAAGCTTGAAAATTATAATCTCGGTTTGTAGTTCAAATAACCAATTTTGTTTATTTAGGTACATCACTAATTACATTGCATGTTGATTAGGTCTGCAATACCAACTGTAATCTATAATTCACAACCCTAACATAACATTGATCTAACTATAGGTACTAGGAAAGTTCAATGCACTCTAAGTACATAAAACACACGTACCTAATATAGGTGTAGAAGCGATGCGGCGACGACGACAGGGCTCTGACACTCGGTTAGAAGGGACTTTGAGTCAAGAAACCACAGAGTAACTGAAACTGCCGACTCATATAAACTGTAGTCTCATAAATCCATTATTACATTGAATAGGATTAATAATGACAGTGGCAGTGTCGGGAAACGTCACCCTAGAAGGACATACAAGATTCTAATCGGCTAGGTCCTCCAAAAAGGTCAGGTACTAAGTACTCATAACCTACGCATGTGTAAGAGTCGAAAGAGGTATGCAAGAGAGCAGGTGGCGGTCTATAGTTTCTGCCTACAGCTGTGGGGAAAAAGGCGTGAGCGTATAATTATGTGTATGTCGGATTAATAATTTTGAACTTTTGCCGAAACGATAACACATACAATCTGAACCATATATGATTCATATCTATTAAGCACACAGCTCACGGATTTTATGAGGCGACTACTAATGAGGTTTACTGATATAACATTTGGTTAAACATGTAGGTATTCCAGTCTAGACCTGGCGTCTATGGTACGATACGAGTTAGTTTCGGCTTTGCACGCAATCCTCTTATTTCACTCAAACGAAATACTACGAGTATTTGTTTGTTTGTTTGTTACGTCTAATGCAGTTGCTCCTTACTATCAAGATAGCCAGTTTCAAAGATAGAATGTAGGTATCTATAGAGGTATATATAGGTAGTAGGTATATATAGGTATATGTAGAGTAAATATTTTACTATTTGAAAATATTTATAAAGAATATTTCATGTGATTTCGTATATTAATAAAAAGAAGAAAACTGCGCTGTAAATGACGTTCACAGAATTGTTTGAATACGCTACTAAAAATGGTTATACTGCGTATTAAGCAAGAAACGGAGATATTTCGTTGTCATTGAGCCAGGCTAATGAACTTACCATGAAATTTCTATAAAACCAGCCTGTGCTAATAGACTGGTCCAACATTTCACTAAGGACTGTTAAACAATATCAAACATTTTACTTTGTCTTCCAGTGATTAGGAATGCGAAAGCTATAAACTGTTAAGTAATATACTTTATAAAGAACCGGAGTACAAATTAGATTAATTCAAAATTTTCAATCAAGAATCCTTTTAGCCTACTTAGTTAATTGTTTCGTAAGTATCTACTTAAGAGAAAATACTTTTAAGCGATACGATGTTTTATGGAAGTTTAGAAATAAAAATATTACTGAAAGAACGTCACGTCTCGTTTCTAAGGTCACAATTTATTTCTTTGACTGTTACTGTCAGAATGCTAGCCTTCCGTGCATGAGTTAGAGTTCAAATTCAGGGCACGTATGCTTCTCAAACTTATGTAAACGAAAATATCGTGAGGAATCCATCTAAAGTAAAGGGTGAATCCCTTTAGATGGATTCCTCACGATATTTTAAAGTTCTTGGAGTTGTGTGAATTCTACCAATCCGCAGCAGGGTAGATCCATTTAGGAAGAACGACATTGAGCTGGTATAATGAAGATATCAAAATAAATCACTCCTTTAACGAAGCATTTAACGGAGCGAAAAGGAGAATTTTTCAAGTACCAGATAATTGGAAATGGTAAAATGCAAAATGTCGTACGCGATAAGAATCGTGGTGTGCTTCCAAACGCCCCCCGTGTATGGTCACGTAGCCAGTTCAATTTTATACCTGCGACTGTGAGAACTGTCTTATACCCAACTGAGTCGTAAAATCATGAACCGTGTTATCATTCGGACATTTCACGTTATTTTCTTTTTTAAGTGACTTCGATATTTAAATGCAATTATGTCAAAGTTCAAAAAGAATAGTTGTATAGTAAGCGTCATTGTCGGACCACCGATATCTTTAAAAACACTAGGCTGACATCTACGTTACTATGAACAAACGCTTTTTGTAATAAAATATGTGAATGTACCTAGGTATATATGTTAATATTAAGTAAAGAAGATAAATATAAATTACAACACTAATTAGCTGGAACTTCGCATACCTAAGAAGATTAACTGAAACAGCTTGAAAGTTAAGCAAATTTATTTAACACTTGCAGTTGTGCTGATTTTTTTTGTTAAAAATTCTTCATTTATAGGCTTCACTGGGATTGTCCTTTCAATCACAATTTTCTTGAGTTTCAGACACCTTTTCATCAGTTTTCATTAAAGAACATGAAAGTTTAAGTTCATTAAAACTTTGATCTTTAATTCAAAAAAAAAATCACGGCTTTTATATCAACGAAGAACATTGAAATGTGAGAGATACTTTGTACTGGCTTACAGAAGGTTATCTTCGACAACTAATTGCATTTAAAAATATCGGCACGCCTTAAAAGGCGTGTCCATTGCAGAATATAGTGCAGACAAGTCTTCGAGGCAGCTTGGGAGCGGTCGAAGTCACGTCACATTTTACGAGCCCATGAAACGCCAGCGTGCATTCAACCGGAACTTGTATTAAATGTAATGTAATAGTTTACTACATCATTTAAAAGATTAGATATCATTGTCATCATTATCACTCTTATGTTGTCCCACTGCTTGGCATGGGTTTCCTCTCAGAATGAGAGGAATTAGGCTGTAGTCCACCACGCTAGCTTACTGCGGGTTGCCAGACTTCATACGCCATCGAGATAATTTCTCAGACATGCAGGTTTTCTCACGATGTTTTCTTTCGCCATTTAAGCGCGTGATAATTAAGTATTAATACGCATATGACTTCGAGAAGTCAGATGTTTGACATGAGAGACTCGAGACGTTTGACATGGCAGTCCTATGGTCACGTGACGTTGACTTGAACAGGTACAAGTTCTATTCGCAATAGTCCTCACATTAGGCAATGCTTGTATTGACCGTAGGCAATCAGGTGTTAGAGATATAGATTGTATTATTATCTGAGGACCCTATTATCTTGAATCAGTTGTGATTGATACAGATTGTATTGTTATCTGTTTATATAATATTAAGGTATAGACAAAGAAGTAAGAACTTCATCCGAAGAAATCATCCATTCATAATTTCATCGACTTATAACCTGATCATTAAAGTTGCGGTATTTTTTTTATATCTTCTATATAACCATCAAAGCAAATTACGACAAATGTTATTCAATATTACAGTATATAATTTCGCCCTCATCCGAATCTCCTAAATGTATCCCTCTCTTTAAAGACGATGCTTAAATAAATATGCATGTGAAGATTTCATAAAATTCAATACCGCGAAAAGTAATAATGCTTAAACAGGCAGCACCGCACTCACTTGAGGTACCTACTAATATAAATCTTAAAAGCCTCATCGCGTCGTGGAATTTTCCCATTAGATTTTATGGATTTCTCTCTTGTCCGCACATTAAATTATAACCGGAGGGTAAACTGAACCAGGGATTGAAATTTAATTTCACCATTCCGTAGAGAAACATATTTCACCGGGAAATGAAATTAAGTTGATGATTGGTGTGCATTAGGCAAAGATTGCTCTTTACCTGAATGGTATGTAAATTAACTAGGCATAAACACACCTAAAACATTAGGAGTGAATGAAAACATTGCGCACACAATCGAACAATACGAACCGTAAACAAATCTCGGTCACGCAAAGCTTTGCGAATGTTTCGCAAAACAAGACTTTGTTTATTTAAGAAAGCACTTAGCGATAATTATATTATGAGAATGTATAAGGTCAGTAACAAGCAACGACGCGGGGAAGAGCACTAGTACTGTGAAGACGGGATTTCAAAATGGAAGCTGAAGGTCTCCTTAATAGGGATTATCACCGAGTCTTTTAAATTTACAAAGAGTTTTGAAGGTAGTTATTTTAAAGTGTCTGACATTTAAAATGTTATGACACGGCTTGGAAAGCACTTAAGCTGTCTCCTTGCGTTTTATAATAAACATGAGATCTGTTTTCAAGAATCACACAATTTCGTTTTATTAATTATTCAGAATAGCCACAGATTTTCAGTTAAAAATAAATAAATCAGAGCACTCCCGGCACGTCTCGAGGATACTTTAAGGGGAGGTTATGACTTTTGAGAATGGCCCCTTTTTCTCGTCTCAGAAATGCAGTAGACATACAAATTCCAAAAGTAAATGAAAATATTCCATGCAGCCGTATTTACAGAAATTTAATTACATTCGCCCTCTAGCGGTACCCCAGCATAATTTCGTGCAATTCATTGATGTTTTCTTGCATAGTTTTATTGGGTTTATTTTTGAGAGACTAATAAAAAAATCAAATTGACTAAAATACAGTGGCAATACTGGTAGATAAGTGGATAAAATACAAGTAACAAGACAGACAAGGTTTTTCTTTAGATCATTTACAGCCAAATAGGGTTAACGTTATTTAAATTAGATCGTCGGGTAAGAAGAATTGTAATGCTTTTAAGTTGGAACATTGGGTATCTTTAAGTCACGTTTAGTGACGTAACAAGAGGAATCGCATTTTATTCCCTTGACCCTTTTGCTAAAGACTCTATGTTGTCACAAGATGGGAGTTACGACGGAGCATGAATGCCCCAGAGAGTTGGCTAGGGCTTCGTCTCTCTGTCAATATTGAACGGTCGGTAGGTTCCCATGGGGCACCGTAGGACTCTCTCCTCTAAGTTGCTTTAGTGTTAGGGTCACAGAGAGAGGGAGTAAGCCCAGCTTACAGTTTGAGATTGGAACAGAACCCTTTAGTTTGGTTTTATTTATTTATTGATTTATTTATTAAAGGTACATTAACAATATACACATACATACTTTTTCCAAATCATGCAACTGGATAGTGGTTCTTATATGTATATCAATTACAAATGTACACAACATTTACTGCAGATGATACTTTACGATGCTTTTCTTTCATTTCCTTTCCTTGAAAAAAGAAAAAGAAGAAAACATCGTAGATTATTTGAATTAAACAATGATGAGACAAATTATATTATGATTGATAGATGAAGATAGATGGTTTTACGTGAAGGTACTTATAACATTTCAAATTGGAAATTCATTCTTAAACTCGCTAGATGTGCTCATCCGCATACATGTACTTTTTTATTTATTATAAGAGTATCTTCTCCCGCCATAGGAAATGCATAACCTTCGGACTTATATGCGTTATACACACAAATATTTGCTTCAAGTAAGAATCGAACCAAGGACATGCGGGGAAAAAGCAGCGGCGCGGTATACTTTGCCACATATAATTCGACAAGTAAGACCACACTTGTATTTTTGCGAGGTAAGGCAGAGTTGTACTTAAGTACCTACTTACTTACGTGTGCCACTGCTGGGCACTGGCGACTGTTTCCCCTGCTGGGTATATTTTACACTTGGTTCAAATCATCTTTTAATAGGTGCAAATATACACTAGTAAGTTAGGCTATAGTCCACCACGTTAACCTGCTAAAGGTTAGCAGACTTCACACTAGAAAATCTCTCAGAAGTTTGAAGTATTTCTCAATCTCTCTTAGCTCTCATCCTGAGAGGATCCTAATCTCATCCCCCTTTCAGGGATTTTCTCGACAGCGTGTGAAGTCTGCTATCCCTCAGCAGGTTACCGTAGTGGACTATAGCCTAAACCCTCTAACTAGTGTATATTCGCACCTACTACAAGACAATTTGAACCAAGTGTAAAATAACTCAGCAGGGAAAACAGACGCTTTTGATGAAACATATTATCATAATTTTATACAACCGGACAAGGTAGTATAAAATTATTTAATCTTAGCAATTAACAGAGCAATTACATTCTTCTCGTGGTTTTAAAGGAGGTCAACAGCGCATTAAAGAAACGGTTATTCAGAACAATTTAAAATTACGAGTTTCACAAGTCATTGCGGAAAAACAATTAATCTAAATATTAAACACGAGTTTGGTACACGGCTTATACAGGTCGCGCGTAAAAAGGTAAATACAGGGTGTATTAAATAAACAGCCTTGGCGATAATCTAATATATTAATAATTAATGGGGTGTTCAACCATTATGTGTCATTGGGCAAGGTTAATGATGTTGTTCATGTAAAAATCCTAGGTACCTATCAAAATACCTATTGAAACCGAACTAGTTTAGTTCGGTATCGAATTCTAGAAATATACCTTTCATTTGTTTTTTATTTTTTTTTGAAATTTTGTTACACCTAATTTTCTAGCTATGATTTTTAAAGCTAACAGCGAGATACCAACCAATCCCGAGAGTATACCGAATTGAAATAAAAAGAATCGTCATACATAATTAGTCAGTAACTAAAACTAATGCTATCGATATTCTTCAGAAATTGGATTACGCAGGTATTATTGCAATCACTTCATGAAAAATACTGATGTAAGTAGCTGGGAAATGGGTTAAATTATAATGATCGGTTCAACAAAGTTTTATGCGTGAACATACCTCTTAAAAACTGTCATACGAATATTCTATACAAAAATAGATAGATAGATAGAGTATTCTTTATTGCACACCAAAAATAATTTCAAGTACAAAATACTTAAATACTAATATATTAGAAGTACCTTGTAAACTAAAAGATTTTATTTGAACCAATTCTTGGTGTGTTATTTCTATAGTGGTTATAGAAAACATCCACAATAAGCATGTATATACACATTCTAAACACATTCATAACTACATACAAAACTTATTATTTATTCGTAGACTAAAATGCATCTAAATTAAGATGTATTCATGTTATAAGATATTTCAGCAGATTTCCCGTTTTCATGGACATTAGTTACAAAGTACACAGAGCTTGCAATCTCTGAGACAGTTTGTCACGTCCACTGTCCTATCTCTCTCGCTATATTTATACAGCCTCCAGTTAATGACGAAAGGAGTTTAATCAAATTATTTATGATGGCCACTCTGCACACAGTTTTACACAGTTAATAAGAGGCGACAAAGCGTCCACTGTTATATTAATTATTAAGGTATATAAAGTAATTTTTCTTGCAGAAATTGCTACATCTTGAGTGATATATCGACAATTCTTATAAAAAATATAAAATTATAGTTTCAGAAAAACGGAAATAATTCGTCATCTATCGAATTCTTATTAATCTATACAATTATGTGACAGTTGATTCACAATACACCGACAAAACGAATGAACATGCTACTTCCGTTATGACGAATGTCGTGACCCATGTATATATATGTTCCAAGACCAGGTGTAGTTAGTGCCTCTATAGCGTGATCCCTCTCTGTGCATCTACAACTCCCTGGATTAGACAGTAAAATTCTAGAAAATTCAGGTTATATACAAGACCGTATCAAGTAGGTATAACGATTTCCCATACACATATATCATTTCACCCTAAGTTTAATATCGACTTATACATATATTATTCTACAGGAAAGGGTTGAAAGTACTAGTGCCTAATCATTTTGCTAAGCACTCCCTCGTTTTGAGGGCTTGAGGTGCCTCTCCAATATCTCATTATTATTTTATGCGCGAGTGCCCCTTTAAATAGAGACACGGTGAATTTTTAAATTACCTTGATCAAGTACTGTAGTATTACCTTCTCGTTATTGTAAAACTTTTCTTGTACAATAATATAGTCGTATATATAGTAGTTAGTATATACTATATAGTAGAAGAAATAAATACCCACTTATCTTTATCAAACCATTTATAATATACTTGGAGACAGGTGATTTTCATCTGTACTTATGATTAATAAAGCAAAAACAGAAAGATATATAGACAAACTGCCATTCCCTTTCATGTTTTATATAGAAATAAGTCTGGTAATACGAATTACTCGTAAATCTTTCTCATTTTGTTTGAATAAACCTTCACACACAAAGGAAAATCAGATATTGTGGAATATTTACCGAAAAAAATGATAAAGTGATTTTTCTTAGTGGAATGTGTCGAGATAGGGCGGTACCGACGCAAACCTTTCTATCGTTGTCGATATATTGGTAATACGAGTATGTAGGCTCTCTTGCTTCGCAATATTATGTGTGCTGTGATCGATGGCTCACCAAACCTTCTTCATTTCGTCCTAGGGCTGCCTTCAATCTGAATTTTACTGAAATATAATTGACCTATATTTGGGGCCCTCCGTGATATCTCAATAAAGAGTACTCGCGACTCTGCGAATGACAAAATAAAATAAAATAAAGGTACAATATCTTTTACGCGTGTGAGCCTACAGATAAATTATTTAATTAATTAATATGATAAGCAATAGAAAACGTTTCAACTAACCACGCTCATGCTTTGGCTAAAGCCATTAGGTAGCAACGGATATTTCAGAGACATAAATCAAAAGCATCGACATTTAAACCAACAAACAGCTGTAATCTGTACAAATGCCTGACCTGATGCAAGGATCGATTGCGTTTTCCCTTGTACAGAATTTTAAAGCGCGAATTCGATCGTTGAGTAATGACTACTAACCCTTGAAATATGGGCCTTTTTTCTTGGCTGAATAATGATTTAAAGGTGTGTGATAAGCAATGCTTATCACATAGGTACCTTTGCGTGATGGCGCAGACACTAGATGGGTGATCGAGTGATCGCTCTATAAACTTCTATGTCTCGCCGGGCCTCCGTTAAATTAGAACGAATATTCTGGAGTAAGTTTAGACCAAACGATCGGTTCCACTTAACAACACAACAGCTAACGTATCTTCACCAAAACACAAAAGATCTCCCAATTGTTTGAACGTTAGCTTAATCATTAACAAACACCCGCGCAAATACTTTAAACGCGCGAGACAAAGGCACCTAATTGACCAGTTGCCCCAAAATCAATACGGACAGTCCGTGGTCTCTCTGTGAACGTGATACGAAATAATGATCGCATTCAATACTCAGGTATCTAGCTATTGGCTGTGGTTGCGTATATAGAGCCTGCATGAAACACCGCCCTTGTCTGAACAAGGCTTTAATTGCACGTTGATCGCTTTGAAATTATAGAGCTGTGGTCTTTGATGGTGCTTGAACATGAATAGTAAATTTAGATAATGAAAAAGAAGAGCGTATATGCCTATTTGATATGTTTATTATATAAAAGTGGAACTAAGTACAATACAAGTTAAACAAGATGGTGATTGAAAGGGTTGCGATGTGAAAGTATATAAATGATAATTAACTCCAAAATTTAACTCAATCGTTTTTAAATATAGAATAATCAATTAAATTACACATAATAATCCTTATATTTCCTGTAGAATTAAGTAAGATTAGATTCAACACAAAATAAAATAAATATCTGGCTTTATCCGACTTTTAGTTACTACTATTAAAACGTCTATCAAAACAAAGTCCCTAAACGCTCGCCCTTCACAGGTTCCTAGTGCTTCTTACTGGAAAGAAGTACTGTTACAGTTAATAAACTGAGATTGCAATTACAATTTTAACAAAATCCTTCTAAAGCTTTAGGGGAATTGATGACAGTTTTTGTTTTTACTATTACAGTACAGCGCACAATGTTATGTTTAGATAAGTAAAATTTTCTGGTACAAATGATTAACGTTAACTATCTTTGGTAATTATTGATAAAGAAATAAATTGATTTATTTCTTTATCAATAATTACCAAAGAAGTTTACATAGTATTTTTTATGCAAAGGGGAAAATTACTTGAATCATACCAGATCAAAGAATAATAACATTTAAGAGTTATCAAATTCGATAACCATTGGTATTTTATTCTATTATTTCCCACTACATACTATATAGTGAATTTTATTGTTATTTTTATTGTCAATTACTTTTGTTTTTCCATTCTTATTTCTAGTATGCTATTTTTTATTTTATGTGTCCTACTTTTGAGGGGAATTACATATTAAGCGATTAAAATTTACAAATTAACATCACTCAAGAAAATAAATGTCATACGTCATTATTTTTTCATTGTATTCGGGTTCACTTTGGTATATGTTTATATGAAATTTAATATAACAGCCACGGTTCTAGCTGGCCGTAATTATTTATGGTACCTAGCCACCGAGGGTTCGATCTATAGAAACATTATTGGCTCTCCAGTATTTGATGGGGTATTTCCATCAGAGCAGTTTGGGGCAAGATATATTACCGTAGTCCTACATTATTGTAACATGGGAAAGCTTTCCCTTCCTGATTTCATATGACACGTAAGCATTAGAGTTGGATATTAATTCTGATGGCTATTTCCTTTTTTATGGTCTTGAACTTTTAATCTGTCTGTTATGTTATAAGATATTAGCTGTACTTTACGGTCCTCATTCTATTACTGAAATTTGCCTAAAAAATTCTTCAAAATCGATCCAGCCATTTTAGATTCCATAGAGAAAATACACACATTGATTTTGGTATAATTATAATAATATAGACTATAAAATCATTGCAAATAAAAATTGTATTTTTATGTGATATAAATTATTTAATTCTGCATAATATGTACCTATATACCTACCTAAAAAAAGAAATATAAAATTATAGTAAATATACAGGTCTAGAATAGTAGTTATATGTCAAATAATATAGCCGACATTTATTTATGTTTTTCCCCAAATTTTACTTTACTATGTTTATTTTGTATATTTTTTGTATGCGTTATAATTGTCCATAATTTTAGTAAGTATAAGTAAGTAACTTTCTTGATGGCATGTGAAGTCTGCCAACCTGCAGTAGGCTAGCGTGGTGGACTGTAGCCTAATCCCTATCGTTCTGAGAGGAGACCCGTGCCCAGCAGTGGGACAATGTAATGGGTTGATGATGATAAGTAATTAGTAGTAACACAACCGTTGTAATTAATTTAATTTAATTGTTACTCAAAAGTCTACTGCTCCCGGCACCAAAGCTGTTGTTAGTAAATATTTATATTATTATGTATGTCTGCTACCCAGCTATCACTAAACCAATAGATATAATATACTGCATCTAATAAATTCAATTTACCTAAAGAAACTTCACTAATCCTTGTTCCCTTTTAACCTTGAAAGCTAAGCTGTACTGTAAAATTAAAATTAACCACACAGTAAAATGCTACGTTTTAAATTATCTGCTTTAAGTGAACGCCAGCTAATCGGCTTAAATCTAACATAACCTTGTTCAATTTCAAACGACCCCTGAAGTTTTTAGTTACCAACACTGAAACTAAAGCCGTATAAGTTTGGATTTGTTTTGCAGAAATCATTCGAAAATAATAACCTATTCGTGAATGATCCCGATAGGGTCAAAGAGGGATTTACCTACTTCTGAAGACGTTAATATATTATATACATTCACATAAAAAATAAGTTCCTGTTTGTAATGTCAAAATAACAGTTTATTTTTATTATTATAACAAACAGTATTTTTTTATCTTTCCGCTTAATCTTGAAAACGGCTAGGCTAATTTTGGCAGGACTTCACTGGCAGATAGCTGATGATATCAGGAGTAACAGAGACTACTTAACATTAGACTATGTTTCTTAGGAGCCAAATTAAAAATTATAACGAGACACGGGTAAAACCGTGGAGCACAGTTAGTCACAACATAATCATAATAGAGATGAACAAATAATTTGTCATTATGCTTATGGCAATAAATAGTTTTAAAAGTAATAAAGTGTAATTTAAAAGCCTCGCTTGATAAAATACTATTTCTAAAATAAATTAAACTCACTACACTAAGGAATTACGAGACTTAAAGAATCCGTTTTCCTTTTATATGTATTTTATAATAATAATAATTTAGACTAGCTTTATGTAAGTAGCAATCGAATTTAGCTTCAAGGCCTATAGCATCCATATTTGATTAACAAGTCGAACGAAATATCAAACATGTTAGGATTTCTTTCAGATGAAAATGAAATCGTAATCTGATAGCTCTTATTCGAATACATATAATGTTCTTATTATCCTTAATATGTTGTTGAAAATACATTGTAAACAAGATCGGAGGGATGTCATATTACGGACATATTCGAAGTATAAGGAGGGTTTTACTTAAATTTAAATTATTCTGCCTATCCTTCTAAAACAATCCCTTTTAAACATTTCATATTTCACATTAAATATTTCAGTACGATTGGGAAAGCTAAAATACCCATTACTTACTACTTTTACAAACTAAAACGTTAAACAATCTTTTCTGTTATTGTTGGTGCGCAAATACCAATATGGAACCAAACCAGGTTCTTGTAAGCTTTCCAAAAATATTCAATTTGTAACCCGCAATCTATAGTGCAGAAGCCATATGCTTTATTGAATAAGCTTTTGATTACATATAGCAATTTCTTATATCATACAAAACATGAAAAAAACGGCATGACAATAAAGCCCATAATTATATGAGATGATATAATTAATCAATAGCACATTACTTGAGTTAAATCGATACTAGTGCTTTTGTACTCGCAAGTACAATCCTGAATTCCTGTGAGCAACGTAGTAACAATTTTCGCGCTCACTCAACCTTGAGTGAGGCGGGGCAGGCGGCATTAGCGGGGGAAAAATTAGATTTAACCCCGACACCGTGCACCAGCGACCGTCGCCCAAGAGGTTCTCACCTACACATCTATGTCCCTTTTAGCTACTCCTCCCCAACAGTTTATCCATTTTATATAAAATTCTCTCGGCCGCGAAGAATGAAGACGGTATATTTCTTAATTTGAGGCGACTGTGATAAGTTGCCTTGTTTTTCATTTTATATTGTTTGTTTCAGTAAGTAGCCCGCGGCACTGTTCTTAATAATTATATTGGAGTTTGCAATGCTTGATATTGATTTTCACCATCGTGGGGGACTTATTGGTTCTTGTCTTGTTTGTAATTGGTTTTAAAATTAAACTTGATCCAACATAATTTATTCGTATGGGTGACAAAGCACTACGTTTTTATGAATGCACGCAGTAATTTATGTGATAGTGCATGCTTTTAAGAGCCTCGTACTACGAGTTATTTGTAAAGCATAATTAAAAAAGTTCTGAGTGTTGCCAAAAAATTCTGCAATCAAAAATTACATGACCCCGCATCCGTGCAGCGCAATTCATTTCACTAAAAGTCCTGGTTGGACTGCATAATTGAATTTGTAGGTGCAAAGAAAACAATTTTTGTGGCAAATTAACATTTACGCAATAATAGGTTGACGGGAGGGTGAAACGGGTGTTTACGACCCACCCTTTGTTCTCCAACTAAAAGGGTTAAGTTTAAACATCGTAGCTCTTAACCCTAGCCTGCTTGTACGTGTGAACATATGTTGAACAATATTTTCCCCGCTCTCGGTGCGACACGTTGTTTTATAAAAGCGATCGTATTTTTCCTTTTCAGTATTAACGCGAGGAAATTGCGTGTGACAATTTTTGTATGAATGTAATGTTTTTGTATGGAAATGTTGGTAATTGTATACATGTGCATAAGGATTAACAGCTGTAGGGTTCAGAACAGTCTATGAACTGAGACGGTAATATGGATAAAGTTATACAGGAGTATTACTTAGCTGTCATTCTGAAGTTGTTATTTGCTTTAGACGCATACTTCTTATACTTCTACGACTTGACGAAAGTGGCAAGTCGTCGTTGCTTAACCGGTACCAATAACCGGTGCTTGAGTTACTATGGGGGAAGCCTTGTTCAGTAGTGGACGCCCATTGTCTTATATGATGATGTGATGGTGAGGTGATGATGATGTGAGTTTTGCCAAACCTGGTATGAAGAGGCCCAGGATGGGAAATACTGAACTAAGTTAGAAGAGGCCTTTGTTAGGTACAAAAAAGGTCAAAACTCATTATTATGTAAGAATGTGCGTCTATTCAAAGTCTTTATCTTTAATGAATCTACGGAAGATTAGCACGTATGTGCGTCGTTCAAAGCTCATTGTTTTGTATTAAACAACCTATCGCCTCGCCCGGCTAAGGCAAGGATTAGTCGCTCGCTTCATTTTACGGGTCAATGCTCATCAGACAAGATGGATCAGCAGTCTACGGGTTAAGTTACATTCGGAGCGCTACATTGTTGCTTTGTGACACCGAAAATTTGATACTTGACTTAACAATATGACAATACTAACAATAGTCGTCTCCAGAATAGTCATTTAATTGTCTCCAATTCCTTCCAAAATGTAAGCGAATCTGTCTATCTGATTGCTACGTTTTCAGTGTCACTATTGAACGATCATATCGATTTAAATAGTTTCAACGAAATAGTTTGCTTGATAGCTAGTTAAAGATGTAGGTTGCTTTAATTCAAAATTTTCGTTTTAAAACTACTACTACACTAGCGATAAATATAATATACGGTCATAATATTTTGTTTTGTGGCTATGATATATTCTAGTAGATATATTATTCAGTTTTTAGTAGGTAAAAGTTAGATAACTGAAAATGCTTTCATCCTAACGACGGCCCATTTGTTCCGGCCCAAATAGACACGGAAAATGCATAGGGATCAAAAAGTAGAACCTACAAAAAACTGGGACATTTCGGTTGACTGGGACTGTCCAATTGTTGGCTCACCCAACGCTACTGAGTTACAGAAAATTTGAAAAAAGAATCTAGATACTGCCTCTCTTATGTGAAATATAAAAGTTTAAATATTGAATTTCATTTAAATGTAAAACATATAATAAACTGTAAAAATATATACCTAAGTATTGAATTCCATGCACCTAAATATAACATAACATACCATCACGCCTGAAGGGTTAGGCAGAGTCATACTTATTATGCACACGGAGTTCACCGGTATGTTTAGGTCCTATGTTATAGGGGGCGGGCCTATTGCCACTAACTGGCATATGTCCAAACTACGAGCTGCTACTGAGAATTACATAAAAAAACAATGCTCGACTTGGGAAAGTGGGAATCGGACCTAAGACCTCTAGCGTACCAGTTGCGTTTAGGGCTACTAGACTTCTGAGGCAGTTGATGTACCTAAATATAAAATAAAGTTACGTCAAAACATACTTATCTTCTCACTCCCAAAGTGGTACTAAAAGTATCGCGAACGCAGATCCTAATCAAACGTTCGTGCGGGATCAGTATACCCCAGAGAATTTACGCCAGCTTCATAAAAACTGTTTACTATTCCATGGACCCCGAATATTAACCCTAAGAATACCAAGGCTGGCTATACAGTCTTAGCGGGCAGATTTCAATTATCGAATCTCTCCAAGGTATAATATTGTTCCGTTTACATAGCCGGTGTTTACTCGAGCGCGGCGGCCGTAAGGCTCGGCCTACATGTCGATATTGACGTGGGTGCGCCGGGAAATCGGCTATTTACTGCGGTATAAGCCGGACTTTATGGAAAACATAACGGACGAATACATAACGTTTTATGAACGCACTTATGTAGTTATGCGTACGGTTTATCGTCTTATGATTATTTTTTCATATTCGAAATTATTTACCATTCGGTAAGCGAATATGCGATTACGTCTTCCAGAGTCTTCTACAAATGTATTGACAAAATTTAAGACGTAGAAGACGTTGAGTGGATAAGTTTACAATTTGTTCATGTAATCATGTCTATTATCTAACTTTTTAATTTAACTGCATATTTGGTAACCTAACTAGCCACTAGATAATGTTGCGCGGAGGGTCTTGTGTTTGATTCCCACTCGAGGCAAATATTTGTGCGATAATAGACATGCGCAACGGGCGATCGGCAGCTACAAGTAATGACGGTCAGTCAAAATCAAAATCAAAATGCTAGTAACAAATACTGAACAATAATCCTATAGGTAAGTACAATGCGAGGAATGCATAAATTGGGTCACTTCGACGACCAAACAAATGATTCTGCAAGTAACTCAACAAAATAAGTAGGCACTTTAACTAGTACACACCCACACCCAAATATTGGAAAACAATATTTCCTTACTCGCCCCTCACAACTCACATTTGTGGAAACAATAAAAATGCACGAGCCCCGATATTCAATTTGTACTGGCTTTGTTTGTGCAACCGCCGACGTTGACGCGGGTCGCACGTGGTGTGTCATCCCCCACCACTAAGACAGTTCCATTATAAAATATTTCGCGTGAACATGTGGCTCACCGGCCGTGACGTCAGGACTTACTTTCCTGTTTTTTTTTTTTTGCTTATATAAACAGCTACAGGTTGATAATAAGCGTTCCTATTAGCTATCCCACTGCTGGGCTCAAGTCTCTTAGAATGAGAGAGATTAGGCTATCGTGCATGACGCTGGCCTAGTGCAGGTTGGCAGACTACTACACACATCATCATCATCATCATATCAGCCAAAGGAGATCCACTGCTGTGTTCGTTGTGTTATATTATGTTCGTTTGTTATCTACCTTTCATGCCTAAACTACTGAATAGATTTTCACATAATTTTGAAAGGCGATACTAACATAAATTTTAAAAAAAATAGAAAATAAACCTTTTGGGATCCATTTGAAACCGCCGGGAATAACTAAAATTAATTTAGGTATAGCGATAAATGCCGTCAAAAGTAGATTCATAAAATATATGATAAATAAATATGATTTCGTAGATAGATTCCAGCTTTCGTAAATACAAATAAAATAAAATACCATTATCAACATCCGTCAAGGCTCTTCATATCGCTCTACAACCATATCGAAGTACAAAAGCATGTAAAATATCTACCTACAAACACATTTTCCTGAAATTCAGAAGCATTACTCAAGTATGTTTACTCGAAGGACCACTGAAATGGAAGAATCATATTTTAAGCATTCAACACCGAATATTACCACAGGAGTTTCTCATTCACAGAATTTTGGTAAAATTGGATTTTTTGTAATTGCTACGTAAGTTTTTTAAAGTTCCACATACATAGGTACCATCACGCCTGTATTCCCCGAAGGATTTAGGCAGAGGTGTACTAATCGTACACCCCCATTTCGCCGGTATGTTTAGGTCCCATGTAATAGGGGGCGAGCCTATTGCCATTTACCGGGCATTTAAAAAGTCCATTTTTTTTTTCTATTATGGAATTTAAGAATATAATGTAATGTAAGTACAGTCTTAGTACCTTGGGCATTGCCTATCTGACAATGACAAGCTACAGAAGGAGTGAGACATGAGGAATATTATTATCTTAAGTAAAAATGTATAAGCTAACGTATACAATACATAAATATTAATATTATAGATACATAAATACACCACTTCTATAGGTACTAATAATGAGGCTGAACAAGTTGTGTTTTGTTGATCATTTTATAGCCCAATTATTGAGGATAAAGGATGTTTAACATCACGCTACGACTCTTAAAACCGGGGCTAAACAAGCAAAACTGCAAGGCATAGCTAGTATAAAAAACAAAAGAAAAAATCCGCTTTATAATAATATATAAGCCTTAGTATTCATAACCAAAAAAATAACAGACTAGAATGATCAGAATAGAAAACACTAGCTGAAACATTTAGTGCTTTGGTTATCATATTTAAAAAATATGAGACGCGCAACATTTATATCGATAAAACAATTGCAATTCTTTATTCCACACAATTTCAAAGATTTCATAAAGTCAACGCCTTCATAATGAGAATTTTTCCGAGTTATATCCGAGTAGGACTAAAGTGTGACCTACAGGGAGAAAAAGTAACCCTGTTTATAACAAACATATTTTTAAGTCCAAGTCCAAGTCCTTTTATTCGAATAAAATAACGTTTCACATCGATATTGCGTAGCCACAGTCATAAAATACCGGCGAAAAACCAATTAACACGTTCTTATCTCTTAATCAAATTAATTCAATTACTTGCTTTCCACAGAACCAAACTGTTTGTGTTAGCAATACAATTAATACTTAATACAATAGAACTATTTATAGAGTCTAAATTGTATGTAAAACGTGACTAAGTACTGTCTCTATAGTCTATGACGGAATGAACAGAAGTTTAGAAGCGAAGAAATGCTTTGTATTGTACAATTTTAGTACTTCGTAGCCCGAAGTACTAAAATTGTAGATTTATTTAGAAGAATATAGTTTATGAGTGGACTATTGTTTCTTATAGTAATAAAGAAAGCTTTGTTCTTTTTGTTTGCTCAATCAAGTTCTTGTGAAAATGCTTTTTCATACTTAGTTATTTCATCTAACGGCACAAAAACAATAATATTGAAAAACTAAACAATTGTATCTATTACATTTTGTAAGTCTCCTCCTAAATACATACTCAATAAATATTATAAATTCGAAACTGACTGTCTGACGGTTTGTAACGTTTTCACTCCTAGTCCTCTGAACCAATTTTGATGACATATAATAAAGTACAGTAGTTTTTGAGACAGCATATTATTAATTTAAATTGACTAACGAAAAACGTACACACTAGGTGCACCATACACAGACTAAAAGTAACTAGAACACAATATTATTAGCCATCAATAGCAACATCAATTGCGTAAAGTGTAAGCCCCAAATAATCAGTGCATCGAAGAAATAGTATGTTCGTACTCCTACATGAATCGGGTGCTAGAGTGCGCTCCGTTTTACATAATTAACTTTAATATTATGTTATCATGATATTTGGCAAATACGAATGTTCGGTAATTGACTGGTATTGGGCGAATCCGAATATTCGTATAAGTATAAGTTACATCACTAATTTGTGAGACCACACAACATACTTGTTATAACTTACATGGGTAAGTATTATGTATGATGTTTGCATTGAAAATTAGTTTTGCTTCACGAAAATAAAGTTCGTTTAGTTATATCGCTGCAAAGTAGGATTTAATATCGCCTGAGGCACTTTGTAAACAATTCCACTTAGTTGGAAAGGAAAATTATTTCATTATAATGAAAATTATGTTTTCAAAGGGTTTATAATTTACTTTGTTTTTTCGCGAAAAATAGGCTTTGGATATATTAGATTGTTAAGATTTGTTTTTGAAAAAAATGCATACTGCAGTATAATGATTACATTCTAGCTAAAATGACCCATCATTTATGACAGATTGGAATAATAATGCAATAGATTGCTTTCTAATATCGGATTTACACACATACACTGCCATCACGCCTATATTCCCCGCAAGGCAGCAGATAAAATTATCCATATATCAAATAACTCACAAATTAAATAACATTTTCCGTTCTCCGTTAGGTATTATTTATCCTAACTATTCCATTCCACTGTTTATTCCAAAAGAATAGACATTTTAAATTTGCTGAAAAATGTTTAACATCTAAACAATATCTTTGTTCGACCATTGAATGTCGTTAAAAGGGATTTCAAAATAAATTTATTGAAGGCAGCAACGTAATTATCTTAAAAATGCTATAATACCATCAGGGTATGGACTGTTAAATATCGCCATCTGTTCTAGGAGCCATTATTTTCATTCCAACAAAGATTCTTGTTCGCTCCAACTGAGATTCAAAGAAAAACCTCTGTAACAGACAATTAACTGCAGTGACGAGGAATTAATTCCTTTCTAAGGCCGGGATCGTTCGGATTCTTAATATTTCTTTTGTGAGAACATAAAAAACATAAAACTAGATTAAAGTCTGTACTAAGGACAAGGTAAAGTCGATATTAATGTTTTTCCCTGCGAAAACGACGTAGTAACCGCCGCGGAATGGACGCATCAGTATGAAAATTAGGATTATTTTAGTTATTTCACGCTGGAAAACATCTAATTTTAAAAAGAATTCCGCATAAAAATTTATTTGAGCTACTACGTATTATTAAAATATATTATTCTAAAATAAAACGTAGAATTACTCTCAAATTATAAATAGTATTAAAGTTTATTTGCCTAAAATTGCGTCTAAAGAATAATTCCTTTCAAAAAAGTCTTTTACAATGCTATTTACTCTTTCTACAAACAGGGAATTCTTCCAGCACCCATTCTCATAAACCTCTTCATCATAATTTTCATATTTCATTTCAGTCATTTAGAGAGCATCTTCATACGGCGCTGTTATTATCGTCATTGAGACTAAAGCCTCTATTAACCCGAGCACCGAATATTCTTTTAGATGTTTTTGGAACATACTTCGTGGGAAAACATCGTTGACATCCAAATTACAGTGTCGTAGTACTGCGGTTAATGTTCCGTAGTATATGTCAATTACATGTTGGTAGTGTTTGTTGAGGAAATGTCCATCTTCGGACATGTACAAGAAGTAAGAGATATCCGTGACCGGCGAGGCAAACCGTGTCAGCTGGTAGTCAATGAATATCACTTCCGCTAGTTTGCAGCCCTGGAAACATTGAGATTTTTTGTGAAAGTCAGTTTAAAATAAATTTCTTTATTGAGAATTATTTTGCTAGCACTACTTCATTTGCAAACTAATAAATTTTGTTTATAAGTTCTAAAGTCTTTTTAATAAGGTCTAGTAGTCCTAAGCGCGACTGATACGCTAGGAGTCTTCGATTCGATTACCAGGTCGAGCAAAGTGTTATTGGGTTTTTCTATAAAATTCTCAGTAGCAGCTCCGCGTTTGGAATTATGCCCCGCGAAAGGCAATAGGCTCGCCCCCTATTACATGGGATAAACATACCGGCGTAATGTGTACATTAGAATACCTCTGCCTAACCCTTCAGGGGATACAGGCGTGATGGTATGTTATTATATCAGTTCTATATAAGAGTATCTATCTAAGTTTAGTTTGATTTTAACTTACGTTATATTTGTAGAGTATATTGTTGTTCCAACAGTCTCCGTGACAAACTGTACTATAAGAATCTGGCAGAGTACATTTATGTAAGACAGTCATTATATCTGGAGTGAGTTTCTTCAATTTATCTCTAGCAATTGAATCCGACACCACGTTCACAGACGCTTCATAATAAGACTTCATACTCTTCGGCACTGGTCCAGGATTACTATATTGCACATCGTCACGACACAAACGCGTTATCTCCTCAAATTCGCTTGGTTTAATCCTCTCCAGCACAAAGGACAGAGCATGTAATTTCGCCAAATTTTTCATCACGAGCGAGACGTGATCTAAATCCGTCTTGAAAAATCTGTCGCGAAATCTGAATTTCTCTTCTTCTAATCCCACAATGGCGATAGTTTCTTTGTCATATTCGTCGCTGGCTAAAATGCAGTTGGGAAACTTAATTTTCAAGCCTTCAAAGTTTTTCAAAGTTTTTTGAACCTCCAGCAAGTTCGGCAAGATATGTCGGTAAAATATGAATTCCCTTTTGTACGACTCTCTGAAGCATGAACGCATTTTTGGTTCCGGATGCCACTTCATAACTACATTCTTTTTTATTTTCTGTCCATCCCTTGTTCCTTTTAACTGTACTTTGAAAATTCCAGTGAGAAAATTGTCAACATCTTCACATCCGAACTCAACTACGTAATCAATAAGCTGCATATTAATTACTTCGGTCAATTTATAAATTAAATCTATCAAATCTGGTTTAACACGTGATATTTTTCTCATGGGCATCCTTCACTGATTTCACTTTAACTTATTTTACACGAGTGTTAAGAGTTGCGTCTTTATTGAGATTTTACAGTCGAAACCAGACTGACTTATCTCTTATCTATCTTACAGCAGAGTACCTATCAATAGTAAAAACGTCAAATCCCTATATCGCCAAGATAAATATCATTGACTAGAAAAGTAAAACATTACTTCATATGTTGTTACTTCTTCTGATAATATTTGCTTGCGTATGTCACAACTGATTACAATATTAAGCAATCTGATTTATCTTTATAGTATAGATTTTATCTTGACGATACAAGGGTGAGTCCATACCCCACTTTGATGTACTTGTACATACTAGATATCGTTTCTTGCTCGCGCAAATGCATAAAATGGTGGTACTCAGGCGTGATTGGTGTTTATCAACGTTTTATCAGTGCGGAGAGTACATATGATAGACTTTTGAAGCGTTATCAGTGCGGAACAACGAATGGCCACGAGATAAACTACTCCCGGCATACAATACCTTTTGTAATGTCACTCAATGGCCGTCCTGCAGCGTCGCCGATGTGTGTGTGCGTCATACAACTGGTTTTATGCATTCAATGTCGTATTGTCCGCTATTGTCGCTCCCCTGACCACTGGGTCTTAGAATACGCACAGGGAAATGTGCATGAAATGGACCGCCCGCCATTCTGTCTGGCGAGGCCGTACGAAAATAGTCTGTCGTATTACATATTCATATTTGGATCTGATCGGTTCGTAGAATATTATGAGATTGAGAGCAATATGAAATGAATTATCGATTTGGCTTAGGTTTTTTAGCCTGGGATATACTTTGAGGTGCTTTATTCTACTTTATCTTATCCTTATCCGCATAAATGATGACCGATCGTGAGAAAATAATAGCATTCATTATAAAAGTAACATAGGCTATTTTACAAAATAGAAAACACATGTTTATTTTCTATAAAATATCTCCAACGACGAGTAGACCCGGCTGAAAGTGAAAATGAAATCGTTGATATTTACGAAACCAACTCGTTCGCCCGATGTTATTACACAGACATCAGACGAGTCACATCATTTAGTTTTTCACCTCTGTGAAACAGCAATTAAGCAGAGCTGGTCAACCCTTAGTACTTACTAAAATGCCGCTAAAAGTACAACTCTATGTATAGATAGGTATGGCACATAATTGAATGCCCAACTTGGCCCCTCCTACCCCTACTCTTTGACGGTAGGTGAATTGTTTTGTTTATTTGGTAAATTTTCGTGCGCACGCCTGGGGCCATTTTGAATTATTTAACGATAGCGTCAAACTAATATCTACATTTACGCAGCACTAACTATTCTGTTTGTTGTTCAATAGTAATTTATGTTTCTATCAAATTGAAATCGGATTCTATTCACTGTTTGATAAAATCTTTGTTGATACAAATGTATTTCGTGATAAATGGTAAAATTTATTGGTATTCAGTTTATTCAGAAAAACGAACATCACTGGACTCACTAGAATAAAATTGAATTATGTTCCATCAGACACAAGGATCCTTCAAGTTTGGATTAAAGCCCTGCAAGCCCGCAAAAGGCTTACCCAGACTATTATCTATATGGACCTTAAAAATATACCCGCTAACTGAAGGTGTTCAATAGTCTTCTCTGGTGTTTTCGCTCGTGAAACGACGTCTGTCAATAAAGAACTTCTCCATATTTTGAGAAAAAACGCGTGTTGTAAAACTCAACGAAATCCAGATATTTATGAGGTAACATACGCAAATAATAAATAATCAGAAAGACGTGGAAGGTTATAGAGAAGACCTGTGTTCAGCAGTGGGACAGTATAGGTTAAAAAAAGAACCACTCACACTTCAAACGTTCCTGCACGAAATTTCAATCACGATATCAAAATTCGTTAATAATTATAAAGTTGGCAGTAATATAAATAAACCTATTTGTTTTACTCTCTCGTTTGCTTTATATATCCCCAAAATGCAGTAAAAAAATATCGAAAATATTCTGCGGCATAATTTGGGATGGGAGGAAACGTGTCTAGACGTGCAGGAAATCAGTTTTCCGCAGAAATCGACGTTGACGTCAGTTACCGCTTCAATTGACTTACTTTTTTCACTTTATTGTATTGGCAGAACTATATGAAAAAGAACTACTTAACCTTTTAAAGGAAAAGTTAAAGGTTTGGCTACTGGAAAACCTTTACCTAATTTTTTTTACTGTAAATTATATTATAAATAATATTATTATTCATCACCTGATTGTTAATGTCGCTGATGCGTGAAGTACAATATTCTAATTAAAAACGTTATTCTTAACACACTAAGCATTCGGTGTATAACCTTTTATTTTGAAATCATCGCTTGTTAGGAACAAACACGCAACAATGTATTAGCAATACCAAATTCGAAACAATATTAGGAAGGCGGAGTATCATATCGGACACTTAATAGATTGTATTAGCGTGGTTTTTCTTGTTTATTATAGGGAACGTGAACACCGTTACCCTCAATAGAGCACAATGCATTTGAAACGGGTAATATTCTCGCAGGATCCTATTAAAGGAAAAAAAAAGTTTCCATAAAACTGAAGGAAAGGACGAAATAAACGTATTATACCTCAGCACAAACGTATTTCAAACACTCTTGTAAGACCTTTTATCGCTCCTATAAATGTTCTTCAAAGCTCAAATTTTTCGGTGTAACTGTGAAAACAGTTCAAAGTGGAAGTAATGAAAGAAAAATGAGGAATGTTTTAATAACTGCTTCTGGGTGTTACAACATTAATCTTTTCATTTATATGGTTACTTTTCGATACCAACCCCTTTGTGTTACAAATGCAAAAAGTCTTAACAATTCCGGAATTTGTTTTTAGGTCAGTGGCAACCGAAGTCTTTGAAGAGAATTTCAATTGAGTCCATTTGTGCGGAGCGCGGTTCTTTGTGTAGGATAATGATGTACTGATAGCACAAACACTACGCCAGCTCGATAAAAACATTGAGCTCGGGAAAGCCGTTAAAAAAACATTTATTTAAATGAATAGCACTAACCAACCCACCACCGACACGCCTGCGCCTATTCCATGAGATATGAACTTAAAATATTTTCGCCTGCATTTTCAATACCTAAGTAAATATAAACTCCAAAAGTCGCCCGTAAAAAATATGAATGCAATTTTCTAACTGGGCGAAAATGGAATACATTTTATCCGGGTAAAACCGGCGAATCAGCCAAATATTTTATAAATCCCGTTTTATAAAATATAAATCGTTTTAGAGGCAGAGTAGCGGGCTGACACGCCGCGACTGGGAACCGCACGGGGACATCTCCAATGCAATAGTGGCTTATTTTACATTCAAAGCTTTCAGAAGCGCTTTTAAAAGGTTAGTTAATATTTAAACAGTTTTTCCTACGCAAATTTTTCCTCTGCGTGAGTTTTTAAACAGAGACTTGCAATGTAGTGACTATGCAAATGACCCGGTTAGGCTGGGAACACATAGTCTGTATGGTTTCCATGCTACTGCGTTGCCTGTGAGCTACCGTCGTGTTATGGGTGCATTAGGCCGGGCAGAACAGGGGTGCGTATCGATTGGCGACCCCACCCGGCGCCCTCGACACTACACAATATTACTCTCTGCACTCCGAAACCCACCCTTTCGTTACATTTGCAACGTTTACTTGCCGACCGAGATCATTGTTTTAAAATATTTAACGTCAAATATATTTTACTAGATGTTTTTCCTGGGTAAAGTTTGTGTTTAAAAAAACATTACAGTACAGCTTCATCTCAGAATTAACTTTTTATCATAATTGCGGTCTCTGTATTCTTACAGTGCACAAATGATGAATTTGAAGACGTTATACAAAGGAGAAAATAAGTTTTGTCGTTGCTACCTATTTAAAAAAAATACTATTCATAAAAACAAATTATGACCTCGACCAACACAAATAGGGTTTTCGCAACCAATACACATTATATGGCCCTAAGTTTGCTGTAGCATACACAAAGCGATTTCGTGTCAGGCGCACGCGTCGACGACAACAATCGTGGAGATTGCATGTAGACAACGCTTAGGGGCATTGAGAGCACTTCCAAATCACAGGGCTCAAATTGTTTTTATCTCTTTATTAAAGCGGGATAACCGTATCACTAAGTTTTTTTTTATAAATAAGAATTTATTAACTAGTGAAAAATTAAACAATCTATGGTAAGATCACAACAGGACTTATTTCTATTTTAGCATATTTTTTTTTATATTTTTAAATAATGTTTTATTACTTAATTATTATTGTTGGAAAGAAAACAGCTTATTACTCTTAATATTTTCAAAATCAATATCGGAAAATATATCACAACTAATACGTACGGATGGCTACACATCAAGCTATACAAAACCAGTTAACGTTGGCCTCTTATTGTATAGAAAGCCTATGCAGTGTGTAACGATTTTTTTACAATCGTCACATAGTAGTCGATTTTTAGTTCGGAATCCTACCACCTTAGTTTTTTTGGATCAAATAGCTGTTATCCAGGTTCGTAATTATCTTTGAAAATGACAATTCATTAAAAAGTCATCTGTCAAATTTTTGACAGCTTCACTCTACGACCTCTTCCGACTATGGCCTGATCGTCTTTTCGAAATTTTTGTTATTTAATTTTAATCCGGCTTCATAATGCCGCGATTCCTTTTAAAAGTTTCTATTTAACTTAAAATCAAAGCCGCACGGCTTGATTACTTGTGATGGATCCATATTTTATTGGTGAGTCAAATATTTTTATTGTTAATGTGTTCGTTGCATTCGATCATCAAAATTTTGATTCAATGTTCTACATTCCGCATTTTTTATATTGTTTCAGGCATATTTTAGCCGATTTATCCACAATGGTGGACACATAATTCTTTGTTTGTTCGAAAAACGGTAAGCGATTGTGATTTACATGACCACGTTTCGACATATATTTGTCGTTTTCAAGTTTTTAATCCAGGCTTATTTCTTTACAGCCTCGGCGTTTTTCACCCTACTTATATTTTTCACCACAATTTTCGTATGTATATTTTTCATCATACCTACTTTATATTTTTTTATTCCTCGTCTGCGTCACGCCTCGCCGAGATGTCAGGAGGGAGGCAATTATAAAATAATATTTTTTCTAAAATTCTAACAAGATGCAATAATAATAATAATTATATCATTAATGGCAATTTATTTTTAAATTTAAAATTTAAGCCTTCATTTATTGTTGTAAATTTTTGTGTGCAGCCTACAGGCAAAATATAGACAGACAAAAGAGCATAGGCCTTTTATTTGTTTCCTCCCACCGGCAGATTAAAAGCCAATCTCTCCGTTGGTTAGTTTCCGGTAGCATATTTTTAGGAGTGAGCTTCTGGCGCCCGAGTCTCCATTATGGTATAATTTAATTGTTTTATTTTGGAGCTCACTCATATATTACACACACCCAATATCTCTTCTCTCTCTTTTTTATTTTTTTATTACAATTTGGCGCCCGAACAGGGACATGAAGTAGGTTTGCCTTATATTCTTACTTGTTTTGGTATATTATTGCATCTTGTACTTTGTTATTATATTGTTTACAAACCCTTTTGTTTGTTAGTTTGAAACTTTTTTAATAAATTACTTTAATTTACATCATTAATATTATAATATAACCTTGTAAACAATATAGCTATTGAACTTTGTTGTATCTTGTTTATAACTATTTGCTATTTTAGCATAATGTGTTTGTTCTCTTTAGCAAAATCAACATAACTGTATGGTGTAGACCGTGTTTATTATCCGTTCAATTCTTGTGAACATATTGAGGTGTAACTTTTTATAAGTTAATTTAACATTAAGTTAACAGTGTTTATAATTCTTAAGATTGAATCTTGTAAGTTATTATTGCATCTTTTCAATTTAAAAACAATTATTATTCCTTTGAATAATATAACTTAACTTCAACAATAACTTTAATTTAAACTTGATAATCATCATAAAACTTTTTGAACTTTTAGTTGCTTTGCTTTTTGGATTTTCTTGCTTTTCATCATGGATAAAGAAGTTCAGTTTCCTCCACTTTCTGTATCTGAGGATAAACATGTTTCAATTGGTACTAGCATGGTTGCTAATGCTAATGCTGCTGGTATGGTTCAGGACATGATAAATTTGACGGAAGTGCATAATCCTTTTGACAATAATGACAGAATTGCTCATTCTTCTTCAGCCTTTGCTACAAATGCTTTGCCTTCTTTTAATTCGATGAATGCTTTTGTTAATGAACATATTAAAAAGAATTTACCCTCTTTTACAAAATTGCCAGATTTGAAAAAAAAGTAAGATTAGTTTTGATGGAAAGTCGTGTATTAGAGAATTTATCACTCAAATTGAAGAGTATTTTTTGTATAAGAATTTTAATGAAATTTTGCTAGTTGGTTCTTTTTCTGACTTGCTTAGTGGTATTGCACTTAAATGGTTTCGCACAGTTCGAATTCGTATTGCTTCTTGGCACGAGCTTAAGCTTCAATTACTAAAGCGGTTTGATAAGCCTCATTTTGATTACTTTTTGGAATATGACCTCCACACAAGGAAACAAAAACTTTTTGAATCTCTTTCAGATTTTATTGCTGAGATTACAACATGGCTAGTCGTCTGTTCTTCACTGTTTGATATAGTTTTGGTTTTTTATAATTAAACGTATTGATGCTACTACTAAAATAATTTGTAAACTTTTTGAAACGGAAATATTTCTTGTTTGTTTTTCCTAAAATAATAGTTTGTGATAACGGAACGCAATTTACTTCAAAACATTTTGTAGACTTCTTGAAAAGTTTTAATATCTCAAAATAATTCTGTAGAACGTTATAGTAAATGGTTGAAACTTGCATTTCTTGTTTTGTAGAAGATGATCATAGAACTTGGTCTAAATTATTACCTCATGTTCAATTAGCTTTGAATAATAGTGTTAATCTTGCTACAGATTATACACCAAATTTTCTTATGTTTGGTAGAGAACTTATTTTTGATGCTTCTTTACATCATTTTAGTAATTCTATTGACAACTTAAATCAACTTGAGTTTGGCGATAGGAATATTTTTGCTACTTCTCTTAATTCACTTAGTGACATTTTCGTGAAAGTTCAGGCTTATTTATTAAAAGCTTATAAGCGAAATGCCACTTATTATAATAAGGGTCGTAGGGTCATTTCTTTTGATGTGGGTGATGTAGTGTGGAGGAGAAGTTTCGTTCAATCCCATGCTCCTGCTTATTTTTCGGCAAAACTTGCTCCTAAGTTTGTTAAATGTAAAATTATAGAAAAAGTCTCAAATAATGTTTATGTATTAAAAGATTTGAATAAAGGTTCAGTAGGTCGTTATCATGTTAAAGATATAATTAAATTTTAATTATTATTTGGTTTTCAAGTTTTAGTCTTGATTTTGATAATATTGTTTGAAATGGGATTATGTTAGAGTGATGAATGAAAGATTATAATTCCCTATGTATGATGATAGTATGTGAGATAACTTCATATCAATTTATTGAATTCGATGTCTGAACTTTCTAAAATGTAACTTAGGAAATTTTGGTTAACTTTTCAATTAGCTTCTTCCACCCATGCAACTTATATTTTCTACATCAAAAGATCTTAATATAATTTTTTTTGTTTATAAGATAGATAATGTTTTCATATTATAATATTATCTTCTTATATTTTTTATATCTCTTCTGGAGATTATTTGTTTTGTTTGTTTTGGATTAAAATCTTACTTTCACTTAAGATTTAATAATCTTCTTTTCTTTCGTTTAATTAAAATCTTGCTATTTGCTTAGGATTAAATAAGTATCGATTTTTAATTAACAAAACTTTTGTTTTTCATAAATATTCTACTTTGTAGAACTTTAGTTTAAGTTTATTCATAGTTTCATGGATATGACTTTTTTATTGAGCTCAACCTTGGATTTGACATCTGAGGAGACGTCCTCATATCTATATTTTTTCTTTTGGGATATTCTACCGGATTGTTGTGGAATTCCTGATTGTTTTTGGATCTCGGATTATTATCCCTGATTTCATTTTTTTTGCTATTGTGCTCGGAAGTTCGGTGATGTTGTGCCGATCACAATATGCATTATTTTTTTGCACTTACTTTTGACGTTGTGTTCGCAAGTTCACTACGTGCAAGTATTTGTTTGTTTTCCTTTTTCTATTGTGTTCGGGAGTTCGGTGGTGTTGTGCCGATCACAGTATGAATATTTTTTACAGTTATTTCTATAGCTGCTTATTTTTGGAATGCTTGTGCTTGGAAAGTTGGTGGTGTTGAGCCAATCACAACATTCAATAAAATATTTTCCTTTTTCTATGGGAATTTTCACTTCACAAGTTTGTTGAAGTGAAGGTTCAAGTTGTATCTTGGGCATACAAAATGTCCGATATGCATTGTTGGGTAGTGTGCTAGTCAGTGGCGAGGGTGCCTAACTGAACTCACAGATGTTAGTTGTTAGTCAGCGGCGATGGTGCCTAACTGTACTCAAGGTAGATGTTGTTAGTCAGCGGCGATAGTGCCTAACTGAACTCATGGATGGATAGTGTTAGTCAGTGGCGAGGGTGCCTAACTGTACTCACGGATGTTATTGTTAGTCAGCGGCGATGGTGCCTAACTGTACTCAAAAGTAGGTGTTTGTTTTTAGACTATTATATTTTCTAGTTTATTGTTTTATATTTCATTATTTGAAATTTATTTTTTCTTGGAATTTAAGACTTGGCAGGTTTATCCTTTGCAGTCTTGTTTCAAAGTTATAGTTTGTTTAGTTTCACTTTAGTATTTCAATACTATAGATTTATTGTTTGTATTTATATTTAAAATATTTTTTGAGATCTTTTGCTTTTCTCTTTTGTTTTGTTTTTTTTTGTCTTTGCCTTAGTGCATAAAAGAAAGTTCCTTTCTTTTATTTTTTTGGGGAGGGATGTAATGTAACGATTTTTTTACAATCGTCACATAGTAGTCGATTTTTAGTTCGGAATCCTACCACCTTAGTTTTTTTGGATCAAATAGCTGTTATCCAGGTTCGTAATTATCTTTGAAAATGACAATTCATTAAAAAGTCATCTGTCAAATTTTTGATTCAATGTTCTACATTCCGCATTTTTTATATTGTTTCAGGCATATTTTAGCCGATTTATCCACAATGACATACCATCACGCCTGTATTCCCCGAAGGGTTAGGCAGAGGTGTACTTAATGTACACCCACAGTTCGCCGGTATGTTTGGGTCCCATGTAATAGGGGGCGAGCCTATTGCCATTCACCGGGCACAAATCCAGACTCCGAGCTGCTACTGAGAATTTCATAGAAAAACTCAATAACACTTTGCTCGACCTGGGGATCGAACCCAAGACCTCTAGCGTAGCAGTCGCGATTGGGACCACTAGACCAACGAGGCAGTCTAGCATACACAAAGCGATTTCGTGTCAGGCGCACGCGTCGACGACAACAATCGTGGAGATTGCATGTAGACAACGCTTAGGGGCATTGAGAGCACTTCCAAATCACAGGGCTCAAATTGTTTTTATCTCTTTATTAAAGCGGGATAACCGTATCACTAAGTTTTTTTTTATAAATAAGAATTTATTAACTAGTGAAAAATTAAACAATCTATGGTAAGATCACAACAGGACTTATTTCTATTTTAGCATATTTTTTTTTATATTTTTAAATAATGTTTTATTACTTAATTATTATTGTTGGAAAGAAAACAGCTTATTACTCTTAATATTTTCAAAATCAATATCGGAAAATATATCACAACTAATACGTACGGATGGCTACACATCAAGCTATACAAAACCAGTTAACGTTGGCCTCTTATTGTATAGAAAGCCTATGCAGTGTGTAACGATTTTTTTACAATCGTCACATAGTAGTCGATTTTTAGTTCGGAATCCTACCACCTTAGTTTTTTTGGATCAAATAGCTGTTATCCAGGTTCGTAATTATCTTTGAAAATGACAATTCATTAAAAAGTCATCTGTCAAATTTTTGACAGCTTCACTCTACGACCTCTTCCGACTATGGCCTGATCGTCTTTTCGAAATTTTTGTTATTTAATTTTAATCCGGCTTCATAATGCCGCGATTCCTTTTAAAAGTTTCTATTTAACTTAAAATCAAAGCCGCACGGCTTGATTACTTGTGATGGATCCATATTTTATTGGTGAGTCAAATATTTTTATTGTTAATGTGTTCGTTGCATTCGATCATCAAAATTTTGATTCAATGTTCTACATTCCGCATTTTTTATATTGTTTCAGGCATATTTTAGCCGATTTATCCACAATGGTGGACACATAATTCTTTGTTTGTTCGAAAAACGGTAAGCGATTGTGATTTACATGACCACGTTTCGACATATATTTGTCGTTTTCAAGTTTTTAATCCAGGCTTATTTCTTTACAGCCTCGGCGTTTTTCACCCTACTTATATTTTTCACCACAATTTTCGTATGTATATTTTTCATCATACCTACTTTATATTTTTTTATTCCTCGTCTGCGTCACGCCTCGCCGAGATGTCAGGAGGGAGGCAATTATAAAATAATATTTTTTCTAAAATTCTAACAAGATGCAATAATAATAATAATTATATCATTAATGGCAATTTATTTTTAAATTTAAAATTTAAGCCTTCATTTATTGTTGTAAATTTTTGTGTGCAGCCTACAGGCAAAATATAGACAGACAAAAGAGCATAGGCCTTTTATTTGTTTCCTCCCACCGGCAGATTAAAAGCCAATCTCTCCGTTGGTTAGTTTCCGGTAGCATATTTTTAGGAGTGAGCTTCTGGCGCCCGAGTCTCCATTATGGTATAATTTAATTGTTTTATTTTGGAGCTCACTCATATATTACACACACCCAATATCTCTTCTCTCTCTTTTTTATTTTTTTATTACAAGTGCGAGATCAGCTTAAAATGGTATTGTATAGGTTGATCTGTAGCCGTGTGTACAACTGTATTATCTTCAGATAATACAGTTGTACAGTTTTTTTTTAAATCTAAAGCAATAGCTTTAGATGAAAAAAAAAACTCAATTATTATGGCATATTTTTTTTTTATTTAAGTGGAAAATAGGAACGATCTATAAGGTCTTTATAATGCTAGTTGAATATTGTTCGTTTATTTTACAATGCCGTGGGAATTCCCACATTTTTTGCATTCTACCTTTCCTTTTTATAGTGTTCATACTCGTACTTAATATCCAAGTTTATACGTTATAATAGCAATGAATTAGTGAGTGTAATTATAGATTTTAGTCACAGAATACTATCAATATTTTTATACAGTAAATTATCCGATGAGCCAGACAAATCAGATTCATTAATCAAAGCCGATGGCAACATACGTTAACCCACCGTGCGTCGTGATCGTGCGCTGGTCGAGTTGACGCACTAATGCCTCAACCCTACCGCGCCGTGCGGCTTCTAATGAATCAAACGACAACTATACTGGAGCTAGGGATGGGGTCAGCCAGACCATCGATGTGCGAATAGGTTTCAGGTATATAATTTACATAAAATATAGCATTGGTCTTGTATGTGTGAAAGTGAATATCTCCTCCTAAAAATCATGAATAAATAAAATAAATATTAAATGTCTTGTGAAATATTACCAGTTTTATTATTACACATTATTTTCTTAATAAGACACGACTAAACTACTAAAGTACTGTCATTGTCACTGACAGACATCACACTTAGTAAGTCTCTGTCTCTGACATTACACGATAATGTTTTTTGTCCTACATTTTGTTTTTATTGTGGTTACAGTAATGTTAAATGATTTGCTTAAGAAGGAACTAAATATTATCATAATTATTATTAGCCTATATCAGCTTATTTAGTATCATAATTGGGCAATATTTTGAGTTAAGCTTGCCCTACAATGCATTGTATGGCATGTTAAGTATCAATGTGTAGCCGAAACCGCCTGTTACGGTCGTAGCGAATGTTGCAAATCCCATAGCTGACACTAACTATAGTGTTCCTACTTGTGTATCTATCAGTCCGATTTTTAATCAGTAGGAGCTCGACATACCCTGCCGCATCTTTAGGTGGCAGACGGTACATCAGAATTTTCGGCACAAAACTTGTTTCTTAGAACACTAATACTTTACGTTACTTAATACACTCGATCCATAAAACTTTTTAAATTAATCTTTATTTACAAAGACATAAAAGCTGCAATGCATTTTTTTACTCGCCGTTGCTTGAACACACGTAATCACCATCGCGCGCAAACATTTGTTTATGTTGTGTTGGTAATTAAGCGTTGTTTCATACGCTTACGCTGGTGTCCAACTTGTCGTGGCATGAAATGGGGAATATTACACTTACAGTAAGTTTGGTGCTAACAACGTCACCTAATACGAAACTTAAAAACAGAAACGTTACATACCATCGCATCTATTCCCCAAGGTTGGGTGAAGGTGTACTGAAGTACCCTACTAAGTACTAAGCAATCAGCAAGAGAATCCAACCCCGGGGTCCGACTGCAGTGCTTGAAGTTCAGACGTCAAGCACTGCAGCCGCGCTTATTACCACTAAATCATGTGGGCAGTTCTAAATTTTAGCTGGAAGAAACGTATGTGTTTGTGTGATTTTAGTGTAATGCGGGCCGTATTCTTATTCGATATGTTGGCAAATAGGTTGCAATCTATTATTGTAGTTGTAAAAAAAATGTAGCATCACTTTTGGTATAGTAATTACGGTGGTCATCTCGCCAATACCGTTGTATTCGATTCCCACCCGAGACAAATGTTTGTGTAATCCACTGATATTTGTAAAGTCCTTCACGCAGAACTTGTTAAAAAAGTGTTTATTTATAATTGTAAAGAGCTTCGTGCATTGTAGCAACCCTATTCAGTAACATATATACGTGACGTCACTGGGGTCACTGTAAAATGTGGTCTGCTTTAAATGCGAAACATTTGTATCTTACTTGAATTGCTGCACTTTATTTCGATGAGTCGAGTGCGCTAGTTATATTTTATGGAAACCTTTCCTCATGTAACTACATATCATAGAGCATGATTTGACTAAACTTGGCTTGGCTGTATACTATGTCGGAGGAACTACTTACGCTATACATTTACAATATAATTTTACCTCTTATTGTGAGGAAAGCCTAAATATTGTACTGGAAATACATAATTTAATCTGTAGCCGTGTCGTCCCCACTATAAAATATTTCTGTACATCTATTTATATCGGTTGTGGTCTAGAACGATTTAAATTTTGCCAAATCGTTTCCTAGGTTGTGGTAGCCCTGTTAGGTGACGTATGTCACGTGATCATGTCAGTCAGTGCGGTCGCAGAGCACGATGCAAAATGTGGTGCGCCGTCCGTTTCATGCCACACATTCCCGATCCATTGCAGGCGGACAATGTACGAGTTTATTGCTCACCTACGTTGTTGCGACATGTCTTTATTGTAATGGTGCTAGGGGATATAAATTATCTACTAGGCACTAGTAACTGTATTTCTCGACACGTTTGTTAAAGACAAAGAGAGATTTAAAAGGGTTGTAGATTGGATATTGGGAACTTTTTCATACATAAAATTTGATCCCGACTTTCAAGTTAACGCGTAACGGGATTTTTTTGTCTTTGGGTAGGTATCTTATTGTAGTTACATTACGATTTTATCCGTGATGACCTGTCTATCGCTTGTTATACATATATAAATGTTTATGATTAAAGATATAAGCCTGCCTAAGCCATATTCATACATGAACGATTATTGTACGTGCAGCTACACGTCGAGCTATACAAATCCAATTTACACTGGCCTCTTAATGTATGGAAAGCTTATACAATGCGCGATCGGCTTAAACTGGTATAGTATAGCTAGACCAGTAGCCGTGTGTACACAACTGTAGAACACCATCTCATACATGTAAAGTAAAAAGAGTTAAGTATACAGGCAGCTACCGAACATCTGTTTTGATATAATTTTGTTATACGCCAAGTGTCATATGAAGGCTGGTAACAAAACCAGCATTTTCACACGTATTGCGTGATATAGGTATTATATATACTTTGTCAAAACCCATATATAAGTTTTGTTTACTTATCGCTAAATCCAAGCAGAGGTTGTGAAGACGCATGTACGCTTGGTATGTAAAACACTCGTATAGGTACTGTATATCAAGATTTGTGACATTATGTAAATTATGCTACATAATTATTATTATTAGTCTACCTATCAAACTATTAACTGCCTTACTTTTTTTAGCCTGGTATGAACTAAAATTACATATTACGCTCATGCTGAGAAGATAAAAAAATACTTATATATAAGTTTAAAGATCGGAGTTTATATTATCACATTTGACAAATATTCAATTCGAAGAGGGTCTTAACAGAGTAAAAGTCCTGATAAAATCCTTATACCCCTTGCGTAATACACATATTTACAGTGGGTCGAATATATTCCATCAGTACAGAAAATGTGTACCTGATATTAAATCATCCATATCCACCAGAAGCCTCATTGTCCCATTACACAACTATAACGTATCTTTATTATCCAAACCAAATCATAGTTACAGTTCATGAGCTGGAAAATAACCTATATCTTACAGCAAATGTAATAAATGGATAGTCTACCTTTTAGAAACGGTACCCTGAAATCGTCATCCTAGAGTTTATCATTAGTTTTATGAATCTGCACAAAGAACGCAGATAAAATCCTCTGGAATACACGAAAAGAATTAAAAAAATCTTATAATTAAAACAAATCAGAATGAAATTTCCTTATGGCTCGGAGTGTCCCTTTAAAAAAAGGTCCTTTGAATATCAAAGCATAGAATTTAAACCTATCTTTCAAAGTTACATAATGGAATAACATTAACAAGATCCTTTTAAAACAGGTGTAGCGGTAATTACTTCCCTCGTCTTCTAACAGAAGCCTTTGTTTTCTCTTCAACCTTCCTTCTATCTTCCATGAGTCTAAAGTAACATTATAAAAAAACGTTTTAAATATTAAAACCATAAATCTCTCAATTTTTTACACCATTATTAATCAAAAGATTACTCTTATTTGAAGTACAAATTCCTTATTTATGTAAAAGATAATATTCAGCAAATTAGAAAAGTGATTCACTGTCGGAATTTCATGTTTTCGAGTATTTTACAAATCAATTACTACTAGGTAGAGACATCAAGTGATCTGTTCCCGGTACAATTATTTATTAACAACTAAGTGGTTTCTCTAATTAAGGAGGCGAATTATATGAAACAAGTTTTGAAACTTCTGTGTAAATTGGCCTGTGATCATTCACTCGAAGCTAATATAATTGGCAATATTGTTATAGAGTACGAACACTTCACCACAAAACGTATATTAAATGCTTTGAATCATAAATTGAAACGATTGGGTAGGTACAGACAACATAGAGACGGCACACTTGAAATTTATACATTAATACTTCATTATATTTTGCATCCTGCCTAAAAATACGAAGCATTTGGCAGTTTTGGGTCCGATAGACATAAAAGATTCAGGACATAAACACCGCTTGCCTGTCTCAAACGCCTCAGATATAAAGATAAGAGAGACCTATACTGACAATGTACCAATTACGAAATTCCTATTCAAAAAACAGTTTCCGTAAAAAATCACAATGGCGAGCGCAGCGCTTGCTACGGCATGTCTGCGGAACAAATAAAAAGTTCGCCCTTCCGACGAAACGCGGAACGCGACGAAATGTATTATGGAACCTTTTTCACGTCGATAAGTAAACGTTACCCTTGTCCCTACGAGTTATGAACCCTCCACAGAAGGGTACATAAGCGTATTTTCCCCGAGGCTCGTCAATTCGAACTCTTCTCTTTAGACGGATTACAACGAACGGACGAATGACAGAGCTAGCAAGTTTAAGAGGCCATTAGGATAATAGGATTGAATCACATTGTATCATCGCCGTATTATCTATCCATCTGATTGGGGCGTCCCACGAAACTATCAACAGGTACCAGCAACTTGTCGTCGCCAAAGTAATTGCTTGCCGATATTGGGCGCAACATTTTGACCTATTTGGAATGATTAATTCCTCTGACCTGGCAAAAAACAGGATGCCATTCCGTTTGAATAAGTGAGTTTAAAGTAGATAAAGAAAAAAGGAGAACACAACGTAAATAATGTACTTTACCAGTATATTCTTAGTAGATTAATGTGAATTGACTTATTTACGTAAGTATTCGCTTAACACGGTGACGTACCAGGGGCGCATAATTGAAAAGGCAGTGTCGCCTCTAAGCATTCGTCTGTCTGTTTGCTAGGCCTCCCCTCGGGTGCCCGGAAATATCGATTGTACCTGTTGTGCTCTCAAACCGAAGAGCGCCTGCCTCGACTGTGTCGAAATAATGGAAATTATTATTTAATCGCAAAAGTACAAACGTTGTGGATATATGAATTTAGCGATGTTAAGAACGATGAAAGTAATTATTTAAATATGTATAAAATAGCTTAAGAAGCTCTTGGTAGACCTAGTCTATGTTGTTAGTTCAGTAAGCACAATGCTACAAGATTTTTCCTAATCACCTTATTTTCTCATTTATTTTTCCATTACCATGTGGATGTGTTTTCATGGTTACAAAGTATTTGTAATTGTGTGAAATATAATTGTTATTTGTAAGCTTATCAAATACGCCTGTCGATATCTCGACGTCGTTTTTGCAATAGCATAAACCGTTTGCTTTATGCTATTGCAAAAACGAAGTCCTAAAGTTAGAATTACTTACATTAACTAGCAAAATAAGCAACTCTTCGTCCCCTGTCTCTTACTTTTCTTATCCGAGAAACAGATGCATTATTCCAGAACAGATAAATCTGTTTAAAACGCTTGTTTTGCCCTCTGGGGACAAAAGTTTTTCAATTTCCATACAAATCTTAGTTGACAACTCTTACCACCAAAATATTATGGAGGACCTTCCTTTTATAATTTGCAAAATAGTTTAATTGCTTCCATTTTATAACTATTAAATTAAAATATATTTTCAATTTTGATTTTTTGATTTATCAGGATTTTTTAAATAATAACTATTTGATTTCATAGTCAATAATGCAGTTTAAAGAGGCATCATATTAATTGAACAAAATCGCGAATTCTTAGTACGTACTTGCTAATTTATTTTCGATTTCATAACTAAGTAGATTGGAAAGTTTAGAAACACTAGTTTTAACTTGATATTATTGGTCAATGGTGAATTGGTCAATTTCACTACAAGATATTTAATAACTATCTAGATACCTAAAAATATAATTCTAATTACTATATTAGTAAATATACATAAAAACACATATGAAAGCATGTCTTTCCCTCAGACGTACCTACCTTAACAATGTACCTACTATTTTACTTCTTACGATTTTCACCATATAGAGCAATATATATATATATATATATATACTCGTATAGAGCAATTGTTACTCAATCTACACACTACACAGCCTGCGGGGCGTGTGAAACCGAGCATTTTATGAACCTGCTGCAAAATGATTTTCATAAAGATCTAGGTATTCGTTTGCCCGTACAGTGTAGAAGTAATAAATAAAAAAGACTGGGTTTTCCATGCATAGTAATGTAGGTTAATGTTTCTCTAGAAGAGTTACTCATGTGGTTTGTGTTTGTTATTTTTAAATGTATTGGAATTGGGTATTCGTTGTATTCCAAGAAATGTTGTCTCTTTCTTATTTTTAAGCAAAGCTTGGAAATGTAATATACCTAAATTTCCAAGCCTGCCTTAAAAATAAAAATAGGGAAATCAGGTGTGATGGTACCTATATTATGTTCTGTATCTACCTGCAAATATTGTCTATATAACTCACCATGATAAAAGAAAACCAAATCGTTTTTGGTGAAACATTGCCAATATCTTAATGCTCTAAATGGAGAATGTTCAAAGATATGCGTTGAGCCCCCGGGGGCACTCTAAGACCTACTCTCTGGAGTGCCCTGAGCAGTAAAGTGTCTCTTGATTCGAAGCTCCTCGACTCGTAAAAGTCTGTTCAGTTGCGGAATACCTAAGGAGTATATAAAACTACCTAGGTAAATGGAAATACTCGGTTTTATTTGTAGAGTGTTAAGAGTGATGGTAGGTATCCGTAGTGGCAATAACTATAATATCTATAAATGGATAAATGGCATAAATTACCGATCATAAAATTAATATTGCTGGACTTAATGCCATATGGAATTCTCTAGCCCAAAGGTGGACTGGTAGAGAATTTCGCGTTATGTGCTACTGTTGTACACAGATTTATTTATAAATTAAACAATATAACATACTAGGTAGGTACTAAACGTTGCCAGGGTTTCGCACGCGTCCCAAAAGGTATATTAACTATTTAGTTTTTGAGATAAGATCCAACCCATGACCTCTCCTTTCCATATTTTAACGAAATCTTTTCGGTGCTTTGTGAAAAGGTAACAAACAAACAGGTTCGAATTTATAATATTTGTGCGAATTTCTACACGCTCTGCCTAGTGAAAAATTTATTTAAATAACCAAGTGCATACTGAGCAAGGAAAATACGCACTGTTGATGATGTGACTAATTCAAACATCCTAATTGAAAATGAAACCTAATTAAATATCCGAAAACACATCCGTGTGGATAGAACATAGTGTTAGGCCTGGAGACTGAGTACCAATTTAATTGACCTACGCTATTGACAAATTTTTGGGACCTTGTTATTTGACCGTGTCTAACCGTTGAAAAATACAAGAACCATTTCTAACCTAAAAACATAATAGGAGTAATCATAAAACTATACAGTAAATTATTGGTTGAAATGATATCAAAGCTGTGTTAGTAGCTGTAATAAAGAAATGTTTTATGTGATTTATTGATTCAATACCCTATAAATGCACTGCGGGCAATGAATTGTGCCCAAATTCTATCTCGTGACGCGCCTGTCATGAGCACAAAGGCTTATACCACGAGCTAGCGGAACAACCCCCTATTTGCCGAGCGTGTCACCCCGTGACAACGCACCCTATCTTCTGCACACCGCCTTACTTTCAACCCATCGGATATGGTAATGCATTACGGCTTTTTACTCCGATGTTATGCATATGCATAACATTCTATTTTGAACTGTATCACGAAGGCGTAATATTTAAAGTTCAGTGTGAAGGTTAACAACAAAATCTGAGAGCACAGAATAATATTAGTCTTGTGATTTAGTTGAAATCGAGACTGTAGGTCAAAGGTCAAGCCTAGATTCATAAGGTCAGTTATAGGTATATTATGATCTGAACACTGTGTTTGCTGTTAAAGTGGATGGTTTATTAAAATAACATCATAAAGCTAAGGGAATTTATTTGTTATGAGTATACAAAATTACATAACCTGATTAGTTTGTTATTGGAAATCTATAAAATTGTATAACTAGTGAACATAAATAATAAGTACAAAATTAGGAAAAGTTCGATCAGTATCTAGCATCTAACTCCTCCTACTGCACACACGGCAACACATAAAGCTATACAAATCCAGTGTAGACTGATCTCTCTTTGTAAAGGCTTTCCTTAAAATGTAACGTCAGCCTATACCGGATGCGTAAGTATAGCTTGATGTGTTGCCGTGCGTACCTACTACACTATGCAATATGGATAATAAATTCATAGCAAGTTCATAAAATGAGTCCTTTCGCATTACAAAAATAATAAATGTTTATTTAATAAAATAACTATTGCCGAACAGTATATTCTTAACCGCGCACGTTCCGCGGCCATTCAAATATACAACGGAAAACAAACAAGCGCAAAACGTTTTAATTACAAAATAAAAACATTTCATTCGTTTTGTTTAAATATTTAAACGGAATATTGGAAAAACCATTCATTGATTGCCGTGAAAAACAAACTACGTATTTTCAATTTTGTGTGTAGATAAAAGTTATTCCAGAAAATTGTGATGTCTATTATATTTATTGATGGATGTGTATACAAAAGGTATTAAGGTAGGTACCTAAAAATAACAGAGACGTTAATACTTATTAGTATTTTAGTAATTTTATTATTTCATAATCAAAAACAAATTACCTGGCCTCGTTTAACGAAAATAAATCTTGTGAGAACTGTGGGCAGAATAGGGAATTAAGTGTCTTAATCATTAAAATAAAAAATGTTTAATGTTTGGACACAATATACCTATTGTGACAGAGAAAAAAAGAAAACACAGTATCGCTATATGGCATTTTTTCGAGTTTTGCTTTTGTTTGGTTTCAAGGCGGTATTTATTGTGGATTTTTTAAAACAAATTTATATGGGACCATATTCTATCACATAAAAAAAAAAGTCGGAATCGGTAAATAATTAGCAGATGACTTCTTGTAAGGGAAAACGAGAACCTCCTCCTTTTTTGAAGTCGGTAAAGAATATATGCCAAATTATTTCGATATGGGTGATAATGAAGAAAATATTGTCGTAATCTAAGAATAGCTGTAAGTGCCAAACGTTTATTGAAAGGACACAAATCTTAGCATTTATTACCGTTATCAACATTTTTACGGGCGTCCCCATTTTTCCGATAATGGATTTTCCTCATGTTATAATACAAATACACAATAACATGAAAACGAAGTTGATTACATACAGGTGAAGAATGAATATACTGTAATTATATGTAGCCCGTGTGAAACGGCATACATTATTCATACACTTTGAATAAAAGTATTTGAATACGCTTTCTTAATGAATAAAGTAAAATAATATTACTTGTTACAGGATAATAAAATAATATCTTATGACATCTCTTGTTATACAATAATTCACCATTTTGTAACCGTGCTTATCATATTAAATATATACATATATATATAAGTATTTCTGCGATATATTTACTTACAAAAATCATAATGATACATTATAATAAATATTTAAACGAAAGTCGTTTATACCAGCTTTTAAATACATTATTATTGCATTATGATACTAGTGAGACGTTATATATGTGAAAGAAACTCTCCTGAGATATCATTAAGTAGCCCATTGGTCCACTCGACCCGCCCAAACAGATCCTTGGCGAAAAACGTAAAACGGAAATATTATTCGCTTTCACGAAATATTTAAAATTGCCAAAATAACTTAAGTTACGTAAAGTATTTATTTAGTTTGACAATTAATTAGGTATTTATTCAAGAAAGGAACTAATCTAATTCATTGAATAAAAAAAATACGAATTAAAATTAAACTAAACTATATTTATATATAAAAGAAAAATTAAAAAATTATAATTACTTAGTTATAATTACTGTCATAATGATTTGGTATTATTATCACGGCTCAGTTACCCAAAGGATTAGTCAGAGGCGTATTGATGGAAACCCAGTCCGATATATATTACACCCCGTGTATTAGAGGACGAGCATTTAACTGGGTACAAATCAAAAACCTCTATTCTAATCTAGGAATTTCATAAGAAAGTCCAATTACAAGTTGCTTGACTTGGGAAACCTGTTAAAGGGTCATTTTATTAGGAGAAAAATTTGGATACAGGTTGAATCCAAATTTTTTGGTGCTGTGACTTCCTTTTCCATGGGTATCCCCTTACCTAATAACCTAGAATATCTCACTGCTATACTGCCGCACAATTTATAAACGCAGTACATACCATAAATTGTGCGGCAGTATAGTTAAAAACAAATTGGCGAATATAAAACTGTTAACTGTAATTAATGTAAAACCCACGTAACTTAATGTGCCTCTCGAGATTTAAAACGTAGAAATTCTAATATTTAGCAATAAATTAAAAGTGCGTTCCATTTATCTGTATAATTAAGTCATTATTACAAAATTGTCATTTTGCAATTAGATATGTAGCTGGGCGTTTTTGCTTGAATTTGTTTCTAAAAATCTATTGTCGTTGCCCACTTTTTCCGGTACAAATAATAGTATACTGTTTATTACTGACTTAAATCGAGTTTGTAATATAGAAGATGATGAGAGTAAATAATACTTTTGTTTAGATCTTAGAGAACATATCAACTTTACTCAAGTGGTAGGTTAAGTCAACAGAAATCACATTTTATCTTATCATAACAAATGTTCCTGAACAACGTGTTTGTCTTTGAAACCAGTTGCTAAGTCGACATAAAATAAGAATAAAGATGTCTGTTCAGCATCTTTTTGTTTTTAACAAGAATTCCCAAAGTTGAGACTAAAATAAGAATATAAACAAAGATTCAGAAATTAATGGATACCCGTGAAATCATTATATTTGCTTCTGCAGTCAAGTAATAATTTGTAATGCAAACCAAGACTCTAGGGGATATGCTGCGTTGAAGCGACACTAAAATTCAATTGCATACTCTACCTATCGAATTCTAGTTATTCATCTACGTGAAACATAGGGTGATGTTTTATTCATGCACTATGAACTCTCAAATAAACTTTGAGCTATAAATATCTACTATAGTATTAGAGCAGTCACAAATAGGTTATTTTATGAAACCCTCAGGACACACAAAGACATTATGATGATACTTTCTCGCAACACCTTCAGCAATAAATTGCTGCACTGTCTCCAGGTCATAATACCTCAATCCGGTTGCTTATGAAATAGTTAAAGAAACTACATGCCTGGTGCACAAATACGGAGACAATACAGTCTCGCCTCTCGAGGTCACTAGGGCGTGCCGTGTGCCCGTTCTGTAATGTGCACTCAGCTTAACGACGCTGCTGAACAGGCTACAATAAACTTGAAAATTTGGACCATCTTGAATACATCACTCACCATAATAAGCGCCACGTCTCTAGTGTTTGCCAATACAGCCGTTAGAAGTAGAAGTTAGCCGTAGAATGCGATTATGAATTAGATTTCTAGGTTTGGCAACTTATTTTGGGCTTACCAACTTAAACAATTATATTGTTAGGTATAGCAGAAATTACGTCAAAACAAATTTGTAAATATCTTAGAATATCCCGACAATACGAGTAGCTTAGAACCTTATCTCGATAAATTGCGAAATACCCAAAGTAAAGAATTTCGTAAGCGGTGAAGTGTAACTAACTAAAACCATTTTTTTTTTCAAAGTAGGTTACTAATAATTATCATCTTTGAAGAAACTACAAGCCTGTTGCACATATACGGAGACAATGAAGCCTTAGTTCTCGAGGCCACTAGGGCGTGCAGTACTAAGGTGGCTCCGTAATGTGCACTTCGCCTAACGACTTGCATTCAAGCCGCAACAGCTACATAGATGGGTAACACACCTACAACGCAATAATTACATAATTAAGCGTTGTTACGAAATAAGGCCTACGTATGAGTCTGTGTTTATCAGTAAAAAAAAAATGGAATTATAATTAAATGAAACTGTCACGTAGGGAACGAACGACGAACGAATTCCTATTTATAAACTTCTAAACATGAGTCTTGCATATTGAAATATATACAGAAGAAAATGCTATATTAGTGTACTGGTAGTAGGCGTGGCTGCTACGCTATTGGTTCTGGGTTAGATTCCCAGGTCAGTAAAGTGGTATTGGAATTTTGGATTTGTAGATTAATGGAGTGCTCGCCCTATAACATGGGATAATAACGAAACATACCGATAAACTGTTGGTGTATATAATCCTTTGGGGTCCTCTGCTTAATCCTTTGGGGATACAGGCGTGATAATATGTTATGTTTATGTATTGTTCGTAGCAAAGCCTTATGCAATCACCACTATAAGAAAAAGGTCCATATAAAATGCTCCCCATCTTCCTTGAATGTAAAAGCAGTGTTTTTATCTTCTTACCTCGGGCACTTCTTGTGTAAGCTTTGGAGGACGCTAGTTCAGATTTGAAAAGACAACGAAATAAAAAGAAAATATATACGTGATGGAGATTGAGATAGAGATTTAAGTATTTGTAGAAATAAACTAGTCGGTCAAGCCACAAAAACGACTACTGCGAAGGATTAGTTCTTGGGTTTGATTCCCAAGTTAAGTAGTATTCAGACTTTTTGTTAATTTGGATGCATGTTCTTCAATTGGAAATAGTTTCGCCCCTTGTGATAATATGTGGAAACATCAGTACATATTTGCCTTGGGAAATAAAGCCGTAATTATGTAGGTATATTTTGTTAAAGTCTGTCTGTCTGTTTGTCACGTAGATAATATATTATGATAACACTAGGTTCAAAAGACTTATGTTTAAAACAATCTGATGTACAACATGGTATAACAGTCAGCCCTCAGGTCATTTGACACTCGTTTAACGAGTGGGACTACGACATTAACCTGTCGGGTTAAGTCCCGACAGAATTAAAACTAAAACTCTTATGGATGCAAATATAAGTATGGGAGGTTTAGTTTCCATTAACTAGTCTCTAACTAGGTACGAACCCTATTTATTATTACAACAGTTGTACGTAAAAACTTTAACTTTAATAGGAGACATATTCTACCTTAATTTAAATAAATAATCTGTTTTTTCGCTCAGCAACCCAAAGTGAGAACAGGATATTTTGTATACTAATTTAGCATTGTTTACCAAACTTCAAGGTAAAGAAAAGAAAGCATTTCTATGATTTCCAAGCCAAATTTTTCATTTCAGGTTTACCTATTCACCTTTCTACCGAAAAACCTTAGCCTAATTCACAAATTGATACCCACAATTTATCTTGAGGTTTCTAGCATTAGAAAGTTCGAGAATAAAGCGAAGGCGAGGTGTATAGCCGTAATAATAATTTACTGAATGAAATATTGCCCAACACCCGGCGCTACATTCCGTCGCTTCCATCAGTATTCAGAATATGCTTAATGTAAGTGTCCGGTAATTTATGATCTTGTAAAAATATTTTGTGCGGCTTTCTGGACTTACTGTTTACCTACTGAGTATGTGTGTGGTTTGTGTATAACACTCAGTATCTAGTAATTTTATACCCCGACGAATAAAGAGTAACCTCTATACATTTTGCTGTTCATATGTCCGTCTCGTAGCTTCTAAACGGATCAGCCGGTTTTGATGCGGTAATCTTTATTTGAAACTTATTTAAAAGAAGTTATTTGTACATTATGGTACAGTCGTTCTAAGACCTTGGCTTTAAACAAAAAACGACTTACAGAGCTTTCAAAGAAGATCAGTATTTATTTATTCACGATAATACGAGTATCTAACTTTTAAATATAATCGCCTTTAAACCCAAGCTGAAAGCCGACTGAGATCTGTCGTCACTTTGTAATTTTTATTGTATCATAAATTTATAGGTCCTATTATTATCCACTGAAATAGCCTTTTTACATATATACCTATGATGTGAACTATTTAGGTACCTGTACTTGCATTTTCTGGGAAAACATAACTACCTACTGGGGAGAGCATAAAGTTCTCGAAGCCTTTATGCAAATGTGACGTCTTGCAGATCTATTGCTGAAACATGACCTGTGCGGACTCACTTACATTTTCTTCTTCAGAATTGGACTATATAGAGGCCCGGTAAGCACCTGGCATCTATATAGACCAATTTAGAAGAATATAGATACTTTAATTTATATTAAAGATTCCTTCTAGGCAGAAGGAATCTATACTTATCTATAGTAATATTATAAAGCTGAAGAGTTTGTTTGTTTGTTTATTTGTTTACTTGAACGCGCTAATCTCATGAACTACGGGTCCGATTTGAAAAATTCTTTCAGTGTTAGATAGCCCATTTATCGAGGAAGGCCATAAGCTATATATCATCAAGCTAAGGCCAATAGGTGCGGATCATAAATGAAAAATGACGCAAAAACGGGAAAAATTAAATGCAGAAACCACGCGGGCGAAGCCATGGGCGGAAAGCTAGTTCTTAATATAAATAAAAGTATCCACCGTTTGTAAATGCCTTGAAGATCGACCGCTGAAACATGACAGAGCTTGCTGCGCTTCTAACATTTCCATACTCAAGATGCACACAGAGACGACGTTATACAGTAAAGCGGCATCCTCCTCTACACCCTCTTACAAAAAACGGTGATCACATTAGAACAATTAAAGATTTTCTTTTTAAAATTTACATTACAGAATAATAATATATCTAAACTTGGTAGATCAGAGTAGTACTTTGGCAAAAGAACTACACTTTGATATATAGGTAAATATTTATGTCATATATATGGGTAATATGACATAAATATTTACCTCACTACATTTCTAGCTAATGAAAAAAGAGAAGGTACGTACTTGAATAACCATACAGACGATCGGTAAATTTTCCTAGCCATAATAGGTGGTTATTTTTTTACTTCGAGTAATTATTTAGCGACAAAGAATTCCATTTAAATTATAGTGTTATTAGAGCATATTTGAAGAACAAGAACCATTGTTACATAACCGGAGGAACATTTCCTAAACTGAAGCGTACCGGCCATCCGTTTTGTTGTGTGTGTCAGTGCCTCAAAGGAGTTCCCAACCAATCAAATTGTGAAAGGAAACGCAGAAAGTATGCAAATGGTCACGCAAGGTACTGATAGATGGCGGACACACAACGCTCTTTCCATTTACGTTTATTTTCATTAATTTATCAATGCCCGTGCATCAAAGGAGTTCCACCACCTAGAAAGAAGTAAAAGCAAAGGGCTTTTGTAGAGTACGCAAACATAACGTCACGCTAAACCACACTCCGAACTATAAAATTCATAGCAGAAACTGACAAATCCAAAAACCCTTTTCCCCACATAGGAATCCAATTTTGTGCTTTTATGCAGAGATATTCAAAATGATAACAAACATGACGATTTTTTATATTATTAACATGGTTGAGGACTAGAATGTTGCATAGAAATAGCTGTGAGCGACAGTCACCTTTTGTACATTAATTTATATCAATTTAACCGCGTTTGGATGGCCAGATAAAGAATGCATACTCGGCTTTATATAGAGTTAGGGATACCTACTAAATAAAGTAAAAATAAAAGTTTGACTGCCTCGTTAGTCTAGTAATCCCAAACTCGACTGCTACGCTAGAGGTCTTGGGTTCGATCCCCAGGTCGAGCAAAGTGTTATTGGTTTTTTTTTTATTCTCAGTAGCAGCTCGGAGTCTGGATTTGTGCCCGGTGAATTGCAATTGGCTTGCCCCAAATTACATGGGACCTAAACATACTGGCGAAGTGTGGGCTAACCCTTCGGGGAATACAGGCGTGATGGTATACGGTAAAAGTTAACCTATTGAAAGAAACACAATGCTTGTTTCCCCGGGCCTAAGCCCGCGTTTGACATAGTCAATATGTGGATGTGTGGCCTTTCTTAACACATTGAGACTCATCAGTGCCTCGAGGAGCACGTAAAGCCATCAGTCTTGGTTTTCAAACGACACCTATGGTAATCGTTATTGGCAGTCAGAAGCCCAAAACTGGTCTAGCCTTTTCAATATCAGTATTACCGTTACGGCGGTCTGATGGCATATCATCATCAACCCATTACATTGTCCCACTGCTGGGCACGGGTCTCAGAACGAGAGGGATTAGGCTATAGTCCACCACGCTAGCCTACTGCGGGTTGGCAGACTTCACATGCCGTCACAAAAATCTCTCAGGCATGCAGGTTTCCTCACGATGTTTTCCTTCACCGTTTAAGCGCGTGACAATTAATTATTAATACGCACATGACTTCGAAAAGACAGAGGTGCGTGCCCTGAATTCGAGCTCAAGACCTTTGATTTGGCAGTCCGATGGTCATATTACAAGGCTATCACTACACTTGTATAGTGTACTGATGGCATATGCTTCGTGTAAAGTGCTGATATTCAACCACATCTGGTAAGACTGGAAGCTGAACCCAACACTCAGATCAAATAAAAATTTAAAATGGAACTTTGTGAACAAAGAAGTGAGGCCGGCTAAAACTTCGTCTTGTCGGGTACAACACGCAATTACACGCACACACGTATACCGAAACTACGCCTTATCATGTCAGTCGAGTCAGTCGATACGTATGTGCGTGTAATTCTGTTTGTACACGGCTAGGCGTAGTTTTAACCGGCCTCACTTCTTTGTTCGCAAAGTTCCATCTTAACTTTTTATTTGATCTGAGACCTAGGTAAGCCTTGGAGGATGGGATGACGCTCGAATCTCCGAACGTAGTTTTGATTTGTGCCCGGTTAATGGCAATAGGCTCGCCCACTATTACAAAACACCTTAACACACCGGTGATTTATGGCCTAAACCTATGCCTGCCCCCTCGGGCAATACGGGCGTGATGGTATGTTGTAGCAATTCCATTGTTCATTATCTAAAGCACCAGAAAATATTTACTTAAAAACGTTAAACAAAGAAAGTTATAGTAACTTATTGTGTAAAATACGTTTTAAAGGTTTCTCATTCGAAAAACATGGACGTTTTAATTGTCTTAGTAAATAAACTGAAGGTCATGAATAGAATATAAAGGCTTTGTTTTATAATATCAAAGTCGAAACTACGATCAATTACCTGTTTCACAACTAATGTAGATTACTATTCATTGTGTCCCTGACAAAGAGGCCAATGACCCTATAATCAAATACTTAAAGGTCATACTAATGGCGCATTGATTATTTATCCTTCACTATTTAGCTTCCTTTAAAAAATAAATAAAACTTGTAGAATTTGCATAAAAATTTTTCAACATTTCTAATTCATGGAACTTGTATCGTAAGGTGGCACCTATACTTATAAATTATTCTGTACCCCAGTCTGGATTCCATCCCTTTGTTGCGTATTACTTTTAATGGCCTTTTTAAAGACTCGTGTATAACGCTACCCTTTTGCTCACAAAACATATCCTAACATAAACACAATTGAGTAGCGGAATAAGTAAACGCTTAGAATGGCAAATGTTCGCGTAACTTGACGAGTGTAAACGTAAATACGACGGTGAGACAAACACGCAAGAGTAAACATTGTAGTCTTAGCATCTGGTATATGATCAATAAACCCTGTCCTTGACATTAGAGCAATCACTCCGAGCTTCCGAGCTCTCAATAGCGATTAATTCATATCTCGTTATTCAATATTCACCCACCTTGAGTTCCAGCTTCAAACAATTCAGAACTGCTATTTGCGTAACAGAGGTAACCACACTAGCACTAAATAATTCCGTTTAATTTAATATCCCCTTAAAGTCACTGGCAAATGATTTCGGTTCGCCGTAGCGGCGTAGTTGCGAGTCGCTACGTGGCGTAGCGGCGCGTAGCGTACGGACGTAGCAGCGCACGCGAACGAGTCGACTGGCCGCCCGCCTGCAGACGCGGACACGGATTGCCGTACACAGGGTACTTAACGCGTAGAGATAGAATTTCCTTTGCCGTACGGTAGAAACTAAGTTTGATACTCCATTATTGGTCCTGAAATGAATTTTACCTTGTAGTCAAAACATTAATTGTACACATTTATTGCTACTGCGAGCAGTTTTTCAAAAAGCTTAAATAATAATTATGATTTGTTATACAATTATTTAATTATTATTAGACTGATTAAATATCTAATAAATATTATAAATGTCCTTTCTTAGATTAATAATAAAGTTTTACTCATTACAAGATACTTGATCGATTGAAGATAAAGATGATAGATACTATAGATATAATTGAAGGTCTAATTTATGCGTTGGATACCTACCTAATAACCATAGAAACATTTTTCTGTAAGGTATAACCAGTCCATAAAGAGTTTAGATGAATAAAAAGTACATTCCCGCTACCGTACTCTATTTTTAGACCATAATCATAACCGCGGACGCGATAAAATATTTCACGTTCTCCAACCACCGAATAATTTAGTAACACCTACGGCATCTGTATTCGCGAACTACTCTGTGCATCAAGGACCGTCGTGGTGCGCAGGCGCGCGTGACGTCAGTGCGTGGCCCCGCGCGCCGCACTCCTCACGCCGCCCACACCGAGCCAGACCACGGCGTGAATCGCTAGGACCATACATCACACTGCCCGACACACGACCAACGTGATAGAATGCTAGGGAACAAAAAACGAAATGGAAAATATACTGACAGGATAATATTAATTGGGATTTTGGACGTACTCGTATATAATTTAAAACCCTTTTTTACCTTTAATTTTAATGTCAATATTAATATTAATTATAGTCATAGAAGTATCTATTATAATTATTTATGTATGCTTTAAATGTATGGTGTAGTAATGTTACCTACATGATAAATCCGAAAAAAGTAAACCTATACATAATATATTTGATGGAGGGCGATAAATATATAAACAGATTTTCATGCGAATGTCTATACTCGGGTAATTCTTGCAAAGTAAACCTTATTAACAACTTGTTGTAAAGTAAATATAAACATTATACTGTATTACTTGTATTACCTACACATTCTTAGAAATATATTTTTAAAAGTCCTTCCAAGCATCCGCAAATAATATCGTAGACAAAATTCCAGGAAAAAAGGATTGACAGAAAATCTTGCAAAACGGTTTTATCGGATCTATTAAAGATATTATAATACCTATAAACCTCTATCAATAGCAACATCGATAACAGATTATATGAAGATAAAAAATAAATAAAAATATCGATACATGAACAGTAGTGATAGCCCAGTAATTGTCAAGTCGTAGGTCTCGAGTTCTAATGTTCAAAAGTCACTGCTGGGCACGGGTCTCCTCTTCGAATGAGAGGGATAAGGCTATATTCCACCACGTTGGCAGACTTCACACGCCATCGAGAAAATCTTTCAAAGCATGCAGGTCTCGATGTTTTCCTTCACCGTTTAAGCACGTGATAATGAAGTATTAATACGCACATGACTTCGAAAAGTCAGAGGTGCCTTGGATTCGAACTCACTTGACATGGAAGTCCAATGGTCATACTCATATCACAAGACTATCACTGCACTTTTCTGCACCTTTGAATTTTCGTAATCATGTGCGAATTAATTGTTAATAATCATTCGCGTAAAACGGTAGAGGAAACATCGCGAGTAAACCTGCATACCTGAGAGTTTTCTCGACGGCGCTGGCGTGTGAAGTGTGTCAACTCGTAGTAGGCTAGCGCGGTGTACAACCGCCTAACCCCTCTCACTTTGAGAGGAAACCCACGCCCAGCAATGGAACAGTAAATGGGTTGATGATGATGATGATGATGATCAAAACATTATACATAATAGGTCCAATTATTCCAATCACTAACCCCATTGTCCTCACCTGTCGCAGATAGAATAGCAACATAGAACAGGATTTAGCTGCTTGAGTGTTGAGGGTTATTGTATTTAACCTGTCAGTCACTCGCAGCCGCCATCGGTCACACGGTAGCAGCGCATACAGGTGAGAAATCAGACATTACTAACACCGACACCTACACGTTGTGGCAACCCTTTGGTAACATTGATCTTGCTACTGTTTCACTATATTTTCATATTTATGAATTCACTATAAAGCTATAAACAATTTATTGGGAGTAGTTCATTAATAGATAAGATAGATGAGTAGAGATAGATGGTAAGTGCAGTTATTGTATCCGAATATGATTACGATATTTTTTTTAAAGATTTATGATCTTAATGATTGGTCTATTCACACATATTACCTAAAAAAATATGTTTGAACTAAAAAATAAAATGTTATCTGAATGACTAATAATATATCGTTTTCCATGAACATGTGAGATTATTTCTCTAGCTTTCTCTAGCACAACATACTTAGTTATATTTCGCGTCTTCAATACAGACACAAATCTTGCTTACACAAACCTCACAACTTCAATAAGATCTTTCATCCGTGTAATGGGCTGTATTTCTAACTGAAACAAGAGAAAATAAAATTTCTGAAGCAAAACGCTGGCGAGTGAGAGCGGGCAATGTATGGTGTTGAGACGCATTTGAGCGGAATTCTATGATGGTCATATAAAAGGAAGGGACCACGCAAAGTTTTCTGTGAGAGGGCCTTTCTATTTAGGGTTGTCATCGGACCCCCGCTGTTACACTGACCCTCGCGAGGGGGCCAGCGGTGCAAGTGAACTACTTACGTCATAAAATGATTTTGTTTTTGAGTTTTATTTGGCATCTGGTTTGTTTTATATTTCTAATGTTCGCACACATCAGTGTCTTTGTATTTTAGTTTTATTATAATTGGTCTTAGTGATTTATGGTTTTATCCTACACAGTATTAAACATAAGATACGATCTGATGTGGTGTACACACTTCGCACCCTATTACGGTCCCATGTAATAGGGGGCGAGCCTATTGCCATTAACCGGGCACAAATCTAGGCTCTGAGCTGCTACTGAGAATATCATAGAAAAACCCAATAACGTTGCTCGACCTGGGGATCGAACCCAGGACCTCTAGCACAGCAATCACGCTTAGGACCGCTAGACTAATGAGGCAGTCATACAATATTAAAGTAGCTACATTTCCTTTTTGTACACTAATTTATTATCTTCCTCAGCCTGGTTTTGAGAAAAAAACGTTACTTGAAAGTTCAAGGAACACAGCTGCCATGATAAATGTAAAAAGATATCCAAAACACAATGTCGCTACGAATTGGGTCTCGCGAAAAATTAACTATTTAAGACGCTTCGTTTAACAGACGATGTTTTACGTCTGCCATTAAGAACATTTTCTCGCAGCTCTATTTATTTACTTTCTTGATAAAAAAAATACTTGAATGTAGTACGGTCATCAATCTAGATTCATTGTCAATTATGTTGGGGTTACTTCCAGTTCAACTTGGATAGTAATTGGGAATATCAATATTTTACGCGCCGTTACCGCACGACAGTTCAGTAATATCAATTATCTTAAAGTTGGACCGGTTGTCAGACTTTGGGCTTCGTACTCGTAATAACTTTATATCTGTGTATCCATACATCATTATAATTGACTGGTCACTTATACGTGGGACCTAAACATACCGGCCTGCCTAACCCTTCGGGGATTTTAAGCGCGATGGTATGTCTGTGTCCAATCCATGTAGCAACCCAGATTAATTGAAAGAAATAGTTTGTTGTAATACTCTCCTGGCGACAAATTGCGCAACATATCAATTGCTTAATAAAACTACATTTCCGTTGTTTTAGTTGAAGCTTTAATCGGCTCCTATAAAAATACTCAATATTCAAGCCGAAATGCTACAGCCTTACATTGACAGATATCGTCACATTTGTCACATCACATCAAATACACATTCGCAATCAATAAAAATGTCGCTACTCATAAAATACATTACTAAAAATGTAACACAGAATCATTAATCATGAATAGTTCTCCTACCCGCTCTCTCTCGCGTCGCAGACCTCACAGAAATATTGGGGGCTATTAACAGAAATGCGCTAGCGATCGCGTGATATCGTCCCCCGCCCGGACTCGCCTCGTCATATCAACTGTTGTCACGGCCCTTATTATTGCGCACGTCCCGTCAACTGGTATTAGAATGAAACTGATTCGAGAAGATTAGAAATAATAGTATACATGCTGTGAATATGCATATTATGTTAATGGATGTCATAAAATATAATATGTTGTCACTAGTTGTATTATATATTGTCACCCTGGCTTTAACAGTAGTCTTTAGTCCCAAACGATATCTACAGGAGACCTAGCAACTTCAAAAGACATGATTATATCAACACTCTAGCTTTTCCCGAAACTCGATAGAATATCAATCAATATCTACGTGTGTATTCACGAAAGTTCAAAAGTTACAATAATAATCCTTATTATAAATGAATTTGTCCCACTTTTATCACCTACACCTACACAACTATTTATAGCACATCTAACATAATTTACTAGATCTCTTAATCATCTAACCTAGTTCTAATATTAATGATTCTCATTAAAAAGTCAAAAGACAAACTAACCGGCGGCAACTGGCAAAGCTTCATTACATTATGTACAAGACATTCAAGACTGTCTAATCGTGACGCGAACTCATTAAAAACTGTCAGCTGGATGAAGCCTCAAAGACATACCGTACATATGTACGTTGGCAGTCAAACTTTACACACACAAACATATTGATATTAGAACATATCCTGTTAGGCAGTACTTAGTATATTTCATTTGGGAAATCCGTGGCATGTAAGTTTAACGAATGATAATTATTATCACTCTATTTGAATCATGGTAGAAAGACAGATCTTTTAGTGCAATCTACTTTGGGCTTAGATGTTATTATAGATATTAATATTACGGAGTTAAATACAAATACATACCATCTGTGCATACCATATCATCACGCCTGTATTCCCCAAAGGGTTAGGCAGAGGGGTACTTAATGTACACCCACAGTTTGCCGGTATGTTTAGGTCCCATGTAATAGGGGGCGAGCTATTGCCATTCACCGGGCACAAATCCAGACTCCGAGCTGCTACTAAGACTTTCATAGAAAAACCCAATAATACTTTGCTCGACCTGGAGATCCTGGGGACCCAAGACCTCTAGCGTAGCAGTCGCGATTGGGACCACTAGACTAACGAGGCAGCCCTACGTAAATACAAATACTTACACAAAATATATGAATATAAGTAGAGTAAGTTAAATGTTACATGTCATTTTCTCGTCAACAATAACTAACAACTTTCGGATTAAATGATACCTACCTGTTACATTTTAGAACACAAAACATTTTAGTTAGGACATTATTTCTGGCTATCTTGAACTAGCTCTGGAAGACATTACACCTAGTAAGTATACCTACAAGCGTGTCAGTCTTCTATAAACTTGTAAGAAACATCATGGTTTTCTCAGTTATAATGCTGTTAACAATTGCTTAAAGCTGCATCCACTATTTACATACATACATACTGTATAAAAACTAAATTCTCACTACTTAAGTACATAAGCAACGGAACATACATTATGTCATTCAGATCACATACAAGATTTCGATGAATTGTTTAGTAATCCATCAATGATAATTAATGTTACAGTGTCAGGAACCATTAGGATTAAACCTTCAATGCGTATCTATATATTATTAAGTGATTGTTACTTAGATAAAATACATCAATATTTAACAACACTCTGTTGTATTCTATGTGTATTGTTTTGAATTCAGAAAAATTGTCTAATACAAAGATGATAGGAATATTACTTGTTTCATGCTTTTCAATTGTTTTTTTCGGTAGTCGGGCTTAGAATTTATAAAAACTGTTCACATTAGTTTTTTGTCGGTTTTATTTATTTGAGTGCCCGAAGAACAATGTTTTACTTGCTCTACATTTTCATGCATGATGAAAAGGTAAGTAGAATTGATGTAATTGCATTAAGTTCAGTACCGAATCCATCAATCACTTATCATATTTTTTATACGTAGATATATTTTGTATAAGTTTTTTACATACAAAGAAATAGAAAGCCTGTTTACATTACTGGATCGGTAGACTCTAGTTTTTTTTAGCGATGATCTCTTTGTTAGTAGCTTCAGGTGTTCACAAGAGTCGGCAAATAAAATAACTTAATCGGACTTAGTGTAATAACTTTTACTAGATCCAGATTCGTGTAAACTTGCGCATACAATCACCAAAGACTGATGTATATGGTATTGTAAAAATAACCAATCATTGTTGTTTGGAATGGAGTGGCTGTAAAGTTTTCAATCATACCACAAAGATGGACAAGTTATTATTTAATATATTTTGGCATTAACTATGCTACTAAGCTATCAAAACCGCTGCCTATGATATCGAATTTCTCGTCTCAACAACATACATATACTGGAAGATATTTTTCAACCAACACGACTTAGGTACTGTACACACAGGCAAGCAGTTCAATGCCGAACGTTAAACTCATGCCTGATCGTATTTTCTTTCATTAGACAATTCATATCGATTAAATGAATGTTTAATTTTAATTCCTTCAACTAAAAATATTGTAGGTACAATATTTATTCCATAATTTATTAGATATGAAATTCCTTCACAGTATCTGACACAAGGGAACGTTGAAATATGTAAAGGATCGCATGACTGTAGCGAATCACTCAAATAAAGACGCGCATTTTATTACGCAACATCAGAGGAATATCGACTTTTATTTATGTTCATAGATTAGCAAATATGCTAAGTATCCGGGTCAGATATATGTTACCTTTATATTTGTATATTAGACTAGTTTTCTCCCCGCGACTTTCCCGTGTGGACTATACGTTTATTTTCATTTTACGGGATAATATATACCTTATATCACTCAGGAATAATGTATCTATTGGTGAACGAATTTTTTATATCGGTTCAATAGATCCAGAGACTACCCCCTACAACCGCTCAACTTTTCGGGGAATACAGGCGTGATGGTATGAGATATACTTATTTCAGTTTTAGTATAAATCCACTAAACAGATTAAATTGGCTCTTATCAGTTCTGCAATCTTACCAGGACTTCATATACTAGTACAAATACAACGTCTTCAAACAACGCAGCGACCGACCCCGCTTTAGTTCGCTTAGATACCATTTGAGCTAGGTCAACGCGCGATTTGTATTGTGGAGTGCTATGTGGTGTTCCGAACTATATCCGTTAATAGAACACCTGAGAACTACGCTCCATTTCCCGCTTGCAAACCTTGAGGCTAGTGAGATTTCTGCAATAATACTGTTACGGGTCTACATATTTGATTAACAATACTATACTAACTTACTTAGGTATATATAGAGAAGATACTCGATACTCACTACTGTTTCAAAGTACGGAAAAATTATTAACACCTGTACCGCACTGATACCGAGACTGGACTTTTATCCCTGTTACAAACATAATGAATAATTTATTCACTACGAACGTATCGGAGGCGGCACGATTGGCGCATGGCTGAGGTATCTGTAACTGAGGTATGACTTATGAGGTAAGCTAGGTAGAAACCAATAAATCATTGTACACCTTGACAATAAACGTAATTGAAACCATTAGTTAGCCTAACGACATTTGACGATATGCTTGAAATCTCGCCGAGGCACGAACATGACGCGGTAACCGCGGCTCGTAATGAAGATTTATCGACCTCAGAACGGCCCCGCAAATTACCCACTGACGCATCGGAATGCTGCCGTTGCGTCCAAATGGACGAAAAATACACCCAACGGGAAATTAACGACCTCTATGCTCAATTAAGCATTAAAGAAGATCATAAGTTAATGATTTTCGCGTAGATTCTGAACGTTGTAAAGACAATCTCACCATTTTCCAACAAAATAACAGAATTAAAGGGTATGTTTGTTCAACACCGAATTTGCTTGGTTTCCTCATCCTAAATAACTCCATTATAGAGTGCCGCTTCATGTAAAGCTGCGTAGCAAAAATAGTTTTCTTTTTTTTATGTAAGTAAATATTTGCTGGCCTTAGTAAAGATGTTTTTAACTTGAATGAAAGCAAGTGATTTTGATATTTTTTAACTCATATTTATTTTTTCTCTAATGGTCTCTGTGAATCCTGCATAGCACAAGACACTCACACATCCTTGGCTTATAACCTATAAATAAGTAAAAAAATAATTTTAATTAATTACAAATAGAAATGCAGAGAGGCATACCATTTAAAACAAAACGAAAACAAAAACCATCTACCGGGAAACATTAAAAAATACAGCGTACTTCTCTAAAAATATGTCCGTAAACTTCATCATGATAAAATAAAAAAATACCTGCATCCAGCATCGTTTCTTTTACGAAAAATATGTTAAAGGCAGATGATATTTTCATAGAACATAAATGAAGATGAAAAAACTGCGACTTTTGCGTCGACACCACGGAAATTATTTGTCATAAAAACACGACTTTGACGTTGTAAAGGGTGTCTTGAAGATGGATGTTTATTTCTAGAATACTCAAGACTGTAATCTTTTAGATTAATTTATAAGAAGACATGAAATGTTATTAAGGTATCTATACAGAAAATATTTAAACATTATCATCATTATTTACTAGTACTAGTGGTAGTCCTCCACGCTATCCTACTGCGGTTCGGCAGACTTCTCACTTTGCCAGACGCGGTGGAGAATATATCTCAGGTTTCCTCACGATGATTTTCTTTACAGGTTTTAGCGAGTGATAATATTAAAACGCACATGATTTCAAAACGTCACAGGTGCGTGGCTTAGACTCGAACCCGAGACCTTACAGACTTGGCAATCCGATGACATCATTAGGCTATCACTGAAATCTTTGGAATATTAATAGTGTTAGAATATTAATAGAATATTAAAAAATAAAATTCGACTGATAGTTCCAGAGATTAGGACGTTCAAACAAACAACAAAGAAACTCTTCAGCTTTATTATATTCATATTATATATAGATGAAACCCGATGTTCCAACAAAAATCCAAATTGTATACTCCTCAAAGAAATTATCAATTATTTTTCTAAATAAGCCGTCGGCAGTTTGTGTACTGCGGCTTCAACATCTTTGTTTATATTTTCAATTATAAATTTATATTTTACTGTTATTCTAATACACAACAACATTTAAGAAATAAAAAAATGTAATCTGAAAATGGATATCAAATCATGTCATGTCGGACCCCATAAAGTCGGATTACACCATTAGCATTAATTTGTAATGAGGTAATCTTCGATATTGCTAACATCAATAACGTAGATGCTTCGTCATTTCAATGACTTTTGTCATACATTTTGGAGCAATCAATAATCACCAATCACCATCATAGTAGAGACAAGAATCGGAGCCCGTAATTGATTTAAAAAACTTACTGGGGAGTGACACAGTATACGAAAATAAAAAAAAGGAGCACTAGAAAACATCTGCACGGCCAAAAATAATATCACTATTTAAAATATACTGTTGTCTTATCTATAATATTAATAAGAACACAAATAAAGACAGAGCATCCCCTCTTAATCACCACCAAAAACTTATAAATTGTAGAACATTATAGTCGTTTTTTTTTATTTTTTAGTGAACGTCATATATTTTACAATAGACCTGTTATATTCAATAAACTCCACACAAGTCAACTACCCTTTTATCGCTAAGAGCAATTTCACGATGACCAACATCAAATCACAGAGGCAAACACCCAGGATGGCATCGACTTTTTCAGCTATTTCTCAAATTGTACATCGTTCGTGTTCGTTGTTCTACGTCTCTTAATTAGCCATACTAAATAGTATGGTATGGCCTTACAATCTACATACCATTTCTTCGAGCTTGCAATAAGTATAATAAAGACTATAATCACATCGACATATTTCATTAAAGTATAGTAAAGTATTTGCAAAATAAAATTTAATTACTCTACATCCTAGCGATAAGACCGCCAATTGTACCTACTTACTACGTTTGTTTTGTATTTTGCTTTTTGTGTACAATAAAGAATAATCTATCCATCTATCTATCTATCCTGCCATCTAAATTAATGCAACTTGTTGGATTTATTATGTAAATTTAACCTTATATAAAACTGTATCTTTCTTACCAGTTCTGTATTACCATTTACTACTACTAACATCGTTGTCTACATACTTGAAAAAATGATTTGGGGGAACTGTTTCGGCATATGTAATAAAGTACTTACAATTACTGTGTAATAGTGTTGTATGTTATCCTTCATAAAAAAAAAATATATAGAAAGAAATATTTTTTATACGTAGATAATGTCTTTCTGAGACTCAAGTAAAACCACGGGAAACGTTGAATACTTATACATATGAGCCAAAGAGATTGTTTGTTTATTTGAACGCGCTAATCTTTAGAACTACCAACTGGATTTGAAAGAGTCGTTTTGCATATGGTAATTCTTGAGGAAAGCTATAGAATATTTAGCATCACACTTATGTTTTTTAGGAGCGGGAAAAAGCTAAAACCGCGGCACAACTAGTTCAAATCAAATCATTTTTTCTTATTTCAAATAAGCTTTTACAAGCGTTTATGAAACGTTATAGTCAATAACGTTTCATAAACACTTGCACGTTAGTTGCATGGTTCCAAAAAGTTGATCCTATGGAGAAGAATCCGGCAAGAAACTCCATGGACACTCTTTTAAAATATATTGTTTTTACATAATTTCCTGGTACATTATGGCGATAACAGGATGTGAGGACATTGGAGGTTCATGTCATAATTAGCCTGAAGTCGGGAGTAAAATTACAAGAAGGTTCTCAGCAAATGAGAACGCAATGTCAACCTAAAGCAGATAAACTATGTGTCAGAATGCCTACACATCATCAAAAAATATTAACAAGATACTAACTAACTATAAACTACTTACGATATAATTATATATATTAGGTATGTTAAAGCAACGTCTTATAGAAATAGATTCTCTGTGCTCTTTCATTTAGTGTCATGGGGTAATGGGGGACCCCGTCAGAAGTCCCCCAGTGCTGACCCGGCTGGGCTGTCTCATTCGATAACAATTTGCTTCGGACCGTGATTTATGGTTTTAATACCCGGCTTGTATTGCGGTTACTTAAGCGATGTAGCTGTATTAACTTTTGACTATATTGAGAAAATATTGTGTTGGTTTCAGCTGGACCCGATACATATTTGAAGTATGAACTTATTTGTAAACTTTATTGAAAGTACTAATTAAAGTACAAAATTAAAATCGATACTAAATTACTTACAAAAACACGTAGATTTACCTACGTGTACTATTATTAACGAACACTTAGTATTATGTTATATTCATAATACATACACGTAATTTTAATTTCATGTTCTTTTGTCGCTGAAGACTAAGTTATTGGAAAAGTCACATTTTTGTATAATTTATTTAATATCGAAATTTATTTACAATTCCACTTTAAAAAATCATATTGCCACGATATACGTTTCATTTTCCTTTATTTCGTCTGTAATTTACTTAGTTTTAATAATTTTTAGGTTAAAACTAGCTGAAAGCGATTCAGTTGCCGATCCTGAACAAACTACTTTCATGTATGATTGTTTCTTTTGCACTTTTGTGCAACAAAATCTCAATATACTTATATTAATTTGTATTTTCAAATCACTCGTCATTTTAATAAAAATACAAAAATTTAAATATTATTTTATCATCAACTGCGAGTATTACTTTTCTTATTGCAACTTGACCAACTTGGTACAAATACAGCAATTTTCTCCCCAAACTACTTTTAATGACGTTGCTGTTCTGAAATCAGTAGCTATTTATGTACTGCACAATTGCTCATCAATTTTCCATGGGAGTGATCATTAGGTGGTACATAAATCAGCGCCCTCTTCCGGCGCACGATACGATCTGAATGACGACGACTTCCGACTTTTTTCGTAAGTACACTACCGCTTATATTATCATCACTCGTGTTTTGTTTTTATTAACTGCGACATGGACAGTGATATACGTAAATACTCGGAGAACCTTATTTAAAGTTTTGGAATTACCATGACTGCCTCTTTAGTCTAGTACCTAATCACTAGCCGATCGTGAAATCCTGTGTGTGATTTCTAGGTTGAATAGAAGTTTTATTGAATTTTATCATTAAAACCTTAATAGGAGTTAATGGCAATAGGTTAACCACCCGTTTTTTGAGACATTTCACACTTCTGCTTTTCCTTCGGGTAGCGGACGAATAGAAACGTGACGAAATATTTCCTACGTTCCATTTGATTGTTCCTATTATGTTTTAATTAGTACTAGCAACCGGTGCGTGTATGAAAAGATTAATGAATGTCGAAGAAGCAAAAGAGATAAGCAAGAGTCATAGCAAGTGGCGGTTTATAGTTTGTGCCTACCCCTTGTAAGAAAAAGGCGTAGTTTATGTTAGTCGTATTTATTTAAATAACAATGTGCTTAGGACAACTATTCGATATGAAAAAGCACCATGTAAATCTTTTTATGAAAATCTTTTTTTTTTTTATTAGAAACCTCCCGTACTATGGTTCATTCCAGTGTCAGTGTCAATCCAGGGGACTTAACAAACATGCAATTAACGAACGCAAAGTAAAGACCCAAAATAAAATTTCCATATAACACAAATATTTGCCACGAACATTCAGTCTCAAATAAAAGTGTAAATATTCATTTTCCCGCTTAAATCCTTACGAGTTTTAACTAGACAACATCACAGTCAACAAAGACAAAAAATGTTTACTGTTATAACTGAAAACATGCAAGTTACATTATAATTAAGTAACAAACTTCATTCTATTTATTTCATTTATTCTGTTTATTTCACATAGGTATAAGTTAAGTTTTGACCTAAATTAGATAAAAATTGAGGTATTTCTCAATATTCTGCATGCTATAATACCTTATAAAGTTATGCTTTTAATATGGCTTACCTAATAGCAATTCATAAATAGAATTAAGAAAAAAAATTGCCAAATAAATAAATGAGCAAAGTGCAATTTAACGAATTTATCAGGTATTTTTAATAAAGTTCACCATCTCTATTAATTATAAATACTTTTTATTGAGAAAGTGCCTAAGCTCAGTCGGATTAATTATTTATATATATATTATATTATGACGCTAATGACGGCAGTAAAAGAATTGAACATATTGAAAACTAACATAACATACCATCACGCCTGTATTCCCCGAAGGGTTAGGCAGAGGTGTACACCCACCCACCCATGGGTGTACATACACCCACATTTCGCCGGTATGTTTAGGTCCCATGTAATAGGGGGCGAGCCTATGGGCACAAATCTAGACTCCGAGCTGCTTCCGAGCCGCGCTTGGGACCACTAGACTAACGAGGCAGTCATATCGAAAACTAAATATAACAAAAAATGGTTTGTATATATGTACATACATACCATATACATACCATCACGCCTGTATTCCCCGAAGGGTTAGGCAGAGGTGTACTTAATGTACACCCACAGTTCGCCAGTATGTTTTTGGGTCCCATGTAAAAGGGGGCGAGCCTATTGCCATTCACCGGGCACAAATCCAGACTCCGAGATGCTACTGAGAATTTCATAGAAAAATTCAATAACACTTTGCTCGACCTGGGGATCGAACCCAAGACCTCTAGCGTAGCAGTCGCGATTGGGACCACTAGACCAACGAGGCAGTTGTATATATGTATGTAAATGTATGTTGCTAAGGGAACTTTGTTATTCAGCCTATACTGTCCCACTGTTGGGCAAAGGTGTACCCATAACCTCCCACGTCTTCCTGTTTGTGGTTTTCTCCGGCAAGTGAAGCATGAACGCATCCAAACCATCTCACCAGTACTTTCTAGATCTTTAAAGGGGACCTTAAATGATATTATTAAATTCTGACCCTATTTAGATATTGGTTTATTTTAAAGCCCGTCAACTGTTCCGGATATGAACAGTAACTCGGCCGTAATCTTCCGCTACAAAACTCTACAGAGTATGTATCTATATTAAATATGAAACTGCGAGAGCCGCTGTTATTACGTGTATGCACAAACATGTTTACATAAGCATATTATAAGCTGTGCCATGTTTCTACTTACCAGTTTATAACAAAAAATGTTGTAACTTATAAACAATGCTGTCATGTTCTTTTATAGGACCAATGAAATGAATACTTAACCTTTTGAACGCCATTGTCACATATATGTGACAAACGAAATCTTACCCTGAACGCCAACGTCACAAATATATGACAAAATATACGTCGCCCATTTTATGAAATAAACAATTTAATCATTACTTTAGTGTGTTTTCACTTCCTTGTGTAATTTGACAGAAAAAGTGGCCTGGCGTACGGCGATACGTTTATACTCTGGCGTGCAAAAGGTTAATACCGAAATCTTTGCTAATTACCTATAAATATTGTATACTAGAGACGGAGAACGTCTAAAAAAGTACTATGATTGATGAATTCCTTGAAATTTTCAGATACATATACCTAATATTCGCCTAAACAATTTACGAACGCTTGTTTTGTATATGAATTTTACACTTTGAACACTTTTATTCAGCACACCATGAACTTATAATAATCCCTACAGTCTATTAAAATGGGATATTAAATAGCGAAATCTTCCAAGAGAATACTAACATTTTCTTTCCCTCCAAAATCAAAATAGCGCAAGATTTCTCTTTGATTTGGAAATTAACTCCCATTCTCTCTGATACCTAAAATTACTGTCCCCTTGGTAAACGAAAATTGGCAATTTGAACCGAAAACTTTTCACCCCAAGTAAACGGATGTGTAACTAAAAGAAAAATGGCGAATGTATTCCCCTATTGTGAACATACTGATACGGAGCCCTCTCGTCTCGGCTAATTTAATTTTTCTCTGTTACCTCATATACAGCTGGGGGCTTTTCTGTACGAACATTGCCCCAAAACAAGAACGTGCCGAAACACGAAATCTTTGTGGGATATACGTTTCAAAACTCCAATTACAGCTTTGCTGTTGGTCGTGTTTGTCTTCACAAATATAAGAATGAATTATCTGCCTTTTACTTTATTATTTTTTATAATATTGGGGAATAGAAAGATCTGCAATACCTACCAGAGTAATCGCCGAGGCTTTGTCAACCTTTTAGGTCGGTTTTTGAGAGTCGTCAAAGCTCCATCTTGTACGTGATCGAGAAGATCGATAAAGGAAGATCGTTCTACAGTTTTAGAGGACCGCATTACGTCAAGGTGGTTGGAGTGGAAGCTAGCTAGCTTTGAAAGAGTCCATAATTGTGGATAACAAGCGCGCCTGCTAACTACGAAATCCTCGTTCCGATTCCCAAATCGAATAATGTAAGCTTTATACCTTATAAAGTTATGCTTTTAATATGGCTTACCTAATAGCAATTCATAAATAGAATTAAGAAAAAAAATTGCCAAATAAATAAATGAGCAAAGTGCAATTTAACGAATTTATCAGGTATTTTTAATAAAGTTCACCATCTCTATTAATTATAAATACTTTTTATTGAGAAAGTGCCTAAGCTCAGTCGGATTAATTATTTATATATATATTATATTATGACGCTAATGACGGCAGTAAAAGAATTGAACATATTGAAAACTAACATAACATACCATCACGCCTGTATTCCCCGAAGGGTTAGGCAGAGGTGTACACCCACCCACCCATGGGTGTACATACACCCACATTTCGCCGGTATGTTTAGGTCCCATGTAATAGGGGGCGAGCCTATGGGCACAAATCTAGACTCCGAGCTGCTTCCGAGCCGCGCTTGGGACCACTAGACTAACGAGGCAGTCATATCGAAAACTAAATATAACAAAAAATGGTTTGTATATATGTATGTAAATGTATGTTGCTAAGGGAACTTTGTTATTCAGCCTATACTGTCCCACTGTTGGGCAAAGGTGTACCCATAACCTCCCACGTCTTCCTGTTTGTGGTTTTCTCCGGCAAGTGAAGCATGAACGCATCCAAACCATCTCACCAGTACTTTCTAGATCTTTAAAGGGGACCTTAAATGATATTATTAAATTCTGACCCTATTTAGATATTGGTTTATTTTAAAGCCCGTCAACTGTTCCGGATATGAACAGTAACTCGGCCGTAATCTTCCGCTACAAAACTCTACAGAGTATGTATCTATATTAAATATGAAACTGCGAGAGCCGCTGTTATTACGTGTATGCACAAACATGTTTACATAAGCATATTATAAGCTGTGCCATGTTTCTACTTACCAGTTTATAACAAAAAATGTTGTAACTTATAAACAATGCTGTCATGTTCTTTTATAGGACCAATGAAATGAATACTTAACCTTTTGAACGCCATTGTCACATATATGTGACAAACGAAATCTTACCCTGAACGCCAACGTCACAAATATATGACAAAATATACGTCGCCCATTTTATGAAATAAACAATTTAATCATTACTTTAGTGTGTTTTCACTTCCTTGTGTAATTTGACAGAAAAAGTGGCCTGGCGTACGGCGATACGTTTATACTCTGGCGTGCAAAAGGTTAATACCGAAATCTTTGCTAATTACCTATAAATATTGTATACTAGAGACGGAGAACGTCTAAAAAAGTACTATGATTGATGAATTCCTTGAAATTTTCAGATACATATACCTAATATTCGCCTAAACAATTTACGAACGCTTGTTTTGTATATGAATTTTACACTTTGAACACTTTTATTCAGCACACCATGAACTTATAATAATCCCTACAGTCTATTAAAATGGGATATTAAATAGCGAAATCTTCCAAGAGAATACTAACATTTTCTTTCCCTCCAAAATCAAAATAGCGCAAGATTTCTCTTTGATTTGGAAATTAACTCCCATTCTCTCTGATACCTAAAATTACTGTCCCCTTGGTAAACGAAAATTGGCAATTTGAACCGAAAACTTTTCACCCCAAGTAAACGGATGTGTAACTAAAAGAAAAATGGCGAATGTATTCCCCTATTGTGAACATACTGATACGGAGCCCTCTCGTCTCGGCTAATTTAATTTTTCTCTGTTACCTCATATACAGCTGGGGGCTTTTCTGTACGAACATTGCCCCAAAACAAGAACGTGCCGAAACACGAAATCTTTGTGGGATATACGTTTCAAAACTCCAATTACAGCTTTGCTGTTGGTCGTGTTTGTCTTCACAAATATAAGAATGAATTATCTGCCTTTTACTTTATTATTTTTTATAATATTGGGGAATAGAAAGATCTGCAATACCTACCAGAGTAATCGCCGAGGCTTTGTCAACCTTTTAGGTCGGTTTTTGAGAGTCGTCAAAGCTCCATCTTGTACGTGATCGAGAAGATCGATAAAGGAAGATCGTTCTACAGTTTTAGAGGACCGCATTACGTCAAGGTGGTTGGAGTGGAAGCTAGCTAGCTTTGAAAGAGTCCATAATTGTGGATAACAAGCGCGCCTGCTAACTACGAAATCCTCGTTCCGATTCCCAAATCGAATAATGTAAGCTTTATACCTTATAAAGTTATGCTTTTAATATGGCTTACCTAATAGCAATTCATAAATAGAATTAAGAAAAAAAATTGCCAAATAAATAAATGAGCAAAGTGCAATTTAACGAATTTATCAGGTATTTTTAATAAAGTTCACCATCTCTATTAATTATAAATACTTTTTATTGAGAAAGTGCCTAAGCTCAGTCGGATTAATTATTTATATATATATTATATTATGACGCTAATGACGGCAGTAAAAGAATTGAACATATTGAAAACTAACATAACATACCATCACGCCTGTATTCCCCGAAGGGTTAGGCAGAGGTGTACACCCACCCACCCATGGGTGTACATACACCCACATTTTGCCGGTATGTTTAGGTCCCATGTAATAGGGGGCGAGCCTATGGGCACAAATCTAGACTCCGAGCTGCTTCCGAGCCGCGCTTGGGACCACTAGACTAACGAGGCAGTCATATCGAAAACTAAATATAACAAAAAATGGTTTGTATATATGTATGTAAATGTATGTTGCTAAGGGAACTTTGTTATTCAGCCTATACTGTCCCACTGTTGGGCAAAGGTGTACCCATAACCTCCCACGTCTTCCTGTTTGTGGTTTTCTCCGGCAAGTGAAGCATGAACGCATCCAAACCATCTCACCAGTACTTTCTAGATCTTTAAAGGGGACCTTAAATGATATTATTAAATTCTGACCCTATTTAGATATTGGTTTATTTTAAAGCCCGTCAACTGTTCCGGATATGAACAGTAACTCGGCCGTAATCTTCCGCTACAAAACTCTACAGAGTATGTATCTATATTAAATATGAAACTGCGAGAGCCGCTGTTATTACGTGTATGCACAAACATGTTTACATAAGCATATTATAAGCTGTGCCATGTTTCTACTTACCAGTTTATAACAAAAAATGTTGTAACTTATAAACAATGCTGTCATGTTCTTTTATAGGACCAATGAAATGAATACTTAACCTTTTGAACGCCATTGTCACATATATGTGACAAACGAAATCTTACCCTGAACGCCAACGTCACAAATATATTATGACAAAATATACGTCGCCCATTTTATGAAATAAACAATTTAATCATTACTTTAGTGTGTTTTCACTTCCTTGTGTAATTTGACAGAAAAAGTGGCCTGGCGTACGGCGATACGTTTATACTCTGGCGTGCAAAAGGTTAATACCGAAATCTTTGCTAATTACCTATAAATATTGTATACTAGAGACGGAGAACGTCTAAAAAAGTACTATGATTGATGAATTCCTTGAAATTTTCAGATACATATACCTAATATTCGCCTAAACAATTTACGAACGCTTGTTTTGTATATGAATTTTACACTTTGAACACTTTTATTCAGCACACCATGAACTTATAATAATCCCTACAGTCTATTAAAATGGGATATTAAATAGCGAAATCTTCCAAGAGAATACTAACATTTTCTTTCCCTCCAAAATCAAAATAGCGCAAGATTTCTCTTTGATTTGGAAATTAACTCCCATTCTCTCTGATACCTAAAATTACTGTCCCCTTGGTAAACGAAAATTGGCAATTTGAACCGAAAACTTTTCACCCCAAGTAAACGGATGTGTAACTAAAAGAAAAATGGCGAATGTATTCCCCTATTGTGAACATACTGATACGGAGCCCTCTCGTCTCGGCTAATTTAATTTTTCTCTGTTACCTCATATACAGCTGGGGGCTTTTCTGTACGAACATTGCCCCAAAACAAGAACGTGCCGAAACACGAAATCTTTGTGGGATATACGTTTCAAAACTCCAATTACAGCTTTGCTGTTGGTCGTGTTTGTCTTCACAAATATAAGAATGAATTATCTGCCTTTTACTTTATTATTTTTTATAATATTGGGGAATAGAAAGATCTGCAATACCTACCAGAGTAATCGCCGAGGCTTTGTCAACCTTTTAGGTCGGTTTTTGAGAGTCGTCAAAGCTCCATCTTGTACGTGATCGAGAAGATCGATAAAGGAAGATCGTTCTACAGTTTTAGAGGACCGCATTACGTCAAGGTGGTTGGAGTGGAAGCTAGCTAGCTTTGAAAGAGTCCATAATTGTGGATAACAAGCGCGCCTGCTAACTACGAAATCCTCGTTCCGATTCCCAAATCGAATAATGTAAGCTTTTTCCTATATAACTACGAGTACCAATACATCAGTTATGCAGCTTAGCCCGGCCCTTCGGGGACTAAAAACGTCATAGCATCTTATGTTAATAAAAGATGCATGTTTTATACAGTTGAAGCTGCTAGTATAACAAGTGAAATACAAAACACAGCGTTGAAACAACTGACGAGCAACGTAGGTACGTGACGAGACAAACATTTATCTTTTACGCGGCAGACGGTGATCTTTATATGCATACAAAACATTATTTACCACCTGAATTTTATATAAGTTTCTTACTCAAGTAAATACTTACATAAAGGTTAGGCTTAAGTATAGTTATGGTAACTACTGGTGTATCTTGTGGGATCTTGGTTAGCATACACTATGCTATTCACATATGGATCTCGTAAGAGGCGAGAAAATATCTGACTTGCTCGATGGTACAGTCTGGAGTCCATAGGGGTTTGAAAGGCTCGGCAAATTTCTTTGGTGTTTCGAGTGACCATGTGCGGTGATGACTACTTATCATCAGTGGCCGTCTGCTCGTTTGCAGATCAGGAAAATAGTGTGTGTACCTGGGTCCTACCAAGGAATCGTGTAAAGTTTCAAAGGGACACTCTTTGTTTCATGGAATTAGGAACCTCAAGTAACAAAATTCAGACACAATACAAAATCTTGACATAAATTCTTATACACCGTAGCACGGATTAACAATTATTGGGCAAAGAATACCGGGTACTGGTTTGCTCGACACGAAAAATGCTTTTTTATTAAAAACAATAAGTAACGTAACGCACTTTACTGAATTAAACTGCAATATTGCTCAAGCAATCCATCTTAAAGGCAGTGGGTAGGAAATTAACTGTGGCATTTCTTCTGTTAATCCACTACAGTAGGCACTGAGTTTAGTTTACTAAACGATTGCCGGGTTTGTAGATATGTGATAAAACCTCCCAAGGTTCACGAAGGAAAATGAGCACGACCCATAAGAATTTTCCGCATCATAAAAATACCACCACAGTTTAGGGAACTTTTTTATTATATATGTTGATTTTAGATCATGTATGTTTAGACTGCCTCATTAGTTTAGTGATCCTAAGCGCACTGCTACGCTAGAGGTCCTGGATTCGTACCCTAGGTCGAGCAAAGTGTTATTGGGTTTTTCTATGAAATTCCCAGTAGCAGCTCGGAGTCTTGATTTGCGCCCGGTTAATGGTAATAAGAAGCTCGCCTCCTATTACATAGGAGCTAAACATACAGAGATCAGTTAACCATTAAAGGATTTCTTACAATAGATACTCTGTAACGCATCCTGTATGTAAAAGATACCATAGCCAATGCCGGCAACTGCCTAATGGTCCTCGGCGTCTTAACACGAACTCCCATAACACCGACGCTCATTACACGAACGCCCATAGCACCAACGCCTACGATACTGACGCCCATAACACCAAAGCCCCTAACACCAAGGCCTTAAATAACACCAACGCCCCTAACACCAAGGCCTCAAATAACACCAACACCCCGAACACCAAGGCCTTAAATAAGACCTACGCCCATAACACAGCCACCTATACCACCGACGTCAATAACACCGATGCCGATAAGACTGACCGCCTTTTATAATAACAAAATATAAGAGCCTTATAGCCTGTACACCGATCTCGCAAGTATGCAAATTCTGTTTTGGTATACCAAGAACGGATAGCTGAAGATACAAGGAATATTAACATAAACGGAACTGCGTAAACTCGGGGCGTAAACATTGTTAACGTGTTATCTTGTTACCAGAACACGCCCGACTCGAATTATGTGTATTAAATACTCCTCTATATTCTACACTTTGGATCACTTTACTGCGCCTCATTGGTTAAACCAACCCGACCTTTGACAATGGCAAATTTGAATCCTGGTATTAGTAATAACTTGGTACCCGTGATTTCTAGTATTTTGCTCCGTTGTGCTACCACAACGAGCCAAAAGACGAGTATTGGTTTAATTACCGAGAATTCCTCACTCAGTTACGAATAACAGCGTCAACTGTAAGGGAATTAGGCGGCTTGACGTCGTGATGATTTCCTATTTAGAGTTTAAAATAAAAACATTAACATACCATCACGCCTGTATTTCGCGAAGGGATAAATAAGCAATAAGCTCGCCCCCTATTATATAGGACCGAAAGATAACGGCGAAATGCGGGTCTACATTAGTACATCTCTGCCTACCTCTTCGGTGAATACAGGCGTGATAGTATGTACCATGGCAGTAGAAATCAATTTTATTTGAGGAGAGCTAAGCGGTTTCTTTTTTCAATTTATCCGTGTTAGGAAGGCTTCGGCCTTCGAATCCCTGCAGGCCAGTCAGGATGTAATATCGGGATGGATTGCCCTATTTCTACACTGTTATATACTGGAAGCTCTAAATCCAATAGAATAGCCCCATTTGTTCTTGAATATAACGTAATACAGACACAATAATATTGTTTTTATGGTACCTAATAATAACAATAAATCTTATTTTTTCTAATATAGATTCAAGGGGCTCAGAGTCTACAAGTCTACATCCTCTATTAAATATAAGCACATAATATTACAGAGTTTCAACTTTTATTGGCATTTCTGTTTCGGTTGCCCAAGTTATAAAATATTACAGTATTCAGAAGCGATTAATTCAGCGATGTACATAGGTATTTAACATAACTTTGCTACTACCTACATAAAATATTTCTGAAAATAACCAAACCATTTTCTGCAATAATTCCAATAGTAACATACCCCATATTTTTCTTTCATTAATTTTCTATTTTGCCATTGACCTTACGATAACACACCGAAACTAATCGAAGCAACGTAGGTACATAACATTGACCCTGAATATAATATGAGCAGGTAAACAAAACGTGTTCAATATCTCATACGAGATCAACCACAGATTAATTATGCACGCCAGGCTTGGGGTACGTACAGAATTGTTAATTTTCCGTATTGAGGGCAACTACGGGCAACAAATATACAAGTAAAATGTTACTTACTAGTTTTATTCACGAATACTCCAATCACATGATGTATTATCGAAGTCTGTACTCAAACTCAACCATCAGACTAATTATGTATCGTATAAATAAAAAGAGATGATCAGAAAAAGTTCATAATGTAACAGCAAAGGTAAAAGTGAAATAAAACTCGTTTTTATTCGAAATCGGTTAAAAAAGGCAAGTTAAAATACATTAAAATTGAGGTTTTTTTACAGTACCCATATGAACATTGGATTGCTAAGTCCGTCTGGAGTTAGAATCTAAGGCGTCTACCTCTAACTTTTTGAAGTCTTATTTATCATGCGGAATAGATGGTGAAGGATAACATCGTGAGAAAACCTTCATGCCTGACAGATTTTCTCGATGGCGCGGCGGCGGCGTATGAAGTCTGCCAACCGCGTGGTTGTCTCAAGCTAATCCCTCTCATTTTGAGAGGAGACCCCTGCCCACAGGTTTGACAATTTTATGGATTAATGTATGGACATGATACAATGTACCTATGCTATTTCGTCTGAACAAAAGCGCGATTCCGCATCGTTCAAATGAATTTCTAACAATACATACTACATACATTTGAAGGCAACAAGAGCCCTGCGAGTACCTACGTCGACACGATCAATCACAGCGTCCCGGGAAATATGTAAATTTGTTTTGAAAAAGTTGGGGGCAATCTGCGGAATCCTTCAGTGGGAGGATTAGGAGGACGGTACTACAGGGATTTAAAAAGGCTTTTGTATCAAAATCGCTTGGTCGCGGTCCGCAATCAGCTGACTCTCATTTATCTTCATCTCGTTGCTATAATATTAAAATGTTTACTGCAAAATAACTTGCTTATTCATAAATTATGGCTTTGTGCTGTTATTATACCTAATGAGACGTAATGGATTAATGAATCGAAGCTCCGCGCTCGTTATCAACTTCCTTGTACCTACACAACGAATATCGTAAAAGTAATTTTCGCAATTACCTAATCCTCCTCTCCTCTTAATTGTATCTCTTCATTTCCTGCCAATTAATAATTTACATACCTACTTTAAGATGCTATAATTATAACAAGCTCAAGTTACGTCGAGGATTCTATATATGAGAACCTAAAATTATGAGAACTGTTTAACACCAAATCCAAATAGGGTCACGCGGTGTTTTTGCCAAAAGACCGCTTTTAGCGAATAATAATATGATTGCTACGGATATTTTACGTGTTCTAAATATGAATTCATTTAGAGGAATTACTTAATTTGATCAAGATCATTTACAAAATCACACATAAGAACGTAATATACTGCCAATTACGTCAATTGCAGCCCAAAATGTGAACCAATTTAAAATTCGACTGGACAGACATCTTAGCTCCAAAAAATAACTTAACCGTGAATGGCAGGATACAGGCTACTATCAGTTGTCTCAACTGCCTTCCTATTATTAAATAATAATAATAGTCCAACATGAATACCATACCAACATAATAGGTAAAGCAAATTCATGAGAATTTTCCCCACTGAAAAAATAACAGCTTAAGTCCAGTATCAGAAACATAAATCGGCTGATTAAATAAGTATAAAATCACTATATGAAAAACGCTTATTTTCACTATACTTCATTGGACGCTAATTGAAAATAATGTTTTATTCATCTCAAGATAAACTTCTAGATTTGTTTTCAGGATCCCAATGTAGCTACGTAAACAGAATTCGCGTAGTGATTACGTTGTCCCTTCACAGTTGAACACTCAATTGGGAGCAAGTCATAAATGTGTAGCGAGGCAAAGCCGATAATCTGATTGTTTAAAACTATAAAGTGCTTCCCTCCATTACGGTTTTTGGACTTAACAGTAAATAAACCGGCCGACGCACTTAATGTAATGGGTATTGGCTTATGGATTATTGCGTTAATTTGTTTCTTTAAGTCCTCGATATATATTTTGATTGCCATGTTTCACTGAAAATACAACATTCCCAAATGTGGGAGTAGGGAGAGTATAATGTTCGCTAACAATAACCTGACTTGTCTCTTAACCATTCATCATCATCAACCCACATTGTCCCACTGCTGGGCACGGGTCTCCTCTCAGAACGAGAGGGATTAGGCTATAGTCCACCACGCTAGCCTACTGCGGGTTGGCAGACTTCACATGCCGTCAAGAAGAACTCTCAGGCATGCAGGTTTCCTCACAATGTTTTCCTTCACCGTTTAAGCGCGTGATAATTTTTTTTTCTCTCTCTTAACCATTGCATAAACAATATGTTATTCTGTACATAGCTTATACCAGCACGATGGTATACATGTTATTAGTATTATATCTACTTATTTTTTATTAGTCGTAAGTAGTTTACATTAAGTTCAGTACCTATGCTACATTCCCATCGTAGGTAAGAAGAATCCTGAAGGGGAAGAAACATCTATAAAAATGTATGGTTAAGCTAACTAGGAATATCCGGTCATATCTTATATTGTTTTTTCCTTCGTGAACCCAATTAAAGAATTCGGACGCGAACATATTACATCAATATTAGTAGCAGCAACAATAACTAGCACTACAATAACGGAACCAGTTCCAGACCCGGTTTTACATGAAAAGAAACAGGTAGAACTATTTAAGTCACACGGGTATGATTTGGCATGCTCCGTTCTTTCTATTTTTCTAACAAATTTTGTTGGATAGATAGATACTCAACACAAAAACAAAAGAATGAATTCTAATTACAAAAATGTATCCTTCAAAACTATGTACGATGCCAACTGAAGGTACCAACATCAGTTTGGCGACGTGCCATGTATGGCACTGACGTAAAGCTTTGAAGCTACAATTACATAGTTACTACTATAGCTCAAAACAGACCTTACCAACCAACCTCTCCATTCATCAATTACACTAATTATTTAATTCTCAAATGGATACTTTCTATGAACAAATGCTGGTAACTTAAAATGTTCCAAATAGATATTGTTTTGATCTGGTGGTCTGGTCGGTTGAAGAATGAAATGATCATGCGCTCCCAAAGTTAGTCATATTCCGCAGCAATTAAAGCTAAATGAGGTTGATATCTTCAAACGCTCTTTTCAACCCCTACAGTACCTATCACACATTTTGTAAGGTTTTATGACGTACAGTCATGATACGAAATGTCGCTTCACAACATGCTTCCCGTCGAGCCCCCTACCCAGTGTCGCTTGAACTCAAATAAATGCCCTACGAAAATAAATAAGGTGGGGTTTATAAACTTCAACAAAAAAATATAAATGAAAGGAATTAATATACATGTTATTCATGTACACTGTGGGCACAAAGTGTATTCAATTTACATGAATTTCGGCCCTCGATAAATAAACCAAAATGCTCTCTTGTATAACGTTCAATTTTTATGGTAATTAAGCTATAACTTTTCCAGACATTTATTACAAAATAAAATACCAAAATATAAGATACCATCACGTTTCCATTCCCTGGGTGAGCCGAGGATTACTTTTAGTCGTAGAGATCTCTATTAATTGCCTCATTGTTGTGTGATAGTCGCAAGAGCGTCTTCTGAATGTGAAGGAATTAACTTGCTTTATGGTGAAAAAAAATATTGTGAGGAAACCTGGACATCTAAGATGGCATCAGGTCCTACTTTACCTTTCCGAGTAGTGCAGGAAGGGCTGAATATTATATAGTTTAACCAGCTGAACGGTTTTCTGTGGCTCAGTACAGTGACACACTCATACCTATTCGAATAGAACGTTGGTTGTGACGAAATTTTAGCCAATAAACCGACTACTTTTCCAAGTTTTGCGAGCATAATTTTATATATACCTAAAGACTACACCACGCCTGCATTCGCAAGAAGGACGATGCATTTACAACAAAAATCGACTACAATAGGTACATGGAATAAATCCCAACTAGGCGATGAAATACGAACATTCGCAAAGCGAATCCGGAAAGGATAGTAAATATTTATGTCCAGTTTGTACCGAACAAGGCGTTTGAGGGATTATCTCAAGTATAGAATATATCTCACAGATATCTTCCCGTAAAGGCTGTATTCGTATATTTTCTACATAAGTGATACGAACGCATTGAGATGCGCTGAGGGCTGATCCGTCTCCGACCAATATAAAGCACGTTCCTTCAGAAAGACTTCGTTTACAAAACTATTGAACACTTGAAAAGCACAAAAGAATACAAGCATCATTTTAGTGATAATTTGGAAAACCTAATCATAGTTTTGTATAGGAAAGTCGTTGAAGATTCTTCTTTATACTTATTTCATACTATTAAATTAATTTCAATTGGCCTGTACTAGTAGTAATGTATATAATTATTATTACTCAGTATTATTGTCAATGTAACTATTATTTAAGTAACGTAATGTCTCATTTTAATAATAATTAAACATTAAGTTGCATATATATTAATATTGTAGTGAGATTTTTCAAAACAAGGAATTAGACCACCAACACATTATACATACCTATATTACAAGTAGTAAGTACACATATATTAATTAACGTAAATTTATCAGACGTGCTCAAAAGAAGTGGTTCACTCCAACCTAGTTAATAGTTAAGGAAGTATGCGCAATGGCCGACCTCTCTTGTGCTCTAAATTGATTCCGTGCCCGTACTGGCCCTTTGTTATCAACCAATCGGTAATAATGGAGCACGGCTTACACAACGCTCACTATGAATATTCCAGACGTAATTTAATTTTCTGAAGGAACTGCCAGCATAACAAATTGTTGTCTGTCAAAAGATCGTTTTCAATTTGGATTAGGGAGGATGCCGAAATTATCAGTTTTGAACAACAAGCGCACCCACTCACGTATCAAAATTGTTGTTGAAACAAACCCACTTTACAAAATTATTGTTACCAATTTACCAATTTTATATTTCTATTCGATATGATAACGGACCGAACGGCAACCCATCCCATTTTATTATACAACGATCATTGCCTGTAATTACCACCAACGTCACCATAGTTTTTTTATAGAATTATTCGGCATCGTTTTTCGCAGGCGAGCGACCTGATGGTTACTAATGATCGCCGCCCATGGAGATGGACATCTGCAATACCAAAGATATCACGTTTGAACCCGTAACCGATCGGATTTATGATACACCAATTAACAATCTATGAAATTCAAAAATAGAATTCTAACTGTATTGGTAAAGTTCAATCAACATTTTACGTGAAATGTCCGGACACTGGATTGCAATTCGGGGACCGCACAAGCGAATCGTTTTTCAAGATCGGAACCCATTTAAACCACAATACCGGTAATCGGGTGGCAGCAATTCCAGTCAAAATTACGTTCCGACCGCTCTCACAACCGCCCACTTCAGTTGGAGAGCTGGCTGTATTTAAAAATTGATTTATTTCGTTTATATTTTTAGAAGTGTAGGTTCTCGATTCAAGTTCAGCGATTAGAGGCATGGGTAATCGTAAAATCGTCACAAATAAAGTCGTTATTATATTCGTTATAGGAATGCCTCATCAGTCTAGTGGTCAAACGGGACTGCTACGCTAGATAAGTTGAGCAAAGTGTTAGGTATTGGGTTTTTCTATAAAATTCTCAGTCGCAGTCCGGAATCTGGTTAATGGCAATAGGGTCGCCCCCTATTATATGGGACATAAACATACCGGATAACTCTGGATGTATAAGAGTACCTACACCTCTGCCTATATTTAACTTTTCTCGACCTGGGAATATAAGCTACGCCCTCTAGCATAGCAGTATTGCTTAGGACCACTAGACTAATCAGGCAGTTATTTTATTTTAAAATTTATAAACAAATATAACGAAAAGCACTACAATTATACAACGTATCAGAAAGTAAACTATATTTACCTTACTAATAATACGCATCTAATATGTTACTAAGTATTAAAACCACAAAAAGTGTAGATAATAATCCACCATGATAAAAAACAACACCAATCTCAAAGTATGCCGTAAACCATTTAAACAGACATACTCCCAGTAAACCGAATAATAAATATGCTGCATAAAATATGAAAAGTGTTATCTGTATCGGCTGAAAGCTGTCACTGCTGGCAGCAAACGCGATACACAGCGGAGAATTACCGGCGAGGTGGAAAAATCAGACGAAGTCTGGTCACGTTAATAATATTATTACAATTGGAACGCAACCGACATCAAAACTATATCTATTTATCCCAGTATTTTTTTAAGAATCTTGACAACTCCAATCACTTATAGATTACTTAGGTACTAAGCTCCTAAACATTATAAAAAAAATATCATATAAATTATGTTTTTATACGCCAATAAGTTTTCTCAGTAGATATTGCAAGTTGTAGTTACTAAGTGGAGTGAAGTATGTGCTTATATCACAGTAAACAAGCTAGCGACTGCTACGTTTGGCGTAGCAGTCGCGATCTTAGGTTCGATTCTCAAATCTAGCAAAGCATTATTTGTTTTTTTATGAAATTCTCAGTAGCATCTCGGAGTTCGGATTTGTTATTGGGATTGGGACCCAACTTACGGCCGGGGAATTCGGGTCATACAGGCGTGATGGTATTTATAAATTCTGTAACTTTACGTTAGTAAATTGCATTTGTGGGCGAACTCTCAAGACTATTCTGAATTGTTCTTCTATTTAATAGGTGCAATTCCGTCAATACTGAGATTGGACTCGTGGTCTCGTTCATCCTCGGTACAGCCTCCTCGAAATAAAATCTCCGCTTCACGCCCCAGTTACCCGGCCGGAAGATTCTCCATTCATTCCGTTCACATGTGTTTACGCTACGAATCCGGGTGTATTCGAGCGCGACGATACGCTTGCAATCTGCAATCTTCGCCTTTTAGGCAGATTATTGCTTTTTTGTTCAACCGCTTTAACGGTTTCGGTAATGCATTTTAAATTTTATTGTGCATTTTGCTACGCGTACCTTATTACAAAAAGTCTACATAATCGGAAAACGTTCAGAGTAAAATGACCTTACATTAATTTTACCACTTATCTTTACGTCCTTTTCTTTGAAAGGTCAGCGGTCAGGGACAACAGTGAATAAATCACATTGTTTTGTTTATACAGGCTGACAGGTTAAAGAAGGGACTTATACTCTGGGGCATGATTCTTATAATCAAAACTAACAACTTTTGCACTTTATTTACTACATACTAAGAAACTGTGTCTACTGAATGGTAAATTTGTAGGTGGGTAAATGTTTTCTTAAGTACTTCCCAAACTAGTAGAACAAAGGTTGATAGTTTTTTAAACCTTTAAGGTTAAACCTCTCCGAAATAGAGCATCGGATTTATTTCCAATTTATTTGCTATCTAGATTGTATGGTTATTGTCGTTTCCAATTCTTACTGAATTCAGGTCATATTGCAACTAGTCAATAAATATGATGTTTGTGTAGGTGTAAGTTTACACAAACGATGCATTGTGCTGTAAGAGTGACGGATAAACAATTTGGGTCGTTTGTGGATATTGTACTTGAAGTACAATACTTAATACCTTCCTAAACTAGTTAAAACATCATAATTATAACTGGATTGGTATTTATTTACTATTGTGATATATTCGTCATCATCCGGCTAAGAGATTGCTGCACAAATTTTCCTATATTAATATTTTGTTTTTTTGTTATAATTTACATTATTATTTCTTTCATGAATGATTGAACGGTTTTTTAACTTGAGATACATACTGAAATAACTAATTTCATAATTTTGTGTGGTGAATCAAAATAGTGGGTTCAAACCGCGATAAGGTAAGCTATTGAGCAGATTGATACCAGGGCTGCTGCTACATAACGTATGACTGAGTTTTTACAAATGTAGTAATTTACTTCTTCGCTCTTTATTTATTACATCCCAAAAAATCGCTGTAATAATTCAGTGGTTAAGCTTAACCGTAGTACTGCTGGCCGACTCGGCGGAAATTACTAGCGGCGATGGATTCCGCCGACGCCACGTCTGCGACGCAATAAGACCCGAGGAAATACGGACCTCGATATATCCTAAATGTTGCCACATGGAAAATATTATTAAATGTGCGACTAACATGCTCCCTTGAGCAGAGGATCGGAGACCTAAATATGAATTGTGTGTTCATCAGTATAATGTGAAATTAAGCTACCGAGAATTCCGTACATAACGCTTTTTACGGGACTCTAGATAAAGATTTATACATACATACATAATAACACATATCTAACTATAATCCTGATGCAATTTGGTCACAACCCAAATTTTAAGGTAAAGGTCGCAGAATCACTCACAAACTGCCTCATTTGTCCAGTGGTAAAAAAGTCTTAAGTTCGAATTCCTGGTCGAACAAAGTGTAACTGGGATTTTTATGATTTACCATATTACATAGGTCAACCTAAACATACTTACCAACAAACTAGCGATCAATGGGTATACATTAGTACACTTCTACTTAATAATCCTTTGGGGAATGCTGGCGTGGCCATGCTGTCATGTTCACTTTTAAAATCACAACGCACAAGTACCTTTATTCAAAGATCGTCATAAGCACTATAACATATTTTGGAATATAAGCACTTCATAATGGAACACGATACGAAAGAAATAAAGAGTCACTAGATAATTTGTAAAACTAAATAAATAATTAACATATTCACCCAGATCTCTAAACAGAGCATCGAACTACTTAATAAACGACATTAAACATACGAATGTTTACAAAACAATGAGTTATTACGAAACATGTCTGCCGGCCTAGTTTATAATGCTTTACTCACCCTACAACATTTAAAATTCAAATAATATTCATTGTTTGCTATAAATACTAGGACATCAGAAATAAGGGGATCAGTGCGTGTTCAAGTACAGATCGTATAAGATATATTTTGGTGGTTTGAGTTATCACAAAGGAGGTAGGTCATTATTAGTGTTGAAAATAAAATTAGTTGCATTCTCCTAAACTCAAAAATATCGACATTCTATTTAGGCTTTAAGATCAGAAACAAGTCTAAAGTTTACGCACGATAAGTCAAATTTCCGTATAATTTTAAGGTTTAAGTTACTCAGAATCTTCTCTGAATTTAAGCCACACTGTTTGTGGTAATAAAATACTGAGCTTTTTACTATAACACTTATAAAACAAATCAACTTGCATAACTTACATAGAGTTTAGTATAATTAAAAAGTAAAACAGTGTTCATAATTATGGTTCAATCTGGCGAACCATATTACTGGCGTTTCCATAAGTTTTATCGAAATTCATACTTATGTCGTCGTACAATATACTTAGATGATTCAAGAGATTACGTAGGGGTAAGCACTAAGCAATATTTAGCTTCTAAAACATATAATTTAATTTCCAAAGTTCGCTTCACTAAAGATGGCGAGTAGGTGTTCGATACTAAATTTAATGGGATATATCGTTATTGTATGATGTGAATACATTTACATAAGAAAAAGTGTGGACGAACTCTAGACACAATAGGTATATAAGGAAGGCAACACCTACAACGATTATAGTTATAAATCTTATTTAATAGAAATAGTGTTCTCATCTTCACTGTATCTAAGTACGTATAAATTAAAAAAATCAAATACTTTTTATAAAATATTCTCTGTTAGAGATCCAGGAAAAATTTATTTAAGACTCTAAATGAGGTATTAAATGCATCTGGCGTTTTAACAAGTGCGATTATAAAACTTAGCAAGTTTAACACTTCAGTCTTTATCTTCAAAGGCAAAGGGTACTCAAGTTTAATCATTAAGTTAATTAAGCAATAAATCCAACAGTTTTTTTTGTAAGACATTTTCATTTAAATATTGATTTAATAGGTATTACGATATTAATTAGTCCTTATGCTGTTTAGTTAATAGTAATTTTGTATTATATCAACTACAGTAGGTCAAAGACTCCCAAGTAATTTTCCGGGAAATTACTTTTTCAAGTGTTAACGATGATTTTTAACTCCATTGCAATTAAAGTCAGATATTTTTTACTCAAATATTAATATATTTAATATATTAACGAAGTTCTGTATAGGTACCTACTAAAATACACCTTGCAAAAAAATACAAGATATCATTACAATGTTCAGTTTACTAAAATTTACGAGAGTATTTGTTAGCAATTAGTACACACGGCTACAGGTCAACCTATACAAAACCAGTTTAAGCTGATCATGCATTGTATAGGCTTCCTATAATATAAAAGACCAGCGTAAACTGGTTTTGTATAGCTTGATGTGTAGCCATGCGTACTTATTTGCTAAATTTCACATAAATTCCACCTTTCTTTCTTCCTTGACAGACCATGCCCCCTCAAGTGGATCCGGTTCCAAGTGGGGTTGTGTTCGAGTCCGACACACAGACCTCGGACCTCGGACTCGCTAAGGATGTGTCAGTGCTGAAGCACGCGAGCCCTAGGAAGCACCAGTATGTGTGGTTCAACATATTCTGGTTCTTGTTCTTACACACTGCGTCTGTTTACGGTCTATACCTAGTCTTCACTTCCGCTAAATGGCAAACTAATGTATTTGGTGAGTAATTTTTATATCATATCGTATGTACTTATGTACCAATATTTTGATTTTGTTATAATGAAATGCTCTCTTCTCTCGATAGTAGTTACCGTACTTAGAAAAGAAAGATAATCTCTTAGAGTCATCTAAGAACTCATTGGTCACATTCGATGGGCAGATACAAAAGCTTCTTATTGAACATAGCCAGATTCTTCTTAGCAGCAAATGCCACGATTATCATACTATCACGCCTGTATTACCCGAAGGGTTACACAGAGGTGTACCTACTTATTTACCACACTTCGCCGGTATGTTTAGGTCCCATGTAATAGCAGGCGAGCCTATTGCCATTTACCCGGCAAATGTAGTTTACACACCAAGTGTGCAAAAAAAATTGCGTTTTTTTTATCATGGAAATTCGTAAATCTATATTTTTCCTGCTCTAATTTGCAAGAATTGTAGGGAAACGAAAAGGATGGCAATAATAGTCATATATACACCTGCATACTGCACATTTTTGCATAGGTTGCATTCTAATCGTGGGAGAGGTTAACCAGGCACAAATCCAGACTCCGAGCTGCTACTTAGAATTTCATAGAAAAACCCAATAACACTTTGCTCGACCTAGGAATCGAACCCAGGATCTCTAGCGTAGCAGTCGCGCTTAGGACCACTAGACTAATGAGTCAGTCACGATTATTACATCACATTATTATTAAAACGTTATATTTCAGCTTTTGCGGTACATCTTATGTGCGCGATAGGAATTGGCGCCGGATCTCATCGTCTTTGGACTCACAGGTGCTTCAAGGCTCGCACACCTCTCCGCATAGTCCTAATGCTTTGGCAGACCATGGGTTTCCAGGTGAGCGCACTTACTGAGACTAGATGTTAGCCTAAGTAATCAAAATGGACTGTTTTTTTAACATTCACATTAGGTCAATGGATCCAATATTTTATGCAAGCAGTCAAAGGACATGCATGATGCTAAGCGTACCCTAGGGCAGCTTTGGTAGTTTAATCTACAATAGAGTAGGCAATGCGAAGATACCCTTGCTGTTATAAGAGTAGGCAATTACGGTACGGCTGGGGAAACTGATAACCATCCATTGTATAATGGATACATGTCATAGGCACAAACAGTAATATTTTTTTCCATTTTGTACGATTCTTGCATACTTCTTTTGCTTTGAACACATTAACAAACATAACCTTTGTAAAAACAAATGAAAGAATAAATATGTGGAGAAAAACATAGCTTGACTGAAACCAAAGGGTTGCACTGGAGACTGGACTTGTATCGAACAAAAAACTGTATATTCGACTGAGAATAAAATTAGAGAACATTTTTATACTTAGCACGAGTTTTTTTTTGGAAATTTACCTCACGTATAGCTGTTTTTTTTTAACTCAGAGAAAAAGAGGTCGGGAAATTTTATAGTTTTTAGTAACGTACAAAGCGCACGTGCAAATTGAACACGCTAGGTATTATATATAAGTATTATTCATATGTAGAATATAGTTAAAACTAACTCCTCGACTTGAAAGCGTTTACTTTGATCATTACCAGTCCTCATCAAGTCAATTACTATTGAGTGCCTACACTGTTATGTCAAGTTTACCGTTTGCTCGGAGAATAATTGATCAAACTGCTGATAAAGGCAATTTAAGGGTAAATTATGGATTGATTAAAATTATGATTATCATAACCTTTTTGTTTTGCTGTTCTCCGATCTCAAATCACGGTATACTGGACGATATTTAGATTTTCTATTGTAAATCGTGAGTCTAAGACTGTGTAACAGATTATTATTACATCACTACATCATTAAAAAATACATTATATTCATATCATGTTACTATCTTACATATTCTCGATACACACCCTGAATATATCTGTGAAAGCTTGTAATTGGCCGTGTTTCACTATTACTTTTATCATCTGTATATTAGCTGTAAGGTTTCAGAAAGAAGCAAAATAAAATAAATATGTTTCCTTTCCACTGTCCACCCAAGTGACTACTAGCAATCGAACCTTACGGTTAACCTTGTTTCACCGCTAATGTTTGTCAGTTAGGAAATCCCGGCGCCATTTACCTAGTACATAAAAATATTAATGGTTAAAAGATCTATATCAATAAATATTTTAACAATTCGGCTCACCTTACCTTGATTCCACATACTAGGACTGCATATTCGAGTGGGCGCGTGACCACCGCACTCACCACAAGTATGCAGATACTGACGCTGACCCTCACAACGCAGAGCGTGGCCTATTCTTCTCCCATATGGGCTGGCTCTGCTGCAAGAAGAGTCCCGAAGTCATTGAAGGGGGAAAACGCATTGATATCACTGACTTATATGCTGATCCAGTTGTTATGTTCCAGAAGAAGTAAGTCAAATCAAAATTATATTAACTTAGGTAAGTTAAAAATATAGAAAAAGTATAGGAGCTATTACAGGATCCAATTAGTCAGGAATGGTAGATTCTTCTGTACTGTGTCGGCCACCACGTACTTAATTATAGTCTTAATTTAGTTAACCACACAAAAAGAAAAGTTTTAAACACACTAATAAACATAGGTATTATTACTAAGAGCCGATAAAGATTGTTGAACACCAATACCATAATTTAATAACCATATTTACGAAGAACTACCTCCTAAATAGTAATATTTTAACAAATACAACCCACTGAATCCACTACAATTATCCAATACCGTTCAGTCTATGGAAGCGGTTGTCGTCGTCTGTTTCAACTATATTTATTTATACGAGTGCTTACAAAAGCCACTGCTGTACTTGGTATTAAAAGAAAAAGCAAACATATTTTTCCAAGACCTTTGTGTCTTTTAGCTGAGGGGGTAAAATAAAGAAACACAACGTACCCGAACCACCCCTTCCCTGAAAGTTTAAGTTAAATAACATTTTCCTGAACACGTTTTGTGAAATGAATAGGAGAAAAAAATATTTTATCACGCGTAAACCCTCTTTGAAATGGCGTTAGGCCGAGGGTATTATAAAGTGAGAAACAAAGTTGATGTGGACATAAATTAAATCTTATTATAAGCTGAAATGTTAATTAGTCTTAATATGTATTTTCATAGATAATTATATTTATTTTAGTTTATTTAGTTATAAGTAGTTATATTTATTTTGAGCTACTTTGTCTATGTTCCACCAGTCTTGTTTTGATGCAATAAATGTTATTATTATAGTTTAACGGAGTTGAAGGTTAACTGCTTACCTACATACCTATATTCACAGCACTTCCGCTGTTCGGTTTTATTTTTTACTCTTAAAAGGGTTTATATCAGAGTTTACTGGTCTTATTATTGAAATTTGATTTAAACCAAGGCAAAAAAGACGTGGTTGTTTATTAAGGTTATTACCCTTCCATCTTATGTTTTGATTCATAGGCATTACATGAAAATGATGCCGCTGCTATGTTTCTTGCTGCCTACGGTGATCCCAGTTTTTTTCTGGGGTGAGACATGGACGAACGCATTCTTCATTCCCACTATCTTGCGATACACCTGCGGAATTAACGTCGTGTGGAGCGTCAACAGCTTCGCCCATTCTTTCGGATATAGGCCTTATGACAAGTAAGAGATATCAGGTTTTTTGTAGGAACATTATTTGAGATTAGATTGATCATTTAATGGAGCAATTTATTTTTTTTGGAAGTCATCAGTTGATTACATTTAAATTAATAACATAGGTACAAACAATAATGGATGATGCATAATACATCGCAATCAAGTAGGCAGTCTACTTTAGCGCTAATTGATTACACTGTATAAGCCGATTAGCATCTACATATGCTCAAGTTATCTAATATAAATATGTTATATCAAGTAATGGTACGACTGTATCATCACGCCTGTAATAGCAAATTGGTCAGCCAGTTAACTATATTGGTTACTAGTTGACCCTTGTTGCCGTAGCTACATAATCTACATAACCTACCTACATTAGGAGTCCGATTTATTTTAATCGAAATGTTATTTTAATGCGCGATAGACTTAATACTTAGTTATACTTTCAGTTTTTTGAAAACAGAACGGATCGTTATATAAGCGTCTGGAAGTTCACTCTAAAGATTAAAGTTTAAAAAAATATGTTTTTCTTCCAGATCGCTGAACCCACGCGAAAACATTGGAGTATGGATGATCTGTGTAGAAGGCTTTCACAACTACCACCACACGTTTCCTTGGGACTATCGCGCGACTGAACTTCCTCTCTACAACATGCTTACACCCACAATCGTGTTTATCGAGCTCATGGCAAAGGTATGTATTCATTGTGCCTCTTTTAACAAAAGTGTACAACAGTGGAAAAATAAATAGAAATAACCCTTGCGCGGTCAGCCAGAAGTAAGGGTTACCCTTATTATCTATCTTTAATAAAAGTCGTTGGTATTAAAAAAAACTCTTGTTCTGGGAGAAACATTATAATATAGGAAACTCAGTAGCGAAATAATTTTATGCCAGTAGGTAATAGCCACTTATTTCTCTCAGAAATTTGCAGCTCGCAAAACTTTAACTTGTGCTGTTGAAACTTGCTTGCAGTCTTTATGGATGAAAGTTTTAATTTTGGCAGTGGAACATGAAACACATCGTCATTATTTATCGGCCATGAATATTAATTATTACCTAATACTCAGTGCATGTTCATTATGTTAGAATAGATAATCATTATGTTAGAATGACGGAGGCCTACGTTCAATTTGTGCCAAGGACAAGAGAGACACAATGAATTTAAAAAAAAGCATCCTATGAAAGCTTATTGTTTGTATGTTTACATAGTTGTATACAATGGTGTGAACATAATATGTGAACCGTTTATATATTTTACACTGATACACACAGAACATTGAGCTGATACACAGTATTTTAATCGAAATTTCGCTTGATTGAATTGAGCGCAGATGTGGCGTGCACAGTGACCGAGGCCACATGGCGTATGGCATCTCATAGCTGCCACCATAGCCCAGCGCGCGAGCGCCACCGGTGTAGTTTTTGCAAACCGGTTACTGAGCGCAGTACCTACATTTCTAGCAATGTTAGGTATCTTTATATATAAACATATTTTATTTATTAATTTGTACTTTTATGTGACCTTGGCATATTATTCAAATTTTGTTAATGGGTACCTACATTATTTTTTTTATTTTTTTTTTGTTTTGCATAGAATATAATTATTAAGGACCTGTTTTCACATCCGTGCGTGATTAGGACCTGGTTGAAAACCAGCGCCAGGCAAATTTGTCTGGCATATGCTGAACCAGATCCCTTTCAGCGCAATTTGGGCATAGTACTAAATGCGTTATTATTATATATTTTGTTTTTGTTATTATAGCTTATAATGAATGTACTTGTCTTTACTGCGGCTGAATAAACTGTTTCTTTCTTCTTTCTTTCTTTCTTCAGCAGTGGACGTTGATAGGCTGATATGATGATGATGATGTTGAAATAATGTATTAGATACTTACGTTATTTTATCAAAAATTTCGGGCATTAATAAATGAAATACGAATGAAAAACGTACCTACGAGCTTGAAATGTATTTATAAGTAGAGCTCTTGATGCCAAGTCTGATCACCGTATCAACTAAGTACCTACTTATATAAAAAACAAGATTCTGAAATGTTTATACTTACAGATTTTATTTCATAAGTATCCTCTTTGAGTCGGTAAACTATAAATAAGTACCTACTCAAGCAGGTACCTATACTTAATAAAGCGATAGATTTTTAGATATAAAATCAATTTCATTCAGCAACGACCCTAATGACCTCTGATGACCAGAATAATAGATTTTGCATTGTGTCTGTGATATACCTAGTATGTACTTAAAGCGTTAATTTACCGACTTCTGCTTCACAGATTGGCCAGGCGTACGACCTGAAATACGTATCCCCGGAAATTATTAAGCAACGAGTACACCGCACGGGGGACGGCACACACCACCTATGGGGCTGGGACGACCCTGAATTCAACGAAAAACTCAAGGCAAAATACGGTGCGGTCAGCCATAGCGAAGACAGGAAACAAGCATAATTTATTTACTTAATGACGACTATAGACTGTAGTAGAATTTAGAGTGTATATTATTTTACAACTGTACCTACGTATTAACGTAGCCAAATATTATTGTAATAAAAAAATAATATGTCAAAAAACAAACTGTGGGTTTATCATTAATTTGTACGTATGTAGTTATACTATGCCTACCTAATATCACGTTAGGCGTTACATGGCAATTAGTTCAGGAAAGCGGGTAGGTAATTAATTTTATAACATAACATAACATACCATCACGCCTATACTCCCCGAAGGGTTAGGCAGAGGTGTACTTAATGTTCACCCATAGTTCGCCGGTATGTTTGGGTCCCATGTAATAGGGGGCGAGCCTATTGCCATTCACCGGGCACAAATCCAGACTCCGAGCTGCTACTGAGAATTTCATAGAAAAACTCAATAACACTTTGCTCGACCTGGGGATCGAACCCAAGACCTCTAGCGTAGCAGTCGCGATTGGGACCACCAGACCAATGAGGCAGTCCAATCCAAGTCCAATTAATTTTATAACAGTTTGTATGATAAGCATATAGGTAATATTATTAGGTATGGTGCTGTAGGCCGGCGGCCTAGTATTCGACTACGCATAACAGCATTTGTAGTTAGCAATCGAACCTTACTGTACCTACCTACACGCCTACACATAAATGAGTAAAACGAAACAAGCTTGAAATCTTTTTCCAATGGGTCGCAGCTGGCGCTGTCGTAAGCGATAAGCGAAAATCGATAGTGGCCTCTTCCATTAGCAAGGTATAATTAATGCAATGCAAGCGTGGCTACCTATATGCTTCCTACGGAGGAGTCCAGCGACACAGTTGTAAATTATAAATTAAACGCATGATTAACGATGGCACGAAATACAAAAGTGTTACGAATACATAGATAGTTTAGATACTTTCTAGTTAGCTCCGACTCCTAAACTGAATATCGGAGTCGGAGCTAACTCGGTCACCACACCATAAAACCAGCCAGTCAAGAAAGTTTTTGATCTATGTCTAAGGTCGTAGGTACCATAGTTCCTATATTATTCACTCGGCAAAGTTACCTACTGATGTAGTGTTATGGGGGTATAGACATCGCTTGGTAAGTACCTACCTGCCTACTCTTAACTAATCAGTAGTAGTGAAGAAGAAACATCAATAACAGTTGTCAATTTTGTGAGGTGAGGATTATGAGAAAGTAGGAACTGTAGGACCTTCGGTGGAGAAGTGTAGAATACTGGGAGATCTTCTTAATTGAGGACTCGTATTGTTATGAATAATTTTATTAATCTTAATTTCGTAACCAAGAACTTATGCAGCAGAGCATGGTGACAGAGTAGCAGCAGATGTACCGCGCTAGCGCTACCATATTATTATCTTCCGCGCGGCCGGAGGCCAACATCCGTATCCTCTGCATTTGTTTTAAACCAGTCCATGACCAAAACCTTCGCGGCTATAAATTTTATTCACCGTCAGTGTAGAATCTTATGGAGAAATGTTAAATTTTCATCAAGTATATACTTGTATTATAGTGAGTAATAAGTTCGGGAATGCCTGAGGAAGAAAATTAAAACCAATAACTAAACGCGAACCGGCCGATTTAAAATGACATTTGTCACGTATCAAAACGTCTACGTCAGTGTCGTATACATACTAATAAGCTGACTGCAGACTCAGAGTCGCAAAATCAGATGGTCTGACAGATAATTCGATAAACAATTAAGGATAGATTATTTTTGAGAATAAACAAAGGGTAAGTAGGTCCTTTTTTATGAACAGAATATGTTACATTTGTTTTAGTTTTTACATATATTATTATATGTGAATTACTTATAGGTAAAGCAGTCGAACAATATATTTAGAATACGAAACTAAACCATTCCTATTTACCATGTTATCTTCACTCATAAAAGAACACCAAGCAAAACAAGCTTCAAAAAGAGTAATACAAGGTAAAAATATTTATATAAACAGTGTTAGAATATTCGTGTGCAGTAAGACCAATTTTATTGAACTGAAGAAAAATTATAAATGATTATTTCAGAGCAGAAACGCAAGGAGTGCATAGCTGCAGCTAACGATTTGACTCAGGCGCTGGTGGATCATCTCAATGTTGGGTAAGGAAAAGCATTTTTATGTAGTCCCCAAGTCTGATCACATTTTGACTATGTAATATTTTATTGCTTTACCTCTACACATACATAAATACTTTTTGTTTTTATTAATTCATCATCATCTTCCTGCCCTTTTTCTAATTTATTTGGGGTTGGCGCAGTACATCCTTTTCTTCCATTCATCCCATTAGTTGTCATCTCATCATTAACTCCCTTTTTCATAATTTAAGACTTAACACAATCCATCTATTTTCTTTGGTCTCCCTCTATTTTTATTAAATAAAGGTTCTTAAAATCAAAGAGCCATGCTACAAGCAACTGGAGCCACGCTACAGTTTGCGGTAAGCATACATCAAGCCCAGGATTGTGCAGCCTGGGGAGTGATGGTGAAGAGAGACCATGGCTGGCACATCCCTCAGTCATGAGGATACAACCAAGAAGGCTTTTGGATTTCCTACTGTCTGTAATTTGTTAAGAGCAACAGTTGCTTTTAACATACTACAGTTGGTAGTCAAATCTATTATTGTATATGAGTGCTGATGTCTGAATATGACTAAATTTAATAATGAATTAGTTAAGATATCAACAATTGAAGGATTTTTTATAAACATTTAATTTCATTGCTTTCAGAGTTGCACAAGCTTACCTAAATCAAAAGAAACTGGATGCTGAAGCAAAACTTTTGCATCAAGGAGCAATAAATTTTGCTAAACAGACACAGCAGTGGCTTGCCCTTGTTGAGAACTTTAGTAGTGCTCTTAAAGAAATAGGAGATGTAGAAAACTGGGCGAGGAGTATTGAAAATGATATGAAGGTCATCACAGATACATTAGAACGGGCATATGAAGTGACACAAGAGCAACCCAGCAGTAGTAGTAGCAGTCATCAATAAAACCTACTTTTAATTTAAAAATATTATTTAATTTATACAACTCAATATTTCATACCATCACATTAATACACCTGTATTCCTCAGGTAGGCTGAGTTCAACATTATAACCTACATTTTGCAGGTTGTATAAATACCAGAAAGCCTAAGCTACCTTTACTGGCATACATTCAATACAAGCTCCAGCCGCTCCAGCAAGTAATCTAATCAAATATAGAATGCATTTAATATGCTATTTACAATTTCTTTTCCATTTTTTCATGCATAGTGCGTACAGATAATTTCCAAGCAGTAAAATAACGTTGCAACCATTATTTATAACTTTTTCTACATCATTCGCTTTGATGTCGTGTTATAACATACCTACTATCAAGTTTATACCTCCATCCTGAAAGTATGGTAGAGATGTACTAGTGTACAACCACAATTCGCCGGTGTGTTAGGTCATGTAGTACAGGGTGAGCCTATTGCCATTACCCGGACACAAATCCAAGATGCTACTGAGAATTTTATAGAAAAGCCCAATAACTTCTTGACCTAGGAATCGAATCAAGGGTCTTTATCGTAACCGTCATGCTTAGGCCCACAGGACTAATGAGGCTATTTAAATCAGTATATTAAATTATTTATCTAATGATACAATATAACCGTAATATTTAGGTCAGCTATTGTTGATAGAATAAACAATTATTTAGTCCATAAGAAGCAATGACGTATAGTTTATCTAACATTGATAAGAACTAAGAGGTCATGTAGGTAGGTAACTACATTTTATTAGAGCTTACATTAACATAACATACCATCACGCTTGTACAACCAGAACGGTTAGGCAGAGGTGTACTCATGACACTCACACTTCGCCGGTGTGTTTAGGTCCTACGTGTCCATACCCAGGGGATAGGACAGAAATCCAGACTCCGAGCTGCTACTGAGAAATTCATAGGAAAACCCAATAACACTGCTTGACCTGGGAATCGAACCCAAGACCTCTAATGTAGCAGTCGCGCTTAGGACCACTAGATTGTAGAGGCAATTATTAGAATTTGATAGGAACATTGATGTCAATCACAGTTTGTTCAAAATAAAATAAGTTATTTACAAGTAGCTGATAGTAATCAATTTTACGACGTAAAGCATATTATTCGTGAAAGATTTAACTTATTTTGGAAATTAATACTTTTCCGAACGCTAACACTTTATTACGCGACTTACTTATTTCGAACGAACTGTACTGCTGTCAAGTTGAACTGGTCAACCAATTCAATTGTCAACGTCAAGTCAAGTGTGTCAATAAGTGTTAATAGCTGGTCGAAGAGCGTTTCTCCACAAGCGCACGATACGATAAAATAATAAAATGCGTTAATTAGATTACGAAAACAACTTTGTCTGTGCCTGAACGTCAAATATTTCCCTCGTTCAACGACACCGCGCAGTACAATGTAAGTTTCTCAAACGACTTTTTGCCCATGTCATGCCTGTTCCACTATTTTATTACAAGATTTTTTTTATGAAGATTGCTGAAGACGCACCAAACAATTCACGTCATTATATAGTTGCAAGCCGCGGCTGCCAGCACAGAATACATATACGCTGCCAGTGCCTTGTACCGTGTCGCTTGCGGAGACCGAATCGTCTAACTTGCAATTGCAAATAAAAATCATTACTAATAAACGACAGGTCGTATGAAGTCTGTCGTGTGTTACCGCAAATCGTGCCGTGCGATATAATCCGTGCAAAACCGGTTATTGTGTGTTATTATTGTAAATACAGTGTTCTTATCTTATCATTTGTCTCGGCTGCCTGTGATATAATTTTACTTAAAGGTTAGAGGGAGAGAATTTCGATTTAGTTTCGTTCTGCCCATTAACCAGTACAGTTCTGTGGAGTAAATATAATATTTATTGTGATAATAAGTTGTAAATAGTTTTAACACAAGTTTTTTATATTGTTGTAGATCATGTCTTCAGATTCAACTCCTAGAGTTCTATCTATCCAAAGTCATGTGGTGCATGGCTATGTTGGAAATAAGAGTGCAGTTTTCCCACTACAGGTAACCTTTTTATAAATATACTTATCTGTAGAATACACAAATATCTGCATTAAATTTTGTTATAGTTACAAAATACTGTATCATTTTTAATTCATACCAACTATTAATAGTAGAGATCAGCTTGCCCTTCATTGCAATTATTAGCCAGTTAATGTCTGATCTAAATTTATTCAATTCAAGGCACCTTGATCTACTACTTTTTTACTGTATCCAATTATTATCTCAACACTTAATTTAATTTTGTACGTAACCTGGTGTTTGTTACTTATGGAATTAAGATATTCTTACAAGAAATTGTAGTTATGTTGGTGTTGATAAAGAAAATAAACGATATATATTGTATAGATTTATATTGTCTGTAATTTTTTACTTGTAGGGATATTCAAAATTTCCTCTACCCCAAGCAAAACTTTAAATAAATAGAAAGATAAACTTGAACTTGTGACTAGGAAATTATTTGATACATAAAAACTGACAAAACTGTATCTTTTCCTCAAGGTGTTTATAATTATTATTTAATGAAACCTTCTGCTAATAAAGTACCATTCAACCCTGTTGAAAATTTTTGGAAAACACAATGCATCTTCCTTTTGAGGGCTTTTAAAAATAGTATATAATAAAAAACCTACTTTTTAGATCAGTCCATTATTTTAAAAATAATTGAGGTTTGATTTAGTAGTATTGTATTATTTTAATGTTTAAAATATTATTTTTTCTCACACAATGCAATGAGTTGAATTGAAGTGTCTATTGTTTCAGGTGTTAGGTTTTGAAGTGGACTTCATAAATACAGTCCAGTTCGCAACACATACGGGATACAAACATATCAAAGGAAATGTTTTACAAAATGACCAACTAGATGAACTTATAGAAGGCCTAACATTAAATGAAGTGGACTACTACACACATTTTCTAACAGGGTACTCAAGATCACCAGACTCTTTAAAAAAGATTGCAGAAATTATCAAAAAGTTGAGACAGAAGAATCCTGGCTTAAGTTATGGTAAGTTCTAGTTTATGCCTTAGTTTTAATAAGGATATAAATTAAAATATTTATAAGGATAATAGTTTTATTTTTATTTATACCTGGGTAACCCAGGTATATATAAAAAAAAAAAACAATTTTCCTTACAGTACCCAGGCTGGGTACCATGATTTAATAATGTACCATGATGATGTCAAGGATATTTGAATGACTATGTAGTCTATTAAGCTTCTAAGGAAAAAATACTGCTAATCAATATAAATTGCCTCATTGCTCTCTAAGGATTTCAAGTGTGGATGATAGCCAGTGTATCAGCTCAAACTTTGAATTTGTACTCTGATAACAGCCGTAGTTAGGCTTGCACTGCTATTTGTGACCAAAACATACCTGAAAACTGTAAATGAACTGGGAATTTAGGCATGTTGGTATGTTATATTTATGGCTTTCATAGTTAAAACTAAATTTTAAACTGAAAATGCATGCTCTTATTTCAACATTATGCCAGCCATGTTGCTATAAAGTTATGTTCACACAATCACAAAACAGATAATCATTTTGTAGTGCATCAGAAGTAATAATTATTTCCTTGAGTAATAACGACTTGATACAATATGAATATTGTACAGTCGACAAAACAGCCATCTGTGTTTTGAGAAAAATTGTGTACAATATCTACGAATAAATAAGAAGTCATAAATTGTGTAATGCATTATAATCACACAATTTGTGTCAAAACTCAGGTGTTGTTAGCTACCTCAATACAAAACCTTTTTGGTTCAAGGAATATACCTAAGTATCTTTACTATTTGAAATCTTTATTATTTTATTAATCTTTATTATTTTATCTTTATTATTTATAATTTATTACTTGAATCACATTTTAATAAGATGGTCAATCGTGAATTTCTGACTTCACTGTCCACATTTAGGCTGTGGGAAATCATGTTAATTGCTGGGTACAAAATGAGTGCCCGGGACACCACCTCGGGCAACTGCCGTTGCCGAAAGGGGCACGAGTACTGTAGTGACTCATGCAGCATGAGTCACTACATCGAAATAAGCGAATAAGTAACTTAAATTTTCTTGCGGCGATGAAATAGCCACTCGTCCTTGAGGTACCTACTTATAGGTATGAGCCTGTTAATCAAAAATTTTAATGTCTTCCTTGTTTTCGGCTTCAGCTTCGCCACTTCGTTCATTCTAGAGTTGGACATTAATTGCCGTAGATTCAGTTACATAACTATTTTAATTAATTGTAGTATATTACATTTATATCAAATATGATAACGGTATTCCCCATGGCGCAGCTTCAGCATCATAGATGCTATCATATCATATATGATGCTGAATCTGTCGTAATCTGCAATATCAAAAACTTTACCGCACAATAGTAAATTATAATTAACTTCTTATCCGATTACCTTCTTAGTTTCGTTTGAACTTCGATTTGTAATCAATCATTGCTAATACACTTGGATGATGTTTACACGTCATATTCATGCCAAAAGCAGTGTAGCGAACATTCTAAAACCTCACCCATCGTGTTGCCAGAGAGGGAAAGCGCTATGCAAACTGTAGAGCGGCATCCTTCTTTCACAACCTAAACCGGTCATGGTACGGCCTCTGATCATCGTAGTCCGATTTTGACTAATCTTTACGTCTATTATTCTGTTCTTTCCAGTGTGCGACCCAGTTATGGGAGACAATGGCAAAATGTACGTGCCAGATGACATTCTGCCGGTGTACCGCGATATCGTAGTCCCGTTAGCAGACGTGATCACCCCGAACCAGTTTGAGGCCGAATTGATGACAGGAATAAAAGTAAAAGACCTCGAAGGCGCTCTAAAAGCAATAAACGCCCTGCATGACAAGGGTGTTAAAACTGTTGTGCTATCAAGTACAGATCTAGGGGATGACGAGCATATGATCGCAATCGCGAGTACTGTAGGTAAGTCACATGGAAAGAATATTCAATATAATGCACTTACCTAAATAATGAAATTATTTATAAATAGGTATCTCAGTTATTAAAAGTTGAAACTTTACATTCCAGCAAGAATCCGACAACCTACTAGTTAGTTTTTTATAAGCTTTCTAGAATATAATATCCTTAATTATAAGTATGCTCCCATGATCATATTATTTATATTTTTTAACAAATTGATGGAGTTCTCTGTGAAAAACTGCCGTTTCAAATTCAAACTGCGCAGAATTACAACCCTTTACAGTCCAACTTGTTTCTTTTACAGGTTCCTGTTACCAGATTCTGATACCGAAGGTAGATGCCAACTTTACTGGCACTGGTGACTTATTCGCGGCGCTGTTTTTGGCGTGGTTTCACAAAACCGAAAGTGATTTGAAATTGACGCTGGAAAATACTATATCAACGCTACAGCATATTGTGCAAGATACATATCTAAGAGCTAGAGGTGAGTTGTGACGTCTTGCATAAATAATAATGTCATTTGTTCATAGTTATTCATAGTCTCACAGTGTTGGCCAATTAAATACCATTCTCTTATCTGCGCAGATCTCATAGTAGAACAAGGACGTCCTTATCGAAGTATCTATGCTGTTTATTATTTGCCGAAATTACTATTTTTTATTACAAAATTCTGTTTATGATTTCTCACAATGTGAATATTTACCTACAAAGAAATAAACCTATTGTCTAGCATTATTTTCTGAAACTGTTAATAATTTGAATAGTGATAAAACTCCAAGGTGTATAAAAAGTTTCGATATCTTGGGTTTTAATAGATAAAAAATGGGATCTATTATTTATTAATACAAACATTCTTCCGTAAACACAATTTACTATATAATAATGACCCTTTAAAAGATTATTCCGATTTCGTCGTTTTGACGTCAGAAAAGAATCACGCCACTAGAGACTTCAACTGTCGAGTATTGAACTATGGGACTGCATTTGTTTTTTTTAGAAACACAGCCAGTTTTTCTTCGATTACTCTATATATTATTATTATCAAAACAAACGCTATTTAATACTATATGAGTAATTTTCTTTACAGCCGTTTATGAAACTGGTAAGCTGCCTCGAAAGCTTATAGAGCTTAGACTTATCCAAAATAAAACTATTATTGAAAACCCGGAGATCACTATTGCTGCACAAGTAATTAATTTAAATAAATTACTTTAATGTAATTTAATGTTTAGTAGCATGAAATTACCTATAACTTTTATTATTTTAATGAAATATATCGAATTATTACACATATAAATGTGTAGATCTACTTAAAAAGACAATAAAGTATTCATTAAAACTAGAGTTCAATGTTGATTATGACTATAATGATGATAAATTATATAATGCATATTTATTAAGGATATAGAAAATTATTTATTTATTCTGTAAGATTAAATAATTACCGCATTATATTTAATGAATTTGACCAACTTCTCAAGTCTTCCATAACGTTAAGTTTTATTAGATTTGCATATCTGTGATAACACATAATAATATAATTTGTTTTTGTTGACTAAGCACATTTAAATTCGCAGTTTAGTGCGTGCGTGCTTTTAATCGTGACTTTGTTTTATAGATATACGTTTGGGATGTATTAATAAATGTTATTAATTGAAATATTAAAATTAGATTGTTTTATTTTAATATGTCAGTCAACACGACTCGAGATATTCGAAAGTAACAAAACACAAATAAAACTGGTTCAGAAATATATTCCAATAAAACACGTCTAATTTCTATTATATTATGTTAGCTGATCTGGCCATGAGACGTTCTTTGTGAACGCCCACAACGCCTAAAATCAAAAATAACAAAATCATGTGGTACACCCAAAATATAGAGTTGTAGTATTTTAAAACGACGGTGGAGTCTTTCAATATGAGGCAGGGCGTCAGGTAGGTTAGACAAAAGATACGCATTATGGAAAAGCCCAAGTCCCATGGCATCTTCATCTGAAAACAAACATTTCATCAAGTCCTGTTCATAGCTACCTTACGATACGAACAATATAAATAAAATATGTATTTTGTTGCAAGGAAATGGAAGCACGTCGGTATAAGTGAAATCCATACTTTATAAAAACAGAAGTTTGTCTGTACGTTTGTAACATTTCGCACCTACATCGCTGTATTAATTTAGATGAATTTTGGAATAGTGATCAATTGAACCTTGGAAAAGAACATAAGCTACCGTGTATACCTATACTCAATGGCCTCTGGGAGACCTAAGACGGGCCTTGATTTAGCTATCTCTCCGATAGATATCAATGTCAATAACTTCTACTACACAAGTGCGTCCTTGCAACAAACAAACGAAAAGGTTACGTCAGGAATAGGAATTAAAAACATGCAATTACAAACAATAGGCGATTGTAAAGATTATTTTATAAATAATAATGGTAATCATGTCACTGACGTTAGCAAATGCTTGTGTATATTTGATATGGAATTATCTAAGTATAATAACAATGTCATGTTTTGTAAACCTTTGAAGTAAATAATGTCTTTATATTAAGAAAGACAATTTCCTATAGTTGTATTTAGGTAATATCTGTCTATAAAATCTTCCAAACGTCCGTATAGAACCAGGCATATACAACAATAGAAATCAAGGCAATTGCACGCTTTTTTCTTACATATTAATTTCAATAGGTAGATACTTCGACGTCCTCACTTTCAAAACTACCGGTAAAATTGAATAAGCCTATGTGAATCATAAAATTAAAGGTAATCTTACCGCTACGTTAGTGTCATACAGTTCGCCATATTCGTTCTCTAGATGTAGATGAACCCACAAGGTGCTTGAGATAATTAGTTGTTGTATGGTCGGCCCGCACCACACCGTCCATGCCAGAAATGACAGTGCACTTCTGGAAAGTTATCATGATGAGAAAACACTCTGCTAACCAAGAATTGTACACAGTTCTTTGTACCAGACTACCAGTAAGTATTCCTGCACTCCGCCTTCGACGCATGGATACTGTTACGATTGGCTCAAATTAACTGCGTGTCTGATGTCCAAAAGTGGTTTTGCAGTGTTAAATTTTATACCAAAACTCGATGTGTAAAGACAATTCGGTCGGAACGGCTAACTTCAACACGCACAGTTATTTTAAGCGTACCTCAATTTTTTACCGATCTATATGTTTTTATATAATTATAGCCAAAGATTTGGTGCGTAAAATAAGTGGAGCTCGAGCTCGACCTCGAATCGAGTCCTGCCCGCGGTTGAAAATATAACTTTACAAAAATGTATAGGTAACTTGCTAATTGGATTAAGGTTTTTTTACCTACATCCAACATAGCATTTATATATATTATTAAACAATCAGTCTAAGGGAGGGTTGCTTCACAACATTCCCATAAAATTCACAGCTGAAGGAAAAAAAATTAGTCGATCCGAAAAAATAAGATGACGCAACCCACCCTCAACTATCAGGAGAAGGTATTATGGATACCTACTTATAGAACACAGACCTCACTTCCTTATTCGACTTGACCATGCCCTTATATGTATGTGCCCAGAACCAGTAGCGGGTGGACATGTCCCAACCCCTCAAGGTATCTCTCATACGCGGCCCGATCAGCAGCTTCTCGATTTCGAAAGATCTGAGCATGGCGAAATTATATTCCTGTTCTAAAGCCACTTCCTCGGTGTTTGAGCTGAAGAACGGTAAAATAAAAATTAGCCCTGAATATAATCAAAATAATTAGGTAGTTCAAAGACATTGTAATCAAAAGGACCCTACAACAACTTGATAAGATATAAAGTAGTTATTTGAATATATCTTTGTAAAAATTGTTATAATACAATAAGAATATAGGTACCTACGTATACAGGATGGAAGAGACATCGACGCACAAACGCTTACTATGAATTTAGTACATGATTGATATTTTTCGTCGGTTATTAAACAAACCGCTTTTTCATACAACAGCAGATTTTTTTGAATACGAGTAGCCGACGAAAAATATCTACGCAGAGGGTTCCAGAATCATGTACTGAATTCATGGTAAGCGGTTGAAAATCGGAATCGGAAAGAAATCACTCCTTAAATCTAGTCTTATTGATGGCAAGAGGCTAACTAACACTCCATGGTGCGCCTTTTAATCTTTTAACTAAACCGCTGAACAGATTTCGATAAAAACTGGCAAAGAGATAGATTGAATCCCAAGAAAGGACATCCACAATACAAACCCCTATAGATTTTATAAATCGTAACTCATCATCAATCCATTACATTGTCCAATGGGCATGGATCGCCTCTCAGTACGAGAGGGATGAGGACAAGTCCACCATGCTAGCCTACTGCGGGCAGAAAATCTCACAGGCATGCAGGTTTCCTAACGATGTTTCCTTTAACATAATTAATTATAAATACGCACATGGATTCCAAAAACCAGAGATTCGGACTCGAGACCTTCGAGTTCGAATGTGTAACTCGTGGAGGTAAAAACACTAAGAAGTAACTGTAATAATTATTATTGATTGTATATAGCTTACGCGAGGTGTAGCAAGCTGAATCTTGCAGATGGTCCGTGTCCAGGTATTGGTTGTGTCTTCGTAGGGTATACACCGAAACCTGCCTCAGTGCACACGCTCGTGCTCAGCATCATTACGATCTGATACTGAAGAACGTATATCAACATTTGAGGAATATTGTATAAATAGCGAAAGTCGGTGCCATAACTTGCGTAGAATTCGGTCTCATAATATACCTGCAATTAAAATAAAAACAATTCATTTTTTAATTTGTTATAATTGTTGTTCTCAAAAAAGTTGATTTGTATCTTGCTCGTAGATTCTGTTAAGGACAGCAAGCAATAAAAGAGCAATGTAAAGAGGGTGTGACTTTTATAGGTGACTAAGTACATACACGATTCTTCAATTTTACTATCCGTTTGTCAAGTCTTTCATTAGGATACCTGCTAGACTTTTCTGTCTATCGGATTCCGCTGGTAAAACGTTTGGTACTTTGTCATCATGATCGAAAGCGTCGTAGGTCTGGCACCAAACGTGGAACTGAACTAGAAGTTGTTAGTAGCAAATGCCATGGAAATCTAGTCTGTTTGAGGTAGTAACCTAAGTTAAGGAAGATAAGATGAAATGTATCAAACCTGAACAGGAAATTTCAATCTTAACAGCATATAAACTATGCCGCATATGAAAGCTTTTTTCAATTTCTGTTCAGTTATTATTCTACAATCGCCCAGAACGCCGAATGGCGTTTTAAAGTGTTCGTTAAATATTTTCCATCTGTAGTAAGGACCTGAAATCGAGCAAAATTCTTTAAAAAATCTATAGGTCAGTATGTAGGTCTCCCAATTTACAGGATAAGAATAGAAAGTAGTTTCGAGGCGAGCGATGAGGCTCAGGGGAGCCCCTTAGTACTCCCTAGTCTTCCTAGATACGTGACCTAACAGATTGTTGCTTATAAGGGTGTGGTGATCCGCGTCCATCAGCAGATGGAAGTCACGTTTTTGGTTTTAGTGGATACGGTGATCTCACCTCACCTCCCATAATCCAAAAGCCAGTGACCGTAAAAATAAATCGAAATATAAGATTGGGACCGGGACCTGTACGAGCGAACTATGGGTACCTACATTGGGACACCTCTGCCTAACCCCGCGTTTCCTCTGACGACAAAACATGTTGACAAACAGCTATCTATCCCACTCACTCTTAAATAATTAGATAGATGTTTGCAACATGTTTTGTCGTCAGTAGAAACGCGTGGTAAGATACTTCGGGAAATGCAGACAACATTGTATAGTATAAAATACATAAGAGCTATTTTCTAAGTAGGTACCTACCTACTAGGGTACGTTCGTACCTTTATGCAATCCAATGAAGTAATACGCGTAAGCAATTATATCTAGTGCATTAGGTTCCTTATATACACTATTCGCGTCGCCAATACTTAGTTTTGGTTGCGTAATTTTAAAATTGTTGTTATTTATACTAAGAGGTGTTTGTGTTGCATTGTCGTTGGCATCTGCATCTTGAAGAGGTGGAATTGAATTCGTCATTTTTTGCGCCGAAGCTTTGCGCGCAGCTTTAGTTTTTTCAGCCAGGTTTATCTCAAAAGCTAGCCCAACGAGGCGCAATGCTATAGCCTGATGAATCCATAGAACGTAACTCGACGAGTCTATGCTGTAATTCATGAATGTTAGATAGATCCATGTGTATGCCAAACTTAAGTGGTGAATGTATCTGAAACAGATTTCAAAGACTTTCAAAGAAATTCATACACCTCATCGGTAACCAGCGACACGTCTCGCACTTGACGAACGGTCAGAAGACTAAGCTTTTATTCTCTCTGTAAATATTGGTATTGATAAATACAACAAATACCTACAAGCTTATTCTATTCTATCGTGCTAATGTAGTTAGATGCAGTAGCGACTTTATCATAAATAATTAATATGTTGTATGCATCCATTGTATTATGTCATATTATAACTTAGCTTTGGACTTACCTTTTATTGCAGCATTTGATTATAATGATGTTCCCCCAGACCATCAGAACTGAGTGCAAGGTGTGGTGCCCACATAGAATACAAGTTAGCAGGATGCCAAGGCCGGTTCCATAATTGCGCTTTGTCTCAGGACAGTCGATTTTCTTGTAGTAACCGCCCAATGAGATGCATATTAGCAGAGATGTATAATATATTACGTCGGAGATGGTGCACATTATATTTTAACGGTTTAACATTTTCGATGTTTGTTGTGGTGAATATTTTGTTTATTACGCGAGGGTAGCGGTATCGATTGACAGTGACAAGATATGACAAAATGCAGAGGCATTATTTTTTTAATGATTTCCTCGATGTCCACCCAGTATTGTGAGTAGGTACTTTTTATTCTGAAGGTTGAGTACCTATAATATCGAAGGTCAAATCCACAATAATGGAATAAGTGTAGCGTAAATTGCTTCTATTTGAGTTCTGTCAATGCTTTTTATTTTTAGTAAAGCAGAACTCCATTTCCCGCTTATGACGTCGTTAGATATAGTATAGGTACATCTGTCGAATTTTCAGTCTATTGGTATCTACTATGGACGTTACTGGTACAAACCTGGTCCACAATAATAATCCTCCAATTGAAAATCGGGAACAAAATGTACTACAACATGACGCGCAAACTCATGTGTAGCCCTATAGCCGCAATGCGGAGGTGACTTAAAATACTCCTTGTTCTCGTTGCAGTAAAATCGCATCTACCATCACTTTTTCGAGTTCATTCCGGGGAGACATTTTTATAAACACTGACTTGTGTGACCAGCAAAATGTTCCACGAAATTGTCGCTCGAGACATGCGACATACTTAGCATATAGCACCATTTGTCCTCTAGTGTATTCGAGGCGTAATACTAGTGTAGATACAAATATAGTATATGTAGTACTGTATTTCATACCACAGCAATTGTAGCTCAAGGGCTCGCGAGCAACAATATCTAGACAGCTACTGATATTCAAAATCTATTGTCGATTCAAATGTCTAAATATTCTGCAAATCATAATAATGGACCGTGTACTGTACTAGCTTCTGTCAGCACATCTGACACATATCATTAATTTTAATTAAAACAGTCTCAGAGAAAATCTTTGTTGAATTTCTCTGAATGTGTAATAGTGATGCTCGAGATTGTACCTAAGGATTTGGTCTCACATATTATAAATACTCAATAGAGTGAAACTTGATCGAGTTCCATCTCCAGTTAGCTACTGTTACAATTGAAACTACCAAGTGATTAAATAAACAATTTACTACACATAATGTAGGTTCACAATAAAAATATTATCTAACAGAGGTATGTAACAGTTTGTCTGATGCAGACATAGCCGGTGCATATCGACATAATAATTTAAACTCGTGTATCATAAATAATCGATCAATTAATAGCTCTCATTAAATGGGGCGGACAATGTTGTGCGCAATCAATAAATAAAATTAAATGCATCATATTAAACCACCATTATTATCTAATTTGGCATACCGGAATGTTGATTATCCCCGACTACTTTGGCCTTCAAATTCAAACAGAATGTCGCAAATTTAACTCAAGTTTTAGCCTTCAAATGTACTTACTAATACTACTTCACATAGCCAATATATCATCGTTTTCTCTAGAGATGAAATAATTTAAAACGGTTTTTAACGACGCGAAAAATAGCAACTAAAATACGAAGAAAAGTACTAAAGTCATAGATACTCTATTCTATTTAGCCGTTTGAAACATATCACAATAGAAAGATTTTATTAAGAAAACAACTAACCTATAATACTGTTTAGCTGTAATAGCTAATTCATTATACATATAAATTACTTAGTTCCATTAAAATCCATCAATGTAGTTAAATTTATGTGACTAGCATCTAAATTCTATAAAAAAGTGTTTTATTTAATAAAATATGCATCGCCCGCATGCTTAATTAATGCATGCGAAAATTAAACCCTTAAAAGTAAGAAGCAAAGCAATGCCGAGTATGATAAAAATTGTATTCACCGACTATGTTACTAAAAAATAATCAATAAACAATTTAAAATCAGTATCAGAATAGCATTAAGAATTTAAAATTAAGATACGTGTTGAAAGTTACATCTCACCCTGATGACCATTTTCTAAGTATTGCTCAGCTTCTTATGTTAAAATCTTTCTTCAACTTCCAATAAATACGAAACATTCATAAGATAAATAAAAGCTTATAAAACAAATCATGGCAATAAGTGTAACACCAATACGATTAAAACTTAACTAAATCTGCATCAGACTCAAAACAATTAATAACTAAAATTTGCATTGCTATACAATTATTATAAAACATACACAACATACAAATGTCATTGTGGCCAGGCCATAATAAATCGTCTATGGAATAAATACTATCTAAAATGATTCCCGGATAAATTCATGGACATTGAACATGCTTAATATTTTTTCATCTAAATATTGCCTTTACAACTATTGTTATTAATCACACCTAAATGTTGTTAGAAAAGTACTGCCTCTAAATATTATATGAAAAAGAGATTTTTAGTAGATCTACTTACATTTTTCTATTTATTTATATAAATATGTTGAAACTTAATTATTGAACAGTTGTTTCCGAAAACAACAGACAAAATATAATAATATTTTAAGTACCATAATGTAATGAAAAATAAAGAAATTGTTCCGCATTACGTTATACTTAAAGGAACTATTTGTAACAATTAACTTAGGACAATATTGCGTAAGAGAGCAACCGGAGACAACACAAGCATAGCTCGCAGAACATCTCCACCTGTGTGCAGTTATATTATCAGAGTCGTAACCAAAGTGCTAGAATTTCTAATTACGATATAAATCGATTAATTTGAAGCTTCTATATTATACGTACAACGAACAATCCAATTGCATTAAAATTGTCAAGACTCACTAATTTTACTTTTTAACCGACTCGACCGATTACTCATTACGTTTTTATTACATAATTTAATATATTTTTGATCTATTGCACAAACACATATAGGTAGTCGCTATGCTTATCTACTCGAATTATAAGTTATTAAATTTTTACAATACCTACCACAGAGTTAAATACAACATCCAGACGTTACGTTAATAATTACAAAATTTAATCGGTGCAAACGATTACAAAAGTTACTATTTATCCACAATCGAAATTCACTGGAGGTAAACGAAATATAATATTTATACATCGTACTTTTAATTTGATCGGTCCTATCACATTAATTCGTACAACAATAAAATGCGATCAGCATTCATTTATTAATAATTGGCAGTCCTAAAGAGTCACTAAGAGTTCAACGCTCGCGGCGGTACGGAGCAGAGCGCGTCAGCTGTGCTGAGCGGGGCACGACAGCTGTCAGTGAGGACGCGCGGCGCGGCGCGGGGCTCGCGGCGCATCAGCTGCGAGTGAGCGGCCTCCGGCGCTCACTTGATGAGTTGCGCCGCGCTCTTGGAGCGGCGGAACATCTTCGCGCCCTTATTGGGCGCGGGTAGCTCATGCTAGTTGGTCCCGTTGGGGGCGCGCGCCAGTGCGGGCGAGGCCTGCGGCGCGGGCGGCCGCACCAGCGACATGGCATCCTTGGCGCCGTCGGTGCCGTAGATCTTGCCCGCCTTGCGCGCCATGGACGCCAGCAGCTCCTGCGAGCACTTGTGCGCGGACCGCAGCGATAACGCCCACTCTTTGAGCCCGATTTCATCCTAAAACAAATTTCAGAAGTTAAAAGAAGTTGGGAAGATCGACAAATTATTGACGTATCTTAACTGTACGTGTCTATAGTGGGAACAATAACAGGCAGGCAATAACAGTCACATAATGCAGGCGCCTCCATTCTTCTTACATTTTAGTCAACCAAAAACGCAACTTTTGCGAATCTACTACTCAAGCAATGGTATGCGCCATTGCATCGTAAAAAAGTGGCTCAACAAATAAAGTAAAATACTTACAGTATTTGTAAGAACGACTTTCGTATCGTTTCTAGTCCTCAATACGATACACTGCTCGCCCTTGACGGACACGAAGTCTGATGAGACCTCTTCGACGGAGTCCAGCAGTATCATCTCGGGCTTGGCACTGTTCTCGAGGTGGAGCTCCAACCGGTTGGGGTATAACTTCGCGTAACGAGTTTGCCACGCACTTGCGAACGGCCCACCCAGCTTTTTGATGTACCCATGCAGTATGCAATCTGATTCTGTAATATCATGAAATATGTTAAGACGGATCATTTCGCATTGGGCAACAAATTCCATTTTTTTGGGATCTCCAAATAGAATCAAGCTATAGTTCATATACAGTAGGAGTAGGAACGATAAGTTCCAACTCAAACTTCGTTCGCAAACAATACACGGAATAAAACTTTCGGTAAAACATTAATAGGTACTTAGTTTAAAAAAAAAAAATGGCCGAGCTACACGAGGACTGATGTATGCGTACCGTCAGTTAGGGACAGGTCAACTCAAAACTGTTTGGCTCTTTCTTCATAAGGCCTGTTCAGATTTTGCCCTTGTAAAACTCGCATATCTATGATATAACTATTGTCTGGACTTTAAAAGAGACCATGATTCTCTGAGTTTGTTTCGACATTTCTTCTCAGAGGTCTTCAGATAAGTAAGATTGTAAAAAAACGACTTGTAAAAGTGTCCTTAAAAGGTCTATTTACAGAAATAAATATCATTTATCAAATGTATCCATAATGTTTGACAGAACAGTTTTAGGACATTTCGATTTCGATAAAATTGTATAACACCTTTTAAGATTGTTTTAGTTTTAATTATCTGCCTCATTAGTTAAGTACTGTTAGGTTTTTCTATTAAACTCTCAGTACCAGCTAGGAGATTTAATTTGTGCCTAGTTCATGGCAATAGGGTTGCCCTCTATTACATGAGTGAGACTTAAAAATACACACAGTATGGCCAGCATTACATTGCTAAACCAACCTTTTTCATCAGCATCGAACTTTTGTTTCTGCTTGGCTTTTTTCTTCTGCTCCATCTTGTCGGCCTCCTGGTTGATAGTCTCGAACACTGTCTCTGCTACCTCGGATTGCCATCGCTCTGATATCACCAGCGGGAAGTCTTTGTACTGCATCTGATCGGCTTCCGTTAGCTAAATGGTGAAGTGAAAGTATTTTCAATAAATGCAAGTTGTGATGCTGCTTAGCTAATGTAAAACGTGTTTCCTTTAAGAAAACTTATTATTTCACCTTGATGCCCTTTGTATCCTCTTCATCAAAGCTGCCGATGTCGAACGCATCTGCAGCGTTAACCTCACCGCGCGGTGGGATAAGTGGCGGCGTATATTTCTGGTGGTACACCTGTTGCCAGTCAATCCCCGCGAAGAATACGTGTTCTTTCACTTCGTCCGCACTGAAAATGCCAAAAGAAAATATATAGAAATTGAAAAACCTTAATAATAATGATTAAATAATGCTGATAATGAAAACGATGTTGGCTACCGATGCCAAATTCTAATAAATAGTTGTGCAAATTCTATCAGAATTTAGCCAAAATCAGAAAAAATCTAAAAAGCACGGCGTTTCGAACTGGCGAATACCGTACGTGAAAAACATGATTATATTGCCTGACAAGAATAGACTGGATTATAGCCTCTCTCACTTTCAAAAGAGACCCGTGCCCAGCAAAGGCCGTAGCTGTGCCCGCAATCACGCGAAAACGGCTGAACGGATTGGATGAAATTGGGCACACAGATAGTTTATAATGGTCCTTTTATTCAGGTTGAACTTACTTGTATTAAGTTCACGTAGACAAAGTTACGGGCAGAAGTCTAGTGTTTTATATCACTTAGACAAGAAAAATACAGCAGCTCAGCAAAAGCTCATACTTGAATACCAATTAAGTAGTAAAATATTCATAAAAGTAGGCAGTAGTACACATACCCTCGTCCCTTGCAGCCGAGTCGCTTGTTGATGTCCCTCTGAAGTAATCCCTCTAACAAGCTCTTGAGACTGGGGCTGAACGACTCCGGCAGCTCCACATTCTGAAATACATTGTAATTCTATTGCAGACATGATTCCATCTTTTACTTTCAACATACGAAATTATGACAAATTGACTGAAAGTCTGTAAATATTGGGAAAATATTTACTGACTATTTCTTCTATTATTTCTTTATATAGATTCTGTTAATTCTTACCAGTATAGACTGGACTTGAATTGTGCGGAAAACGTTTACAATGGGAGGTCACTCTAAACTGGTTTTGTATTGCTTGATGTGTACATATTAGTTTAAGGTTTACCACGTTACGAAGAAACATAATAAGATGTTATTACATTTAAATTGACATCGATCGATGAAGTGTATAAACGACAAGCAAGGTATCTCGTAATATTTGTGAGCATATTGCGTCTGCGCTTCAAGAATACATTCTTGTCGGCGGAAGACGCGCTTTCAATTTCCATCTCTAGGCTACGTAATAGGGAAACCAAGTGGCCAATTAATGTACTCGTTTCTATTTTGTTAGCTACACAAAAACGAGACGCACAAAACTATATTTTGTCGACCTCGTTTTCGTGCCTCAATTCAACAAAATTCTTATTCAATATTATTATTATTATTGGGACACTTTGGATGTCGAACGTATAGCTTTGCTCAATCAAAACAATGCATAGAATAAACAAACAATTTGCAATAAAATGTCCATCTACATTCCTATTCAGCCGTTAACCTGAGTATTATCAAAGTTTTCTATGGATGTATAAATAAAACAGAACTATGTGGAACAAACGTGATGTAAGCACAAACATAAATGTTGATGTATAAAACAGTACAGACAATATAAAGAGGTTTACCATAGTGAGCGTCATTCTGTCAATCTCATGTTTATCCTTTGTTTTGTGTTGGCGGAATGGCGAGTGTCCCTTGAGAAGCTTGTACAGCATACAACCGAAGCTGAACCAGTCAGCGGAGGAATCGTAGCCGGTGCCTTTTGAAAGAACTTCTGGTGCCATGTAGCCGTGAGTACCCCTGGAAAATGATATTGTTAATGGTTACATTTGGGGTTATATTTTTCGTTTTACTTCTGCACCGAATAGTCTGGGTAGGGGCTACTAGTGACCATTATGTATTTGCCATTATGTATACCAATGCAATGTGTTCATGACGTAAGGAGACTGGCAAGTAAAGATAGCTACCAGAAGTCTAGCTGAGCATAACATTGTTGAGACCGGATTGTATTTCATCCACGAAACATTTCACTTGAGTAAAAAACACTGTTTAGCAATTCAAACATTATTGTGTTATGGCCAATTACTCAAAGGCCGCTCTATTTTAAGGTGTTAAGTTTCGTGCTGTCACAGATAGTTTAAATAAAAGTGATAGACACAACACTAGACATAATGGCTCCTAAATTTTAGTAGCCTTTGTGTATTCGGTCATAGGGGTATTATTTTATACGCAAGAAACTGCAAACCACAAAAAATATTTCTTAGGCAGTTATGTTCATGCAATGAATTATTTATTATTGTTACTCTTCATACCCCCAGGTTAATTTAAGTGCCTCATACTCTACGTTATCATCAAATACGTAAAGCGGTAAATAAAAAATAAGACAAACATATTTTATGGTAAACCCTCTGCGTCATTCACTTATCATTGCATAGTTTATCGCAATTAAAAATGAAAAAATATATTAATAACAAAATAGACCCGATACGAAATTAACTAAGCGTGTAGGTATCAGAATGTCTATAATTGTAAACACGCAGGAAAATATTAGAACTGAAATTGATATAATATCGAATAATGAAATTGAATTTGATATAATATCGTCGATTTTTTCATGATATATATTGGGGTTTCAATGTAAACAGATACCGCTGAATATAAAAACTTTACACGAAAAGACTGCCAGAGGTCAAAGATATACCGATATCCTAAGGATAAACGGGTTGCCATTATTTTCCGGACTTTACGTGCTATTATCCGTTAAACTTTACATAGAATAAAATGAAGTCGCTTCCGCTGTCTGCTCGCTTAGGTCTTTTAAACTACTCAACGGAGTTTAATGCAGTTTTCAGCAATAGATAGTGATTCAAGAGGAAGGTTTATAAGTAGTACATATGTACATGCTTATTTTAGTAGAGAATAGCCAAGAAACCACGCGGGCGAAGCCGTGAGCGGAAAGGTAGTTGATTATAAAGCAGTAAATAATAAATAGTCCTATTCGAAATTCAAGGCTACCAATTTAATTACAATTAACATAAGATTACATAACAGTAAACAATGTGCGCAAACGAACCAATTAAAACAATTACCATAGTGCATTACGTCAATTGATTCCTAAACAAGAACATTACGGGGCCGTTATATGGCCTATAAATGCGTATTATTATCCTCAATAGCTTAGTATCGATATTATTAGCCTGTCACGTGGTTTTGTGTTTAATTACCACTCAATTGACTTGACTGTATTCATCATTTTCATAAAGCCATTTACTGAAACTGTCGTTCTCCTTTTAGAATGACAAAATCAAGTTTAAATTTGTTTATGTAAAATAGGCTACAATTATGAAACATTTAAAAGTCAAGTTTTCGATCAAAAATTAGGAGAATCCGGTAAGAAACTCCATGGACCGAGTTTAGGTTATAGACCACCACACCATGCAGGGCCTTAATATTTATCAAAATCTTAGATATGAGTCACAAATTTTGCCTTAAATTCTGATTCTCGTTCTAAATTAGGTTAAGACGCACTAGAATCTAAGCACACAAACCAACAACATATTACATATTTGGTATATATATGGTGTTATTCCAAATAAAATGATAAGGTGTTGCATATACGGCCTGGGTAGAAACTGCATTGCATTATCTTCACAAGGAATAGTTACAACTTTATGAAGACTGATAAATCTGATTATATATTTTTTTTTAATCAATCAGATTAATTGACAGCGATAGGCAAGTAGCGGTGTCCCCTGCTTAATATAATATTAGCTCATAACGATGCAGTTTGTTGTTTGCTGTGGTTCATTATTCATTTGTAAATAAACTATATTTAACTCTTGTATCCTATTGGTCAATAAATGATATTGATATTTATTTTGATTTCTGCGTAATTCCTGAAAACACTTTCTAGTATGTCGTTGTTCTGGCACTCGGATGTTGATATTTACGCCGCAAACAGGCAATTCTCTACGTATATACTGATTGCTTTGAACTAAGTATTTCGGCGTATTTTGATGCATCCCGTAAAAAAAATATAAATCTATAACTAATATGACTAACATTTTAAACAATATCCTCCTTTATTCGATTTTTTCAATAGCTAAAGTGGGTCTAGTGCAGTGTTTCCCAATCAGGGAAACCTATCCCAGAGGGTTCGCGGACAAAATAAAAATTATAGAGTATTTGGGATAGCTCGGAAATTTTTTTGAGAACCGCGGAGCACACGGATAAAAGCACGGTTGGCGCTGTTGGTGTCTCATTTTATTGGCATCAATATGAAAGAGACAAATGTAGTTCTGGAACAAGGACCTTAATATAATATCACTATGTTAATCATAAAGACACTTACACACTGGCGTGAGGTTTCTTTTTAGAGAAGTCGCAAGCGAGACCTAGATCTGATATCCTGACGTGGCCATGCTCGTCGAGAAGAATGTTCGCCGGCTTTAGATCTCTGTACACTATGTGACGCTTGTGCATATGTTCCAAACCTGGAGAGGATATAAAAACGTTATGAACATTACATAGTATCTGTGGTCATTGTTGGTCATTATTGTAGCACGATGTTGCGTAGATAATTGAGTTTTGTTTTTGTCATACGGTGCCATTATGGTGTACCTACTGCTAAAGTTTTTAATCATACCATACCATCACGCCTGTGTTCCTCAAAGTAGGATCACCCATAATTTAAGAGCATATTTTAGATTATTATTTTAGATGTAATTATATACAATATTGCCATTAACCGGGCACAAAATTAAGACCTCCTACTGAAAGACTGAAGTTTGACCTGGTAATCCAACCGAGCTAACACAATAACCCACTTTCATTTATAATTTCAGTGAGTATTTCACAACCCTCAAAAGTAATAAAAAAAAAAAACAAAACAAGGAGACACTAGACAAAAGTATTTCTTTGTCCCTTAGTAGGTACCTAAAAAATGTAATCATTCATAATGCAGTATACCAATCACCTGATAAAATACGTCATTATTAAATGGAATTACTTTATCTCAACGTAAATTTGCTTGAGTCAATTTTAAAATTAAATTATGACAGAAGATAAACCCGTACGTACTGATCTCGTGTTGGCCCATCCCGTGGGAATTTCCTAAAATCTATTCTTATCACGTGCTTATTTCTTGTTACCTATCCACAAAAAAAAAATCTTGGCGTTAGAGCGAGCACCCTAAACCGACGGTCATGCATGAAGAGATTAAGATGAAGCGAAAGTAGTGTGCCAGGATCGTAGCAAGTGGAAATCTATAGTCTCTGCCTACCCCCATGGGATACAGGCGTGACAATATGTATGTATGTACACGTTTCTGAGATTTCGTGATCAGTGAGTGATTGAGTTTTCCTTTAATGACAACATTTTGGAGCAGTAAAGGAATTGGGTATTCAGTACACAATCAAATTTGTAGGCTTAATCGTGTTTGATATTTCGTGATTAATCAGTGAATGGTATTTCACTTTTGTATATATATATATAGATGATAAAGTATGTACGGATTATTTATAGGTACTTATTTTATGAATCATAATGATATACAACTGCAATAACAATATTAACAAGTAGCTTCGGCTGATTTCACTTGGGGTGGCCTTCGGGTACAATAATGTTACTCAATAGAATTACATACAACGTGATAATTTTAGTAGAGCATTGCAATGATTACCGTACAACTGCTCAGTCGTATGGGTTGGTATTAGAAAAATGGGTCACACGTTGATCCGATTATCGCAGTGTCGGAAACGAGAACGGTGGTCGATTAAAAATTGAGATGGCAACGAAACTATTATAGCTGATGAATCAATATTTCGGTTTTTCCTATCCTGTTTTAAGTTTGGCTTTTCTATAAATATATTATATTATATTATCCATAAATATGCTCTTACATAACACTACATTAATGTATCATATCATTACAAATAAAAAAATATATTTTTTTATGTAAAACATGAAGAAGACACTGAATAATGTAATTAATTCTAGCATGAGCATTTGTAGGTAATCGTATATTTAACTCACGCGGTATCTGGTGAGATAAAGACTGCTCATTTTTAGTGACGTACACTGTATCGATAGGCCATAAAAATGTGCACGTGTTTTTCCATGCCAAACAAATAACATAATATTTTATTGGTGTTTGAGATAAAGTCCCTGAACGAGTGCCGGATTGGAGAATAAAATTATTCCTAACATGTTTTTTTAATGAAGCAGCTGTAGCCTAATGGCTAGGGCATCGGACTTGCGATCATGTGGTTCATCATCATCATCATCCTATCAGCCAAATGAAGTCACTGCTTAACGAAGGCCTCCCCCATAGACTTCCACAACGACCGGCTATATGTCGCCTGCATCCAACGACTCTCAGCGACCTTTACCAGGTCGACTGTCCATCCTGTTGGAAGTCGTCCCACACTGCGTTCGCTGCGATCATGTGTTTGCCGGCTCGAAAGCCACCCATTGCAGTACCGACTTGGAACCACTCGTAACACAAGCAGTTAGCTTAGCACGAGGGGTTAACAAGAATACTAGTAATGTGCGATCCACATCGGTTTCACACCTTTGAAACGAATAATAATACCTAATATAACTTCTGCAGCGTAGAACTTCATCTCGGCCTCGTTGAAGACGCCATGTTGTGACAGATGATAGTGCAGGTCTCCGCCGTTCATTAGGTCCAGGATAAAACATAGCTTGTCTGGCGTATGGAATGCGTACGTCATACACACGATGAATGGGCAGTCCACCTGATGAGAGAAGATAAAATTTTAATTAAGTCAATTTATTTTCTCGAACCTCAGTGCAATCATTAAATTGCGTCAGAACAGTGGAGAGTGTGCCTTAGTCTTGGACATTAGATATGAATATGCCTGGGCATAACGAACTATCTGGCAAATATATGACGTTTCCGACACAGTAGGTACTGAACTATAGTAATTGTTTACGTTAACTGGACAAATAGCCGACCGAATAGTGGGATAGCTGGGGGGCCATATCTCGGGTACTACGCGTCCAAAAGATCTTAAACTGTACTTGTGGGTCGAAAGCCAGAATATTGAAGTTACAATTTATACGGCTTTTCTTCTCAATAAACAAAGATTTGATACCACTTCATTGGTTTTTTCTGTATTCGGCACTAAGCTGGTGACGTCACATTTACTCTGACGTTGGCTATGCCAATAAGATTAGATGTGGTGAGGTAATCGATGAAGCGGGAAGGTATTTCAAAATCCAGATCAATGAAGCATGTTTGATTTATTGTATCTTCGAATTTGATTTTGGTTCTGAATGAGTATCTTTGATTATGCATTAGTAACAGTACTTTATTTTTTTTTATCTTCTTCGTTCTAGCTTTAAAGCCCGTTTCCATGTGTAGAAACGAAAGGTAAGGTACTTTTATATGTAATTGCTTGCAGCTTTCCCTAATCAAATTCGTTCATGCATGCACTAAGCCACCAAAAAAACATAAACTGCAATAGGAAATTGGCAAAATCTTATGATGGCTGGTGACAAATATAACTTGGGTGTTAGTCATACGGAATGTAAAATAGCATTAAAAGCAATAAACCACAGTGGAAATGCCACGATATTATGGCAGACGGAAATATTGCAGTATACGTATTGAAATGAATGCACTCCTTTGTTTATCCAGCCCGAAGCGCGGTGGCGGGTTTTAACGTTCAGAATCGTATTGATCATAGTGCAGATAAATATTTTCCGATTAAGAAAAATATAATAAGATCCAGTGATTAGTGAGCCAGATAAGTTACTTATTTGAATTGGATATTTGAACAATGTTCAAAACGTCCCCACCCTTGTAGCACTTTAAAACCTATGTTAGTCGCAGGTCCATAGTCATCTTATCATTTTATTGTATGACAGCGAAACAGAAATGTGCATCCGAAAAAAGTTATATCGATATGAAGAAACCGGAATCAGTCACAGTAATAATTATGTTTCCGATTACGATGCTGTTCTTTTTTTAATTATTACTGTAGGATGGTATCGTTCGGAGTTTTCAAACAACTCTTTGGAAATGAATGGTGACTCCTCCTCCTCTGTAATTAATAAGGTATTTTATTTGAAAACTCCTAAAAAAACGTCAATGGTTACCTCACAAAACCAATATTCAGCAGAATTCTTCATTAAACTTTTTTCTGCTCCGTGAGTTGTTCCCGAGCGGGAGTCACCATTTATTTCCAAAGAGTTGTTTGAAAACTCTGAACGATACCATCCCACAGTAATAATTAAAAAATGAACAGCATCGTGATCGGAAACATAATTATTATTCTGACTGATTCCGGTTTTTTCATGACGATATAACTTTTTTCGGATGCACATTTCTGTTTCGCTGTCATACAATAAAATGATAAGATGACTATGGCCCTACGATTAACATAGGTTTTAAAGTGCTACAAGGGTGGGGACGGTGTCCAGACATTTTTGTGCATTGTTCTTTGCTAAAATTTTCCCATTTAAGGCTTAAGACAATAATTTTGCAAGATTTCCTTTACCCGTAGAGGGTAGATACCCGGTTAATCGACCTCGATTACAAGAAAACGAACCTTCGAGGTCCTGCCCTTCTGAACTGACCATTTAATAAATACTTTTCTGGAACATCACCAAACATGTTGAAGACTTTTCTGGTCCGGTTCCAGGACTCTGGAACTGATAACGGTCACGAAATAGGGCGAGACAAGGCGTTCCCGACGATAACCGCACTTCGAACAACTCGAAAATCGTTTGTACGGTTCGGACAGACGAAACGGCGCCGCTCCGACACCAGACGAACGCTCATAAATGATAAACTAACCCGTATAGAGTAACATTACCGTGTGGTCCCGCTGAACAGACCGCCAGTCACTTACCGCGAGTGACGTCAGAACCCAACAAGGGATTATATCTGGAACATGAATGGCTAGCAGCATCTTATGTACTAATAACATCAAACTGAGATGTGTAATGTATTTATATACTATCACGCCTGGGAGGGAACACAGGCGTGATAATATGTGTTGGCCTGTGTTCCCTGAAGAGTTTAGTTCGGTATGTCTAGATCCCAATTAATAGGGGACTTACTGCCTTTAACCGGGCAGAAAACGTAACTGCTAGCTGCTTCTGAGAATTTCATAGAAAAACCTAATAACCCTACTCGGCCTGGGAATCGAACCTAGGACCTCTAGGTGAATAGTTGCGCTTAGAAACACTAGAATGCACTAATGATACAGTTTATTATTATTTAGAGATCGCATATAAACAGACTTACATTATGGTATACTTATTGTGCTTTTGAATAATGTTGATTCCATTGTCTGTAAAACGTAAAGGGGCGTACTTTCAATTATCTGATTGGGCGTATGACAAAAGCCTTCACAGTGCGCTGCCTTTTCCACGTGAACGCCATTTCTCCTTCGCTCACATTCATTGGCTTCGCAAAACATAGATATACAATGAGAAAATTGGAATGAATACATTTATGAAACATGACGTTATCAAGACGTACTCTTAGGCTAAAGTAAGTATGTGTTCATACGTGGTAAAAAGTTAAACTAATCCGCCGGATATAACATAAACATGTTAAAACATGACGCCACACCTTTACAGACTATCCGAAGGGTTACATAGAAGCGTACCTACTGACTTCTGATATAAAAGGAAGCGAGCCAATTTTCTTTAACTGGCCACGAATACGAACTCCGAACTAAAACTGTCATTTTCCTAAAGGAAAAGCCAAACAACACTGCTTACCCTAGGAGTTGAACTGAGGAGCATAGGTGCCATTGCGGCAATCAGAACAATCCAATGAGGCAATCTTTTAGACGGCGTAACAACCGTTTATTTTTGTCACATTCGCGTATGAGCAGATTTATGAAAAATAAAGATTTATGAAAATGTTTCACACTTTGTAATATCTGGCTTACCTATATTCCACTTAAACTTTACAAATACATCGAATCGACTGAATATCGAGATGGACATGTATGATCGAACATCGATAAAATTTGTCATCCAGATCGGACCGTCCTATAAACGAGAGTTTGCTTACTCGTAAACATAAAATAAAAACGTTTTATTACCGCACAGCATAAAGTTTTAAAACAAGGTCACAGTAAAAGAAAATTCATGTCGAAAGTTGACTACATATAAATGTTATAACAGAACGACTGACAGTTTCTCGTTTTATATAAACTTTGCTTCGGAAACCGACGGCCTCGTTAAACTTTGGGGAAGCCTTTTAGGTCACCAAGAATAAAATGGTACACATGTTACATAAGCTGTTCTACATGTAGGTAAGTTCGACCTTGAAATTAAAAATGGAAATACTAATCGTCGGGATGAAACAGCGAAACAAAATGCAGCGGAAGCGGATTGTACTACGACGACAAATTGAGGGCGATCCAATTCGTTTCAGTCCAATTGGCTGGATATCGTTTATGTCCCCGATACCATATCACATATAAAATGTAGTTATATCACTGCTATATTGCATCGAATCAAAGCAGTTTGCAATCGATAAGCAATCGGATATTATGTTCATTGATATAACCGTGCATAACTCAATGGTCCGCATATTTGAGTATCTAGAAGTGCATCTTGCTATCACGATTATGAGTACTTAATTCTAAATGCCAAACGTCACTAACTCCTTACTACAACTGGAGTCAAGGAAAGAGCTCCAAACATATTAACTAGTAAAATTACAGAACATCCCAATTACAACTTATTGCCTCTTCAAGCAATTATCGTTTTGCGTCAAAACTTCTGGCTGTTTCAATTTTTTTTAAATCAATAGATTGTTTTTTTCCCCACAACTTGCAAGGTGTGCACAATCAAAAATCTTAAAACTGCTTTAATCCTGCTTGCATTGTGTGTCTTTGGTAGCCGCTTTAAAGTTTTAGCGAAATTGGACCCATTCCGTAGAGAGCTCTTAACCTTAGTTACTCGTATATTAGGGGGACACTTTTCCACGAAGTTTGCACAAAGACACTTCATTCTTATTTATTTCGTACGAGACGTTGAAAACTGCTCCTCGAAAGTTAAATGCTCATGTCGCCTCCACAGATAATATAATATATTTACTACGGACATTGGCTGTCCGCTTTACGAGGGAGTCTCGTCGGAAAAGGACATTTGCCTACATTGAAAGTTGTCCTGTTTGCCCAAGAAAAGTTAAATTTCTTGGAATCGTGGCAAGTCATTGGCTGATAACCATCGGACTCTTCAAATAAGAATTTATAAGGTTAGTAATGCTATGGTGTTGTATGTTGTCCTTGCTTGTAATTTTATTCCGTGCGTGCTGGCGTGAATAACTAACATAATTTGCATAACTACGTATGAGCATGAGCATAAAGAGAAGCTTGTCAGCTTATTATGGTCATAATAAATAAGATTAAATGAAATAATTATAAACCGTAGTATTAATTTTAAATTATAAAGCTTGTTTCGTGAGATTTTGTATTACCATTTGTCTATTTTTCCGAGCCGATCGGTGAAAGATTACTTACAATTGAAATCACCGCAATGCCTATCCGAAGTACACAATGGCAGCAATTCCAAGCATTGAAATGCGAGTTGCGCGAGAAGGTTGTCCTAGCGAGAATGTCATGTGAAAAAGCGTTTCCTTGGAAAAGAAAACGCAACAATAGACGACGCTTGGCAAGGGAAAGTAGGTTCGAAGACTTTTTTTGTTTGATAATGACAAATTGTGTCAGATTCTGATACTACTCGATGAAAAGAGGGACAACTGTAATTATTAGATAGTTATTATTGTTATTGGAATTAGTAACAGATGTTTCAAATTTATTGAGCTAAACAAGATTTTCCAGAGAGCCCCGTGTATTTTTAAACGCATAATGTTTTTGTGGATGATATCATCATCATTAAATGTATTCGCCAGTTTACCGTATTGTTAACATGTAGTGTTCTTTATAATTTCCGTGAGAAAGTCATAGAAACTATTACGTTTTTTAAATAGGTTGTGAACGAGTACAATTTGTATTTTCCTCGCTGTATTTAATAGCAAAAGGAATAGTGTCATCCGTAGACCAAACGTAGTCTTGGATATTGCTGAAAGCAAGTATAGTGACGTCCATATTTGTTGATAATTTGTAAACGTTAAAGACTGATAACATAAATCTAATAATAAATCAGCATATAAATCAACTATTTATGACGCCGTTAATCTATATATTTAAAATAATATACTCGTATACCTAACAGGCAATAGCGAAGTATTTATACGTGTTGTTTGTGCAGGAACTTGGTGGTGTGATAATAAACGACGTATTAGTTTCGTACGTATGAAGATTATGTAGATGTATGTATGTGTTTGTCGCAAGCCAGTGATTTCATTAAAATGAATGATCTGAGTCTTGCAATTTACCATTCGCCCGAAACAAACAACATCGTTATGCATGCTACTGATATAATAACATTTATAAAGATCAATAGAAAATTCTGAATCATTGAAATGTTTCAAATCTATCGATTGCGTTTGAAGAGCAATGGAATCATATTCATTCATCATTTATAATGTTCTAGTTTTCTTAAAGAAACTCTTTTACTTTTCATATTTTTTTAGGTAATTTTGTTAACATTATCTGGTCAATACTCCCATCAAAGGACTGACCTCATGACCCATCCCATTTTGTTTCATTACAATGAATAAATTCCTCAAATTTTATGCTTGTGGGTTTGAAAGGCAAGAAAGAAATTTGGCGAATTACCCAGTGCGCGGGCCGGAAACTAATTAAAATTGATACGAGATTTGGGAATATTTTTGTGGGGCGATCGCAGTAGAGTAAAGATGTAGATGGAAGTATCTCTATACATATAACGTAAAAAATAATTACAAGCGGATATTAACTTCCCTAGAGTTCGAAAAACGTCATTCCTATCTACTCCTGGCAAGGTTTTGTTAGAACTGAGCATGGCAATAGGACAGGCAGATTAAACATGACTATGATTATAACACAAAGAAAGAATCTCTCATTGGAATACCTTATTTTTCTTGATAAAAAATATATCGTATAGCTTCGCAAATTATTAAAAACCAAATATGTAATCAACACAAACAGAGTGCATACATTGCACATAATTTTTATACTTAATTAAAGTACTTAAGTAGTAAGTGGTATTTCGAAATTATAAATATCATATAGTAGGTACAACTCTTCGATAAGAGCGAATCCATTTTAAAAAACACGACATTTTGAAACGCCGGTAGCCGGCTAGGGCGTCGGATTTATGGTGGTTGCCGGTTCGAAACTCACCCATTGCACTATCGACGTGAACCCTCTCATAATACGAGCATTTAGCTTAGTACGAGAAGTTAACAAGAATACTAGTAATGTGCAACCCACATTGCTACAGTAAGCTTTAAAAAAAACGAAACCGTAGGATTCAAAAGAACATTAAAAACACAACATTATGAGGTCTACATTAACGTACGTGTATTAATACCGTTCCCTATAATTTAATGTAAAATACGGAGCATTATAAGATTTTACCAAACGGTACCGTTCATATTTTACGAGTAAACGCCTGGTTTAACATCCCTATTTTTATCCAATCTATTTTCGGTATCAGCTGTTCCTGTAAAACAATGGCTCTGATGGAAATAAATTTATAAACCTCCGTCCTTATCTACTCTCAATATATTTTAGTTATCCTACATCATTATAGGAATAATTCTGACATCTTCGAACTCATCAACCTGTACAGTATATGTGCTGTGCTGATCACAGGTTATCAGATAAAAGGTTTATCACTGAGTCCAACATGCGGAGTATTCTCTTTTTATTAGGGAGACTCTTTGTCCTACAGTGGGTTGTGATTGGCGAAAAAGTAGTAAAAGTAAGCTCCTACAATAAACTGCTACGAGCAACTAACTGACGAAATCTCACACAGCAGTTCACCCATGGATATGATGCGGTTATTACGATTCGCCGAAACATATTCGTCACACAATACTAAACTCCAAGAACATACACAATCCGACACGCAATAATGTTGAAATGGCGACAAAGTCATAAACAAATATAAATGTAATAAAGTACTTACCCCGGTACTGACTAGAGATAGCATAATCCTCTCGTTGAGGGCGAGAGTCTCCCCTTGCTTCATTTTTATACGCTTCTTGTCGAGGCACTTCATTGCGTACATTTTGCCCGTATCCGCCTTCCGACACCCGTATACCTGTGTACATAAGATACATGTAAATAAGCTATGCGCCGTGAGCATAACGTGCCGCTGCCAAATTATACCGACGTGAAGATACTCTTAAAAGGTTGTGTTCGAGATGTCTGCTCGTTACATCATTGGACTGTGATATCATCAGTAAAAGTAATGTTTGAACGTAGGGGAACCTCATTACACGGTAGGGGAGACTCATTACACGGTAGGGGAGACTCATTACAAGGTGAATCAATGGTGGTGCACACTGGTTTGGGATAGGACAGTTTTATAGGATAACTTAACTCGCATTTATAATTTTTCGACTTGAATAACTTACAAAATGCCCTACATAATTAAGCAGTTGACTACAGTTGGTCCTTAAATCGATTTGGATAGCCAGTCCTTCTTATAGTAATGAAAAGCTCAAATTTAAGTATTACTTCGGCTACATACTCGTGAATGGAATAGGAGGTCGCGTGTGAACAAATTTATCGCGATTATACATGCCACTTCCTGACACAAGTACTGAAATTGATTTGCACAAACCACGAACGCGTTCGTATGGTTTATTTTTAAAATAATTTAAGCATACGTTCGTGTTTACAAACTTCAACAAAAAATAGTCGTTCAGCATTTCTTTCTTAGAAACATTACAACAAAACGGCAAACATAGTGGAACGTAAAAAATGGCCAAGCCAAGAGATAAATCTTGGTTTTCACATGCAATGTTATGATATTTTGTGAAACATATATATATCATATTATACACATAAGACCTCATTAATGTCTACGGGTGAATGTGGAAATCCCTCAGACCGCAATGGGATGTCTTTGCGGTTTCAGTGGCGAACAGACCATTGAAGCAGATGACAGTGATTGTATACTCGAATTTTAAGATGAATATGAAGTGTGACATAATTTATTTCTTTGTCTCCCGCCATGTTACCCTTAGTTCCCTTAAGCCTTGTCACCATACCATTTCTTCAATTTAATTTGTATTGAAAGTTGAGAATATCAAATCGGAAATTCCCAAAATTTCTATAATTTCTATAAACTTCCCACCTACCTCTAGCGAACCTATCGGAAAGTTTGGTATATAGAGTGATAATTTAAAGTATAATATTAAAATGACACATATAACCAATTGTGTGGTATTCCCGGAATAGTGAACAGGACGGCTTTATTACACCTACGTAACGGCTTTCCGTTCGCCGAGATGAATATGAATATAGTAAACACGTTCGCGATGCAAGCTCGGAATGCTAATGATATTAGGTTAGGAACTTACATTAGGACTAGTAACTTTGTACAGTGGGCATTTTCCTTTGACTGTCATTATCATGCAAGCCGGTATCTTATAACCACTGTGTTTTATTTAACCACGGTTTCCCCTCTAGGATACAGACTACAAAGCATCCAAAATCTCATAGAATTGCTAAAAGGCCCCCGGACAAGCATCGGATAAGCATTTTTCTGCATCAGCTAAGTATATCATCCAATCTTGATTGTCAGCAGAAACCAGGGTCATGCCCTTGTCATTCCTAAGTCGGTGTTTTCTGGACAAAGAAGAGGCAAACATGTAATTTTATATGACCTTACCTCCCCGAAGCCTCCTCGGCCGATGATGCGGTGCACGCTAAAGTCATTCATTGTGAGTTGAATATTTAATTCTAAGTTTTTCCATTGACAAAACCTTGTGTATTTATCACTGTAACAAAGGAATTATATTACGTTTTAAATGGGATACAACTTAAACATAGCTGGTCTTAATGGATCTTTGATTTACCTTTCTAAGAAATTTTTAAACGGCTCCCCTCGAAGATGTTGGAAGATTTCTTCAATGTAGGGCTAAAACATTAATATTTTCTTTAATTTCTTTTTAATAGGAACTTTATATTTAAAGTTTTACACAACATCCAGAACTTTATATTTAAAGTTTTATACAACGTACCTCGAAAAGATTCGGTGGTACTTCGTGCTTCATTAAATATTTTTGTACATGCGCTACACACTCTTTAGAATAATCCTGAAAAAATACGCATATGATTTACAAGCGAAATAAACAAATACTTTATCGAGGTTAGATAAAAATAAATCATGTTACTGGCATTGCGTGCACTTCAGACTCGTTATCAAATATAATGAACGTGTCTTCGGAAAATATTTCCTATAAAATAACAATGCTATAATAGATAGTCCCTTTAAGTCCCAACAATTTCAGCTAGCAAGTTTTCCTTGTACGAGAACGTTCCTACCTAACGCTATATAACTAAGATACCAAATCCAGCGACATTCGAAGCAGTTCAGTGTCTGCTGGTAGTCTGATTAGAAATCAATGGAAGCGCCATTGCTCGTAAAACTTGTTTGTTTTTATTGTCACCCGCTGAATACGATCTTCAGTCATACACCAACAATTTACTTTCTTTTATTTATGCACGCATGTGTACTGAGACAAGAGAACATTATCAATTTATCATTTATAGCTTATCATTCGTGAATAACAGATAGTCTAATCAATATGTTTATTTTAAGACCATTATTTTTAACGGGCAATCAGCTGCTCGGATTTCTATCCGCTGGTTTAGTTCCCACACGGGTAAAATATTTGCATGGCGTACAGATAGTTGTTCCTAGTATAAGTGTTTTGTGCATACGATATCTAGGTACAAGAAAAAAAAACCTGGTAAGGTTTTTGTCCGAAAGAACCCAACAACCAACCCAAAAGAAGCTAAGAACCCAACATAAGACTAGTATTGATTTTACAAAGCCGCGACATTATTCAAAACATGGACAAATATAGGGTCGAATTTCAAATAATGAGTGTCTAACGTTAAGCTATTTATCGGAGGTTCACGCGCCTGTTGGGCACAAAGCCAACAGTCCACTAACGAGGCTCATTATACAAACAACAGTCGTTCTAGCCGGAAACAACGCTTACGACCTCTTGTTTCGCAATTTCTATACAAACTACTTTTTTTATTGAATCATGCTATTTAGAATCTGGCTGGAATTAGCTACATATCAAACTAGTAATACTGTATCTTCTTAGTTTCATTCTCACACACCATCAGATCAAAAACTTTTGCAACGAAAATGAGAAAACAAAGTTGTTGCGTCGGGGAACATCAACGCCATATGCGACGGTGTTAGACAACTAAGTCCAATAACAAAGCCAAGGCTCCCCGTAACTATAGAAACCCCTACAACGTACACACGGCTACACCTGAATCATAACAAATCCAGTAAAGGCTGAGCCCGCATTGTAAAGGCTTTCCGTACAATGCGAGGCCAGCCTATGATGGATTTGTTTAGCTTGATGAGTAGCCCCGGTACATATAACATATAGAGATGTGAGATTAGAAACTATTTGAAAACGAAAACCGCAAGCACATCGCAACGTGGACCACATAGATCGTATCGCTTTGTAGTCACTCATTTCATTGGTTTAAAAGCTTTTACATAATTGAAATATAGTTTACAAAAAGCACTCCCTGGAATGACTATCACATCGTCGAGGTAAAGTAAATGAAATCAATGTATTTTAGCTTTCAGATTCAGATGTTTGTTTCAAGGTTTTTTAAACTCCGCCACGTGTAAGAAGACTTGACATCATCATTTCTTTTGACAGCCGTTCATTCGGACTACGGAATAATGTAATTGTGTTAGACTTTAGATTTTTTGTCGATTCAGTTATTGCTTATTTTTCAAAATAACGAAGATATGGGGGTAAAAAATATATTTCAGAGATTTCGAAGTCTCACGAAATCACGGTCACGGAGCCTCTAGTCAGAAGGTACCGGGACGTCTAAGCATTATTTGTTTCAACAAACCATTAAAAATCTAATGTGGTTACCACCGGAGTGAATACAGCGCGGCGCAACCCTGAAATAACATGCGACATACGTTAATGTTGCTACACTTACATGTGAATGGGCTAAAAGTTCTTTCATAATAAAATTGTCATAAATATCCCTTGCAATCCGCCGCCTCTCTTCAATACATTCTTGCTTTTCGTATAATTTAATCTGCCAAAGGAAACAAACATAATTAATATAATTTCCATTTTAAGAGAAACGTATACGCCATACGTGACTTATAATTTACCTCTTCATAAAATTTTAATTGTGGTACTGGTTCATCAGAAGTCTGTTCACAAAATTCCTTAAATAATAAATAACCTGGAACAAGAAAAATATGTTGAAATGTGCTTTTTGTTTACGCAACACCTTAGAGGCTTAATAACGAAACATGATATTTTTTAACACATGTATGTAAAGTAATACGCGTGATGTCAAATGATTGTATGGCATCTGCTAATTTAGTCATAAGTGATGTGCGTAGCATGTAATTATCGTCGGTTTGCGTCAAACTCGTATCATTAGACGTATAATTTTACAATGACCATCAGTGAATAAAAAGCAGTACCTACGACCAGAGAATAATACGAGATAAGGATATCTCTATAGTCCACCTCGCTGGTCTAATACGGGTTGGCAGACTTCACAGTGCTGTGATAGCCTAGTGATATGACCGTTGGACTGCCAAGTCAAAGGTCTCGAGTCCGAATCCAAGGCACGCACCTCTGTCTTTTCGAAGTCATGTGCGTATTAATAATTAATTATCACGCGCTTAAACGGCGAAGGAAAACATCGTGTGGAAACCTGCATGCCTGAGAGATTTTCTTAACGGCATGTGAAGTCTGCCAACCCGCAGTAGGTTAGCTTGGTGGACTATAACCTAATCTCTCTCGTTCTGAGAGGAGACCCGTGCCCAGAAGTGGGACAATGTAATGGGTTGATGATAATGATAAGACTTCACAGTCCGCCGTGAAAAAAGGGATTCAGATTATACCAATCATGAAATCCCTAAACACTACAAAAACATCTTGATATTATATTTCTTGTTTTTTCGTATCGCTTTTCTTTCAGTATCTCTTAAAAAGACGATAAGGTTTCACTTTCACAATTGTGCGCCAAGAATTACAGTTAGCTTTTCTTCTACACTGCCAACAAATGGTAGAATATTTTTTCTGAAAAGTATATTATAATCGCCTTGTTGTTTTATCAAACGAGGTGTATTATAATGGAACCAGCGCCGATGTCGTGTCCGTGCAATTTTCAGTCCAGTGCAGCCGATAAAGTTATTTACTGCAAGTTGAAGTGGGGCCACCGTAAATTGCGTTTGTAACTTGGTCCCGGGAGCGTCGCTGCAATATTGTCCTCTCAACAGACTATCAAGACTATCATTCAAATTATTGCAATTTCTAGAAAACTACGCCTTACAACCTTGCAAGCCTATAGTGGTCCTTATGAAGGATCAGTGGATGTTATCATGATCATCATGATTGGAAATGAAAAACCTTTTTGCTTAAAAAAAGGTTTCTATTGCAGTTCCTATTTTAAGTATTACTTTTTTGGATTTAATATTACAAAATAGTTTAGCTTATCTTTGCATACTTTACATTTAAATACTTATATCTTTTAATTGTAAGACCATTTAATATTGTATACTCATTATAGGGCTAGTGTCCATAAATAAGTTTGTACAGTATATTACTAAGAAGAAACGCGACAAGACTACTGTCCTCATAAAAATATAGCGTCATAACATTAATTCCGGTCATGATCTAGCCGACATCATAAATCACAGCCGATCTACGAGGGCGGGTTTCATTGACGCCCCGAAGAACAAAAACGGATCTTGCAATGTACGCAGTACGCACCAATCACAAACATAATCTCATGACATAACCAAAACTTTATTTTTTGTTTAATGGGGCTAATATAGCAGAAAAGATCTATTACAAAATTCTAAGCCCGTATTAGTGTCCCGATCCAGATTTAAACTAAGACTAGAGGAAACATATTTTTCAGGAATCAACTTTATTTTTTGAATCTCTAGTCTTTGAATCCGCTGCGGGTAACTAATTTAAGGGTCAGATAAGAATTCTCTAATATTCTCCGGGTACCCCATCTCTGTTGGCGTAATCCATAATCAACTGGGGTTACGGCACTCTTAATGCCACTGCGTTTTAAGGGCGCTGGTAGCCGAAACAACAGATTTTGCACGGTGTCTATAATATGACGGGTAGAAAAAAATATGTATGTCGCCTTTCAAAACCTCAATACGCGTAAACGCGAACACGTGCATTGCCAAAAATTTACAATTTATAAAATACACGATTTACTTAAACGGCTACATAAACGGCTTACATAAACGAACGCTTCTATGGCGACCCATTTTTAATTTAACAATGAATATTGTCCTCAATAGCCATTTAAACAGCTTTATGCATTACCATAATTAATATTTGAATCGAACACATTAAAGTTATTTTTTTCAATTACAGACAAGGATAGAGTTGCTCTATATGTGCGCCATAAAAAGTTGGGTGTGTTAGGTATGTTCTATCGTGATAAATCTTCAATATCGAAGAAATGCGCGCCCCACCGGGCCTTGTACAGCTGCAGTAGAGACAGATTGACACTTCTGTCAACACCAGACGGTGCTTTCATCAAGTTCCGAATAACTACTACGTGCAACGTAAGTTTAATTATTTTCTGCGCATATGGTACAGATTGAAAGTCTGTGTGATTATAAGAGGGCTGCTGGTAAAATTATAAGAAAGACTTTTTATGGATTGCTGAAATTCTTCGAAATCTCGAAGATAAGACTTGCAAAAAACACAGTGAAAAACACTTTCCAAGGATAGAAAAATTATCCTTAGCTTCATGAGACTTCATTAGTGGCAAAGCATTGTACGTAGAACGACAATAATCTGGCGTGCGTACTTAGCTGTGTTGTGTGCGCGGATCCAACGACCCGACCTACTCGGCTCGATTACGTTTAATCTTGTTTACGATACAAATCCCCACAAGAAAGTTGTTACGAAAGTGAATTCGAATTAAACCTGCCTGGAATACTTAAATCGGTTATATACTTCAAGTTTTTGCGATGTACACAGATTAAAACTGATGCAATCAATAAATTGCTTGCCTGCACGTTGCACTATGATTATTTTTATCTTAGCTGTAGACTGTTAGAAACCTTTGTTTACAGTGAACACACATTGTTATGCATGAGAGCAAACGCATTGTGTAAGTAACAATTTATTCATATTGATTATGGCAATTTTTTTTCTAAAATGTGCGAAACCGTTTCACTGGGATCCTATTTTAACAACATTTTTTCTAAGAGGAAAACATTTTGTTATTCTTAGTAAGAAACTCACAACAAACATCAAAGCAGAATAAACATGGACGTGTGATCAGAGGACATAAGTGCTCGTTCAATCTACGAAGCAATTGTAAAAGCGCAGACGTAAACCGTTCGAAAAGATACAGCTCAAAGGGCCCTCATGTTTACACAACACTGTTTCTTTTAGCATCGACCAACCAATAATGTTTTCTCTAATCTAAGATGAATTTCAGAATAGAAGATGTTGAAGATCACATACGCCCGAACAGTATCACTTCGGCTGAACTATAATACAATTTAAGTATTTTAATTTGAGATAAGTTCTAAATACGTAAGTGACTTTGGCGCAACCTGCTTTTTAACGTACGGAATGTACTTTATAACGTTATTCCAGAATATAATTAACCAGATGAAGTTATAGCAAAATTTAAGGAAACGTCATTCAAATTGTGGTCTCGTAAGTCCAGTTAAAACTGGAGTGTACTCATTATCACTAATCAAAATAGCATAGGGGTAATAACCCGTTTAATAGTCTTGAAAGACGGATACAGCTGTTCAAAACGTAATGGATGCGATCATATATACCCAATCGAATTGTTATCTTCTCCGTTCTTATACAGTCACAAAGACCTTGCGCTATTTTTACGGAATGACCGTAATACCCACTGTAATTGCCCGATTTATTACTCTCATTTTATTGGAAAAAGTTTTTATTTGTTGCAACTACAAATTATTGACCTCCTGCTACTCTATATTTAACGTTAGCTGTATTTTGATGATTCCTACTACAAAGTTAGCAAGCCTAGAAATAGGCAGTTTCTAATGTTTTTCAGTACGATCTTCCTGACACCAAAAATCACCAAAATGGAAACTGATTACTGGTTTGCACAAATCACAATTCGTAAACCCATTCAGATATTAATTTCTACAAGTGCTTTTCCAGTCAACTTACCTAAGACTTGATTGAATATTTTGTCGAAATTTACTTCATTCTTCTTCTCCATATATTTATGCATTACACTCCGAACACTGTAACAAAGATAAAGTAGATATTAGATAATGCCATTAAAATACTAGGAGGAATGAATCTAACATGAGTGCCATCCTTCCCTTTAGTCTGGATTATTTTTTAAATTTCCTTCTAATCGTTTATTAAGGCCGCCTATGGCCAACATTCAATGATATGTTTTACGTAAAATAAGGCTATTTTTGTGATTCTGAGTTTTGACACTGACGCTCATTCGTCATTAGAATGTCTGTCTGTTAGCATTTCTACATTCTATTCTATTCAAACATCTGCGTAGGGACTTAAATAAAATGCTAGTTTATCGTTTTGTTTGCCATTTAGCGCCGAAGTCACCATATTTTTTGTGTTTGTGTGAAGACCTGGCTCTGAACTTTTTACGGGTCTGTCTGTAACGTGACGCGAAACTCAGTAAGAGTACCTATGCTTAGCATGAAAATGCTAAATCAAACATTTTATATGTACCTATTTCTGTGTTCAGAATATAGGTAGGGGCAACATTTCATACATCAATAGTTTAAATAGATTGTTAGAGTTTGTAAATCATACTGCCAGTCAGTTATGCTTGCGGTAGAGGCGGCAGATCGTAAGAAATCAGCATCCACCTCTGGTCCAATCTATAGTAGACGAACAAGTGGTCGGAGGTGGCTTACAGACCTCCGGCCTCAATGACCATGAGCTATGCCCTGCGGGCGACCAAGTTCGGAAGAGTGAGCCGCGCGATCGGACCCAGTACGTGGCACAAGCGCCTTCCAGTAGTAGGTACTACAGGAAAACTGCCTGTTCTGTCGTGGTGAATGTACTCACGAGTCTTATTATGACCTGACCACAGACATCCGTACCATTGAAAAGGAAGGAACTAATATAATAAATGGCTACTATAAATGACGCCGAACACCCAGGAAGGTATTTAAAGGATTTTGAAACAATTTTGTAATTAATTCATGACACCCGTACTGGTCGCTGGTAACCGAACCGATATTTTTTGCTTTTGCATTATTTTTATGCATTTTCAGCAGATTTTGCATTGTTTCTATACTAAAGGACTTGACGGGAAATAAATGACAATCCAAATTTGACTTATTTAAATCTTCATTATACGTACGTGCGTCGTCCTCATGACAACCGCAATACTTTCAACACGTTTAACTACCTATAATAGGCAGTTCCATAGGTATAAACAACATTACCAAGTAGAGTACTAATCTTGATTGATTCGATGACAACACCCCGTTGTCAGTTCGTCACCAGTGCGTAAGGGGGCCCACTTTACGATTACCGATGATCAACGAACTTGGGCGAACTGTATGTTGTTGGCGGGGCAGTTGATTCATCAGAGTTCGAGCAAATATTGGGAACGTTGGCCTCTTTATTAGTAGGTACCTCAAATGAATTCGTGAGTTGTTGCAAGCACGAGCCCACGCAATAAATTGCAGCTGGCAACGGTCCTACAGGTCAAATCAGAAGGTGTAGTGAACGACTACTTGAACAGTTTGTTGAACTTCGACGCGCTTGTGCCATCATCCGTAATCGTGTAATGTTTTAAATATTATTTAGCCATATTGCAAAATTTTACTGATTAGGTACCCGACCTTATTCTTTTTTTTATGGGATAACTCGGCAAACTAGCAGGCGAGCTGCCAGATGGTAAGTAAACCAAAGGAGTTGCAGATGCGTTGCCGAGCCTGTTTAGGAAAAGGGAGGGGAAAGAGACAAGGAGAAGGAAGAGCATCTAAATCTTTTAAAAATATAGGTAGGTACCTAGGGAACATATTGTCGATACTTAGGACACTCAATAGCCTTATTTGATAACTATGATGATTAAAATCTAATTAGGTACGTAAGGAATTACGTATCCATTAGGCAACATACAATACAAAAAAAAAACTAATAAATCACAAAAATTAAGGACATCTTTCCTGTCCTGAAAAGAAAAGACACAGGGTTAAATGCCAGTCTACTACTACATACTAAAAAGTCATCCCAATCCCTAGCACGCTGAGACGGGCTCTGAAATCTTCAAGGACCGCTATTTCTCTCCTAGAACATCTTCGATGGAAATGGTCTGGAATTCTGGATTATAGAGAATGTGAGGACGAGAATTGAAATATTATTGGTTGATATATTGAAGCTGTTTGCTGTGCATATTGATTGCAACCTAAACAAGACTGCGCAAACTTGTGATTAGTATTAAGTAATACCTTTTTTAGCGACATGGGTCGGCAAGATTTCAATTCGGAATTGTGTCCTTCCCTTGTCAGTGGAAAAGCACGATAGGTACTCGATACTTTCGATGATCGGCGAAATCAGGTGAACATGATCGTGTCGATTGGTCGAACATAATTCAATTTCGGCGAATAAAAGTGCTAGCCAGTTTCGCGGTTATTTGGTTTCGAAAAATCATGGAGATGCGCTCTAGTGATAACATACCACTCTTCTAATGTGCTGCAAACTGCAATAACATGTGACAACCGTCACAACACTTTAAAGATGATTATTAGTATGTATGATTTATCCACATTTCTCGACATCCGTCTGAAATGGACGCCTCAAGAGTATTGAAGTTTGATGTTTATGATCTTCATCAACAATCGTAAAAAGGAGCTGAATTATATCTAATACCTGTACAGTTTCTAGTTGATATTTAATATTTCTAGACTTTTAAAGTTTTCTAGATGATATTTCATCTTGTTGTGAAAATTAACAAATGAATATTGAACATAAAAAATGAAATGGAAAAATTTCAAAATTGTGTAGACTGGCATAGTGCAAACCAAAACATGCAAAATACCACTAAACTAAGTTTCCATTTAGTTTAGACCCTTAGTGAAAATGCTGAAAAGGAATGTCCTAGTTAATAAAAATGGTTGTTTATCAACTTTATTGAAAATAATAAGTCTATATACTTGGAGTAACACATTGTTTTAGTAATCCTGCAGAGATCATAATTAAGAAAATCAGGTAAAATCAGGCTTTAGAACTTGTTTACAAAAGATTATTTTGACAGTTTATTAATCCATGATGTCCCATATTATAGACAAAATGCAAAATATATTGTTTTGGTTACCAGAAAGAATGCTAGTTTTATTTAATAGGTTGTAAAATGTTGGTAGTTATTTCCGTTTTATATCTCATTTTATTAATAATATTGTCTTAGATATAGTTTTTAGGTATATGACCTAGACATGCAAGAATGAATTGTAAAATTAATAAGGAATTATTTATTACACTAAATTTTACAGTGAATAAATAATTTATAGTTTTATAAAAAAATTGTAAGAAGCAAAACAATGGCTAAACTTGGAATGGAAATTACTTTTTTTGTATGAATGGCCAGACTACATTAATATAAATTTTAGGACTATTTCTTTATTGGCCCAACTGTGTTACTTAAGGTAAACTGCTATCCAGATTTAAGTAATTTGCATGTTCAATCCACCAGAAAGATATCAAGGTCAGACCACCATGCATACTAAATAACCAAAAGTAATAATTATTATATATAATATTATATAAAATACAGTAGAATCCCGATTATCCGAACATCCGGACTCATTCATCTCGTTATCAATTTCATGAATGAAAAGATGTGATTCATTACGTCAAAGATCAATAACAAGTTATTTCAAACCAAAATTTTAAATTACATAGGTATTATGTAATTCATTATCTATAGTTATAGCTAGTTTTTTATATATCATATTATTTAAGTAAAACCCATTACATAATGAAAAATATTAACATTTAAATATTGTTTGATTCTCTTTGAAATTGGTTATCCGGATTTTTGATTATATGCAATACCACTGGTTTTATTTGATCCGGATGATCGGGATTTTACTGTGCTTATGAAACTGCAATAATAATCAATTTATTACATTATAAATAAATAGTTTGCTACTGCATGTTAACAAATTACCTATTGTCCGGAGAAGGTTCATACAAAAGAAAAAACTAAGAAAGGTATGCGGAAAAATAGAAAATTTTATGACAAAATTTATGACCTTTTTTTCAATTGAATTTAAGACAGAACATCTGTTGGGTTAGCTAGTATCCAATAAATATGTAGACATAAATTATGATAAGAAAGTGTTTTGCCAAAAAAAATGTCGCAAATTGAACTAGTTAAATAATGCCTAGTGGAAATTCCTCATAGATTATATGCAGAAATAATTTGTGAATGTTGTCATTTTGAATGAAAATTGTAAATATACACAGAGTGCAATGACCTCAACAGATGTTAATGACCTAAATTATGTTTTAGTAACATAAACTTAAAAATGTAATAACATATTTTATTTGATGAGTTAAATTCGATGGGATAGGTCAGAAATACTTAAACACCTTACACAAGACATAATGTAATGGTAACTTGGGCTTTTTTTTAATCTTCATAATAGTTCAAGAGCATTTGGGACTGGATATTATTATATATTGAGGAATTAAAAGGCATATGATCATCCTAACAACTTCCTTATGAAGATTATACAAAAAATATTTACAAATGTGCTAAAATCAATTTTGTAAACAAGCTCATGAGTCTTCTATAAAATCGTGTAAACATAATCTACAGCAGTGCCGTATCGCGTTAGGAGACTTGAGTAATGTACCTTGGATCTGGCAGAACAATCTTTTTACTAGCTCGTGCTGCTGGAGTGCATTTCGACTTTTCCATAGCCATCAAGTAGCTGACGTCTGCCAGCACAGCCTCGAGGTCCGCCATTTTGAGTCTGAATTTATCACCTTCACCAGACAAAAAATAAATAACACTGGTCCGCAACACAAACACTAACTAAATCAAGTTAATTTTCAGCTGATAGTCATAACTTTCCTCACATCGCGACTCTTTACCGTTTCACAAAATTTGTTGATGAGTGGTGACACATGCTGATCATTCGCATTCGTAGAATATTTTTTTATTTTAAACGACCATGTACAACCAATTTACAAATTACGACCGGGAATAAATGTTAACTTTGAAACAAACTATAGAAGATAATACATAAAAAGAAGCTATTACAAAATTTAAAGCAGTGGAATTGCTCAAAACGTAATCTAATCCAACACCCGTCACTCCGTAACTACACACACATCCGGAACTGTACACACTAATGAAACTCCATTGTAAACACGTACAAGTACTATTACACACAAACACACCCACGGTACGTTAAGTAACGTTCAGAATTATATTTGTTTTTTAGCCATGAAATATAAGAACATCATTGGAATGACTACTGTTACCACACATACTGCCATGAATGTGTTATTTATTATAGGTTCATGGCAGTAGGAATTGCGACATTCACTGTATTTTATTCACAATTGAGTGTTGAAACTTTTGCTTACAATGCTCGAAGGCTTATAATCGTTATCGTGGAGATTTAGATGTACAGTTTGTTCGAAATAAGTAAGCCGATCGGAAGTTGTATGCAAGTGGTTTAGAAGTGGTAAATTTTAATAGAAAGAGCCGGTGTAAAGATACGATTATAACAGTCGTATATGTTTCACATTTCTAATTATTTTGTTTAATAATTTCGATATTTATGTATTAAAACACTGAATTTAACGATTTTATCACCGCGGTAGTTCGGAACGGCTAACTTCCAGTCGGCTTACTTATTTCGAACAAACTGTAAGTTGTAGTTTTCGGCCAAATCCTCTATTTCACACCAATATCTCCTACGAAATCGATTTTTATGCAAAAGTTATATGAAAATTATGATTAGTTATTGTTAATGTCGTAATTTCTAAACTTATTGTCTACCAATATTTTATTTAGTCTGTAGTTAGGAATACGCACAATAATTTCTAAAATGGCACAAAGGCCTCTGAAGCCATACATTTTTTTTTAATAATAATTCAAAAAATCCGATACTTTACTCGGTATGAGTATCGTTACAAAATTATAGATATCAACATAATAATTGGTTCAAAAGTATTGATTCCAAAAAAGAACAAGCATTCTTAGATCAAAAGTGTTTATACCTGAAAAACATTCACACACACATACTGACTCATACAACTTGCATATTAATAAATAAGTAAAATTTTCATTTGTTTTTTTTTTTCATTCGAATACTTTCTTTGATTCGAATAATTTGAATAGCTCTTTTCTACAATCGAATAATTCGAATGACTACCTTTTCGAATGATCATTCGAATGAATCATTCGCATTCGCCCATCACTAGTATTGCAATACCCCAATAATATCGATACCTCGAGGTATCTATACTTTTTGCGCATCCCTATCAGTAATTCAGTAGTACTACGGAACGTCAATACGTCAGTGTCAAAATAATAAACTATTTTTTCAATTTTTAATGATTACGGGCATTTCATCATAGACGGTATAATGAGGATACCTTGATAAGGTAGTTCAGCCGGCAGTGTGTTTAACTATTAAAATTTAATTCTAAAACCACGTTGATGAGTAAGTAGTAAAGTAAGTCATATTTGCTATTACCTACGTACCAAAACTTTGACAGATAATACTAAATTGTGCGTTGTAATTTTGTGTACATTATGTGATGAAAAGAATACAAAGGGAGAATTCCGGATTTCGTTGTTAAATATAGATAAGTTGAGAGTACGATGATATTAAAGTAAATAATGATGTCGCTATATAATTTCCTACTGCTATTCGTTAAATAGTTTGTCTTTTTCTTTATACTGATAAAAGTATAGTTAGCTATATTATGTAAATATTTCTAGATACAATGATGGAATACTGCCCCCCTAACGTGACTCTTTGGGAGATTTGGGTGGACCATGGAATCTCCCAATGTTTTATGGAGACAGTCTCTGCTGCCTTCATTGGTGGATTTCTCTTAACATTTGGACTGATACAAATTGTTATGTATAAAAGGTATGCAAATTGTTTTGATTAGATAATGCTTTAGTATATTGATGTAGGTATGATTGATACACACCTTGTTTTTGTATATAAAGAATGTTGGAGCCCTCTCTACACTTAGCCATTCCAGTCCTATATTATAGAGAGTGTAATTTTTTTTTCTGGCTCTCTTGGAGGTGATTTTGTACCACACTAGAAAGTTGGGCGAAAGAATTATTACAATTGGTTCAGTAGTTTCTTGATAACAAACAGTAGGTTACTATAGATGTAGATATAGAGTGACAATAGCTTCCATAGATTTAAATAATTATATTATAACAACTGTAATGGTATTGATGACATTGCAAATTAATTGTAACACATGTAACTAAGTAATAATGTTAATTAAAAATATGCAAAATGTATTCAACATATGTAATGTCTTCAATGTAGTAGAAAATAATTAAAGTTAACATAATATGATTGTGTACCAGCATATTTTATGGAATATTTGAGTAAATATATTCTTATAATATCAGTTTCTATACTGATGACCTGAATGTGTTTGTGTGACTAAGAAACTAAATTTTCCTTAACCTGTCAAGCGGCAGATTGTAGACACAATGCAAAATCTATTGTTATGTGCTCAAAAGAGGAACTGTACCGCTTGCCAGGTTAACTGAAATTTGTCATATTGCAGCATAAGTTCATGAGATAAATCTCTGAACATGCTGCTGCATGTGCTGGATTTTGTTGACTTTAACAACATGCATTTCATCTGAGAATGAAGAAATTAGAAGAAGTTTTGTAGCCACTCCCTCTCACCAAATGGGCATTATAAAAAGATATTAACTTTCTTAGCTTCAGTCTATAATTTATAACTTTCACCTGTAAGAATATCAACTACAAGTCTTTCACCTCCTATATTATACTTGGATTATAATAATTATTTAATAATACTGAGCTATTTTAGGAGGTGTTATGACTTAATATAGTTTACATTTTGTCTTGATTCCTTAAATACATTATGGTAATTTGATTTATGTGTTGAGCAGTCAAGGTTGGTACTATCTAGTTGTTTTTTTTATCTCATAATTATCCTACTATACTAATATTATAAATGTGAAAGTTTGTGAGGATGGATGGATGGATGGATGTTTGTTACTCTTTCACGCAAAAACTGCTGCAGTTTTTGTTACAGTATTATTGTTTATACATCAGAATAACATATAGGCTTTAACTTATAACGATATTTTGGGAAATTTCCACTGGATTGGGAAAAATCTATTCCACGCGGACGAAGTCGCGGGCAAAAGCTAGTTATTTTATAAATGCAGATCAAATAAAAAGTTAAGATGGAACTTTGGGAACAAAGAAGTGAGGCTGGCTAAAACTACGCCTAACGGTGTACAACACACAATTACACGCACATATGTATTAATTTTGTTCGCAAAGTTCCATCTTAACTTTTTATTTGATCTAAGTTTATAAATGAAAAAAATATAAGGTAGGTACAGAGTTGATAATGTTACTGTTTATGCGAGGTATTTTTTTAATCATTTTTTTTATCTTTGCATATTATTATTATTATTACTGGTTTTTTTCAAGAATACAGTATAAATTCTAAATTCAAATTTTTTTTTTTTTTTTATTATTTGCCTGAATATGGTATTTTACGCTCTACATTCACATCATGTGCAAAGTTTATAAAAGAAACAGATAGTCTAGAACTCTGTATCAATACTGTTCATACTGAAACTTTGAATCAGAATGATTATTTAGGAAATAAATATGCCTTTCTCTGATCATTGCCAGGCTTGTGTAAGCTTTAAAGTGGATCATGACGCCTAGGGTGCCAATTTGTTCGCTTATAATAAATACCTTATCTGGCTAGGCTATACTTGGGGGGTGTTTTCCATCTAATATATTCTAACTAATATATTGGTGAGAAAGATAAGTTATAAATACCTATACTTATATCTCATAATTATTAGATGATAATATTAATACAATGACTAATTATTGTATTAAGTAATTGATATCCACTTTACATATTTTATATATCTATAGATATAGATAACTAACTCTTGTTGCTGTTACAGCTGCTGTGAATGAACAGGCCATTCCTTTTTAATTGATTAGAGCATGTTATTTATGGACTAGTAATAGCATAATTATAATTTTATAATGTTCAATAATATATATTAAAATGATCTATTTGCAGAATGTAAAGAAACTTACAAATATACCAAATAACTATAAAGATATAATTATATAGCAGGTTTCGAAACTACATAGCTCTGATTAACTAAGGCCAGATGCTTTTAGCCACTAATCTACCAAGACCATACACTCAGTGGTCCTGCCTGAGACCGTAGGTATTATGCTGTCACAAGATTTTTTTTTAAGAAAACCCTACTAGCAATGTGGGTCGCTCATTACTATTATTCTTGTTAACCCCTCGTACGCACGGCTACACATCAAGCTATACAAAACCAGTATAGGCTGGCCTTGAATTGTGCGGAAAACCTTTACAATGGAAGGTTAGTCTAAACTGGTTTTGTATAGCTTGATGTGTAGCCGTGTGTACTAAGCTAAATGCTTGTGTTAGGAGTGGGTTCACGTCGGTAGTGATAGCTATGGGTGGGTTCGAACCGGCAACCACATGATCGCAAGTGCGACTCCCTAGCCATTAGGCTACCGCCACTTATTGCAAAAGAGAGTGTCTTTTAAGTAGCTATATCTTAAATCCAACTAAAAATGCTCTGGTGATTTCATTTCGCAATAGACCATAAAACCGAAAAATCGATCCAGAAACATGTTATTTTGTACGCACGGCTGCTCATCAAGCAATACAAAACTAGTATAGGTTGGCCTTGAATTGTATGGAAAACCTTTACAATGGGAGGTCAGTCTAATCTGGGTTTGCATAGCTTGATTTGTAGCCGTGTGTACAAGGTTTTGGTAATTTTCCAGAGGATTTTTCTTGTCTTTGTATTATTTTTCAGAGCATATTCCAATTAGATATGCAAGTGACTAGCTTGTACACCCAGCTACACTTAATGCTATACGTTTCCAGTATTATACAGAAAGCCTATATAAGGCAAGGTCAACTTATACTGGAATTGTATACTAAACAAACTGCTTCTTTCCAGATATGCTACGGAAGTAGTGGATGTGAGAACTTCACGGCTTTTCGCCGTGCAGTTATTTTTTACGTTATTTGTGCCCGTACTGGCTGTGATAAGATTTCTGCTACAGGCATTCGTATTTAAAGGAGGATTTATTTATGGATATATGGTAAGAATTTGGAGAATTTTTAAGAATCATGGTGCTTGGTCCTTTCAACTATATAAATCAATGCAAAAGAGACTCTTGTATAACTCTTTCAGTCTTGGTGGTTAGTGTCACCAGGGAAATATTTTGGATTGTAAGATGAATAAATATTTTCAAGCATTCATTCAGTGGATGAGTGCATAAGAGAAATGGTCCCCTTTTAAAAAGTAGAAACCATTAGATAACCAGTGATTTATACAAGACTATTTCATCGGAACCCAATTATGTACCATTTTACCTATATAATTTTACCAATAATGTAATATTGTTTCAGATTCTAGCTTTAGTCATAACTTTAGTAGTATTTCCCCTATCGGCCTACTTAGCAGTATTGGAGAGGCGGTTTCTCTTACCGTCGCTCCCCCCAAGAGGGCATGGATTCGTGCTGCTTGTATTTTGGGCCACGATATTTGTATCCGAGAATCTCTCATTCCTGAATCTTAACAAGGAAGGATGGTGGTGGCATTTGAAAAAGTAAGTAAGGCCTTTTCCTGAGATGTTAGTGTTTCTTCTTATCGTGTCGATAGGTTAACAAGTTCCGAGTTATATCACCTGGCAACCTCACATAGTACTGCTGAAAAACAAATATTGTTTTCCCAAGCTTACTGCCTCCACACACGACCCGGAAAAAGGAAGGGTAATTAATTTAATTCATTCTGTCAACAAGTTTTATGCAAGGTTGATTTCAGAAATTCTTACCTGAAAGATGATAAGGGAGAGTAGTTCTCAGTTTGCTGAAAATAGACATCTTTTACAACAAGAATTAGCAGGGCCAGATTTGGAGATGTATAATAATTATTTTCCAAATAAAGTAAATTTATTTTCGTCAATGCTAAAATGTATTGATGATTTAAATCGTATTTTTTCGATTCTATTCGCTTTGGTTATTTTTGATTGCCTGATATTTTTTTATCCTTACGCTAATAGGCTTATGGGCCCCTCTTGTGGAGGCCCCGGGGCAGTAGCCCTCCTGCGCTCCCACAAATCCGGCCCTGAAAATTAGGTATCGTAATAAAACCACTTTTTACGAATTATATTATCAATATCAAATACTGACGTTTTTGGGAAAAGAGTATAGTACAGTCGGGCATACAAGAATTAGTCTGTTAGAAGCTAATCATAATTTATTTTCATCAGTCTCCAAGACCGCCTGGAGATGTCCCTATTCGTGGGGCGGTACGTGTCGTGCATGATAATGTTCATGCTAGGCATGAAGGCGCCAGGCATTATGCATCAGTTTGAGTACCTCGAGGGAGGAGATGATGGTCGCAGGCATATACCTCCGAGGGTAAGACTATTTTTCTATTGTACCCCACTCATACCTACACGATTAAGGGACATTGGTTTGGTCGTTGTCCTAGATACAAAACTATCCAGTATAAACTTCATTCTGACTTTATAATGAGATAAACTTTTTTGTCTGATAACATCACTCTTGTCATCCGCGTCAATTTGATTATTTTTTCGTAGATAGTTATAGGTTAAGATGTCATGTCCATATCAAAATCATTTTAATGTTTTAACCGACGACAAAGATATATTTAAATTAAAAAAGGTGATTAAATTAACAAGTGTTCTGATTTCCGTTACATTATTAACACGTTTTAGAACTTCCGTAACTTGATGTAATATTTTCATAAAGGGTGAGTACATGTAAACAGTCTGAAAGTACTTTCAGAATGAATTCGGAATAATAAAGCAATGAGTTCATTTTCTGCTTCCTTTTTAATAGCAAACGCTCTTTCCTTGTTTCATAGAACTATTTCAATACAAAATAAATAACTTGCTCTTGTCATCTTTATTCTATTGCATCGCACTGTTCGAGAACTTCATTGTTTATTATGCCGATTCGTTTTACTTAAATTAATGACGATGCGTACTAAGTATATACATAATTATATTATGCATGCGCACATTTTTATTTTTAAAAGATTTTTGTTTTCAGACTGTTTAAATTGTTCACTCAGCAAACATGCATGAAATGGGGAAATACTTTCACGTCTACATCCCTGTGAGATTATATTAAAATTTATTTTTCTATATATTTTTGTAGTAATTTGGCATTTAAATTAAGATCTCCTCAATTGTGTTTAACAAATCAACCTATTTATTATATTATTATTCCCTGCATACATATACAAAAGTAATTAATTCTATAAACTAATATAATAACACCTTTTTGTACAAAAAAACGCAAGTATCTGTTAAGGCTACGGTGATAAGGCGATTACGCAAAAGATTTTCAATTACCTGCTTTCGTAAATAAACGATCGCCTTGGCCTTAAGAATTTTTAGAATTATTGAATACATCATTTAAATTTCATAACTTTCTATAAATTAAATATTTACTTAAGTCTTCGAACAAGCAACGTGTTCGTAGTTTTAGATGCATATTTCACGCAATAAGTGCAATTTCTATCAAATTATAATTATAATAATATACTTAATTTTATTTTTTTTCTATTCCCTAGCAAGATGAGAATAGATCGACATTCCGGAATGTGTTTGGCAAATTACGAACGCTTCTGCCTTTCCTATGGCCACGGAAGAGTCCATGCCTACAAATATACGTATTCATATGCGTCCTCGCACTCTTAGCTGGAAGAGCTGTTAACCTTTTTGTGCCTATTTATAGCAAATATATAGGTAAGTGATACTTCTTTTACGTATTTTTAACGACATTATATCATAGTTTGTCTATTCTGAAGGGTTAAGGGGAAGTTGAAGTAAGAGGAAACGTATAGTGGGCCGACAATTCGCTTAATTCTTTGATGGAAAAAACAAAAACGAAGTGGTATGTTATTACGTTTTCAGTGGATAGTATTTCCCTCCCACCTTTTTACTTTCGATGGGACCTGGTGGTGATCTACGTGTTCTTCAAGTTCCTGCAGGGCGGGGGCACTGGAGGAATGGGTTTCCTTAACAATCTGCGATCATTCTTGTGGATTAAAGTGCAGCAGTATACAACGAGAGAGTTACAGGTATTTTACACTTTTTTTGTTTTGGGTAAAATGTATGTAAAAATGTCGGGTCTGAAGTGGTGAAAGTGGGAATCGAATTTACAATAACAGATTTTATTAAACCCACCACCGTTCTAGTACCTCAGTGATGTAATGCGTGTGCTACAGAAATATACTCCATAAATATACTCCCATTTACCGCCTACGTTCGAAATACTTAATTCATTTATTAATGATACATGAATGAAAATGAACTATAAAATTTATTTATCTTGGTATTTAAAATATGTTTATAGTGGTAACTGAATTCAGCGACGTCATCTTGTGATCTTCTTATCATTGTGATTCAACACTAGTATGCGGTGATTAATATATGGACCAACCGGCTCTGTTATTGCGGAGAAAACCGCATATGGCTAGTAACCAATTAATACTTTTATCTATAAATCATTAATTAATGAGTTATCGGCTGAATGCAATTGGATAGAAACATCACATACAGTTAAGCAAACTTAGATCTGAATATCATACAACGTTAAGTTTCGTATATATCTAGCAACCTGTAGCCCGCGGTTTAATGGATTATTTTCTAAAAAAAATTAGACATTCTAGCTGTTTTTCCTCATGATACAATCTATATCCTGCTAAAACTTTATCGAAATCGGTTAGTGGTTTAGGCTTATAAAGGGATAAGCAGAAGGAGGTTCTTTCGCATTTTATAGCACTAGTATGGATATTATGACAAATCGATGGATGATAAATTCTTGATTAATCGGATGAAATGCAACTGCGTATTAGAGGTCGAAGTCTTATCAGAGCACGTACGGTCAATGGGAGCAAAAAGAACGTTCAAGATTCCAAGACAAAGGAGTTTTATGTCTGCTCGTATCAATTAAATGAATGTATAAGTAGCCCTACTCTGTTTATCGTTCATAATCTATATCGGTGTATCTGTTTCAGTTAGAACTATTCAAGCACCTTCACAACTTGCCCCTGCGCTGGCACCTGTCCCGCAAGACCGGGGAGGTCCTACGGGTCATGGACCGAGGCACAGACTCCATAGATAATCTGCTCTCGTACATTCTGTTCTCAATCACACCGACCTTGGTGGATATCCTCGTGGCTGTTATATATTTTGTAACACAATTCAATGTGTGGTTCGGTCTCATTGTGTTTTCTACTATGGTGCTCTATATAAGTAAGTGTTTTCTTCAACATCAACTTATTTACTGTTACATCAACTTGTTTACGGTTCCATTTCAGAATTAAAGGGTTTACGCTTTAGGCTATGCGATACTCTAATGCGAGTTTGTAGACATCCTGATCCCGTTTCCACACGATGTTTTTTTACCGTCAAGCAAGTGATAGTTTATTCTTAATACGCCCATATTCAGTTAGAATGGCTCGCCCCCTATTACATGGGACCCAAACATACCGGCGAACTGTGGGTGTACATTAAGTACACCTCTGCCTAACCCTTCGGGGAATACAGGCGTGATGGTATGTATGATGGTTCAGTTAGATGCTAAAAGGACGCGGTCTCGTACAATAAGTGAAAATGTGAATTAAATTTGATAGGCGGCTACGTGTATATTCCTCAAAATCATACAACTGCGAGAAGCTATTTAGCACTTCCAGAAGCTATTAAGCTTACTGCTTAGACGTGCGCATTTATCACGATGTTTTCCTTTACTGCTCAGCCTAAATTATGACTAATTTCGTTATCGTGAATACAAATAAATTTTATTGAATTAAAGTTCACAACATTGTATCTGATAATATGTATAGTACATAGTAGTAGGTATGAGTAAGTACTAGTTAGGTTACATACATTTCTATTTATCGGATTAGTGTTCTGTACTGCATGTCAGTAGGTAACTATTTATCTGTGTAATACTATCGTTTTCTGGTTGTTTGCTTATAATTTTTTCTACTATTAGTCATTATTAAGTGTAATTGTTTTTTAAATTGCTGAATTATATTCTGTCAGGGGTGAACGTTGCAAAAATAATAGTATCCATGCACGCCTCAGGGTGCATGAGAATGCACATGCAGAGTGCATATTCGGTAAAATACATATTGTTTTTTTTTTTATTGGAAACTGCCTAAAGACGATAACCTCTATGTGTATAGGCTCTTTATTCCCCATGTCCAACTGTCTTAACAATATCCGAACATTTCAGTTGCGACTATAGCTGTGACAGAATGGCGGACCAAGTTTCAAAGACGTATGAACCTGGCTGACAACGAACAAAAGGCGCGCTCTGTGGACTCGCTCCTCAACTATGAGACCGTCAAGTATTACGGCGCTGAGTCGTACGAAGTGTTGGCTTACCGAGATGCCATTGTTAATTACCAGGTAAACTAAATTAATTATCTTATGGCTGTTCGTTTCTCCTTGGGCGCCAAATTTATTTATATTTTGTTTTTCGCAAATTTTTCCTCTATAACACATTCTAGATACCCACAGGGTGGTAGAAATTTCGAAACTACCAATAAAAAACATTTACTTTTATCTTTCTTTAAATTGTCTTTCTGTCATTTTCAGAAAGAGGAATTTAAATCTCTCATTACATTAAACATGCTGAATACGCTACAAAATATCATCATTTGCACAGGTGAGTGAATTTATTTTTAAGTGTTTTAAGAAGCAATTGTTGCATACATTAATTGCTTATGGCAGAAACATAATAGTTACTCTCCTATATATTGCATCTTTAGTAATGAGTGCAGTTGGTTAAAATATATGTGAAGCTGTTATCAGAGAATTCAACTCTTACCGGCTTTAATAATGTATTCATGCATACGTTTATTAATACCGCAATCATGATGTCGCATAATTTTTCCTTGTTCCTTTTTTCTATCGATTTCCTTAAAAATATGTTGTTACTATGTGGCTCAATTATTGATTTGTACCTAGTCCCATTCGTTAATCTCGCAGACTCGAATATGGCTCAACCGATTTGATTTTTATTTATTTTAACCGATTTGATTTTATTTAATTTTCTAAGCTCGATTATTAGCGACATCAGAGAGGTTGTTGCTCACGGACCGGACTTCCTGTCGGTAGTTTTCATGGGTCCATTTAAACATAGATACAGTCATACACTCTTGGGTGACGACAAAATTGCTTTTGGTGCATTTTAGTCGTACAGGGATATCCTTTTTTTATGGGGGAAATCTTGAGATAGCAGAGTGTGGGATTTTTACTTACTAAAACCACGCCGGTATTCGGTATCAGAACATGGAAGGGGCTACCGTATCTGCTTAAAACCACCCAAGATCCGTCACAATGCTTCCCGCCTGCAATGTTTGTTACGGTCCATTTTTGTGGAAAGAAAGAAGAAAGAAACACATTTATTTTGTTCTCACATTATGTTAAAGAGGCAAATTAAAACGAACTCCGTGTATTCACCTTATTTGTGAGAACAAAAAAGGACCCTAGCTCAGCATATGCCGCCTCAATACAATAAGTGACAATGCGCTGGTATTCTGCTAGGGCCTTGAGCAAAATCACGGTCAACCGACATCTAAAAGTTGATAGCTTTAGTATCTAAACCACAGACAACATAGTATCCGTGCCATAAAACTTATATAAAATAAAAGACAACAAACTAAAAAGAAATGTATATATAAAAAATGTATAAGTAAAAAGTGAGTGCAGTGATAGCCTAGTGATATGACCATTGGACTGCCAAGTCAAAGGTCTCTACTTCGAATCCGAGGCACGCACCTCTGACTTTTCGAAGTCATGTGCGTATTAATAATTAATTATCACGCGCTGAAACGGTGAAGGAAAACATCGTGAGGAAACCTGCATACCTGAGAGATTTTCTTGACGGCGTGTGAAGTCTGCCAACCCGCAGTAGGCTAGCGTGGCGGACTATAGCCTAATCCCTCTCGTACTGAGAGGAGACCCGTGCCCAGCAGTGGGACAATGTAATGGGTTGATGATGATAATATATAAAAATATGTAAATACCTAGTGCAAATTATTTTAATTCTTAACGTGTAGTTACATATCTCAATGAATAAATCATGGGAATCATCAGTGGAAAGACATTGATGACCTTTGTTCAATACACCTTAATGTGAGTTTTTTGGTGTTAGGTCTTTTGGCGGGATCTCTGCTCTGCGTATCGATGGTGGTGAAAACAAATGAACTGACAGTTGGTGACTACGTATTATTTGCTTCATACATCGTCCAGTTATACGTGCCGCTGAACTGGTTCGGCACATATTATAGGTAAGCACATGTTAATGATATACGATGTTTCGTGTATAAGATATTACGAATCTAGTTAGTATAATGTTCATAGATTATGAAAAACTAGAGATTATCCTTAAACACTTTGACGAATGGACTATTGGTGCAATTTATATACGCTTTACTGCACTCCAAAACCTAATTAATAGCTAATGTTAAGTGAAAATAATGTAGCTTTCTAATTCTTAAATAATTATAAAAATCGGTTCAGTAGTTTCAGAGTATCGATTACACAAAAAACAATATTTCCTCTTTAAAATTATAAAGTTTTTTTCTAATATTAAGCGTCTTTATAATTGTGATTATCGCGCTAGAAGTTATGTAAACGATTATGTGATAATAATAACTCTCTCTACGTGAGTGATACGACTGATAGTAAGTGTCGATCGTATGAGGTCACGTTACTCGTGTAGTAGATTAGCAGAAAGCGATTACTTAGCCATCTTAATACATTTTTTTAGTGCATTCTTATCTTAAATTAAAGTATTAGGGCGAAAGGTCAGCCTTGGGCGCGAAATTAAATTTTTTCTTCGTTTTTTTGCAAATTATTCGGCTATGACATATTCTAGGTAAATGGCAGTAGAAATTGCGACATGCGACATCCACAATAACTTTTTCACGATTGAGTATTAAAACTTTCACTTAAAAATCGTGGGCGAATTGCGCTATAATAAAGGGCCCTTATATTATTTTTTGCTTAAGCATGACCTTTGTACAGACATTGGCCAGTTACTATTTAATAATATTAGTATGTTGAAATATGACGTGCAACATCTTTATAGAGCCATTCAAAAGAACTTCGTTGACATGGAGAACATGTTCGACCTAATGCGAGTGGACTCGGACGTTAAAGACGCAATTGGAGCCCCCGATCTACTAGTGAGGCGCGGTGCCATCGAGTTCAAGGACGTGTCGTTCGGCTACGGGCCAGAGCGACTCGTACTGAACAATATCAGCTTTAAAGTGCCGCCTGGCAGTACTGTGGCCTTGGTAAGTGATAATAGTAAATGACCGTGTGAAATAGTATTAAATAAGGCTTTCAGAGATTGCACAGAAGGCTAAGATGTGAGCATACCCAATGTTCTTAAGTAAGGAGTGATTCAAGTTTTTTTGCGATGTAACGTAACTACTATGGACGGCATCGCGCGAGTGATACCGCTGGTGTTGCAAGCATCTAAAGGCTATTACTTGTTTGCCATCTTAGTGGCATAAAAATACGTCACTTGTTTGCTTAAGACAGTATGAGAGCTTTGTAATGCGAAATTGGGGGTCTTATTCATGGATACAATATATGACTGAAATTATTAGCCGTTATGCTCACACATACACATACATAAAATTATAATTATTAATTAATGATTTCGGTTTCATAACATAATCGGTTTCTGCCAACGTGGTATAAAAAAGGCCAGGATAAACAATCCTGGAAGAAGTTAGGGGAGGCCATTGCCCTGCAGTGGGACACGAAAGAGGCTACATAAAAAAAATTAATGATTAATTAATTACATTATTAAGTTGCATTTATTGTAGGTGGGTCCCAGCGGTGCAGGCAAGTCAACGATAATGCGTCTTTTATTCCGGTTTTACGACGTGAACGAAGGTGCGGTATTAGTGGATGGACAAGACGTTAGAACAGTGACGCAAGAATCTCTGCGCGCTAACATCGGCGTCGTGCCCCAAGACACCGTACTGTTTAATAATACCGTCAGGTAAGTAAACAATGTATAAATATCAGACATTGAAATAAAACTACGGATGGACGAGTTGGAAGGGGACGACCTCGGCGACCGTGCCGCAACCAAATTGTGGATTGCTAGGCACGGGTCTCCTCTCAGTACGAGAGGGATAGTCCGCAACGCTAGCCTACTGCGGGTTGGCAGACACACCGTCAAGAAAATCTCCCGGGCATGCAGGTTTCCTCACGATGTTTCCTACACCGTTTAAGCGCGTGGTAGTTAATTATTCACATGACTTCGAAAAATCAGAGGCGCGTACTTTGGATTCGAACATTTTAACTTGGCAGTCCAATGGTCATATCACTAGGCTATCACTGCACTACTGATGTTGCTGTACTCTACATACATGGGTTGCCACTTACTTCGTTTTCAAATTTACGGGTGGCAGCTCATGTTTGTTTGTCATCTTATTATAATAATCTAATTAAAAGAAAAATAGTTGTTCTATTAACAGGGTAGAAACCGAGTTCAGACCAATATTCGTAAAAGTAACGAGTCAGCGAGTGTTTAGTATAGTGTATTTATGTTTTGCATACTGTGTTCGTTTGTTTAATGGAATCTCACAAGGACACATATTAAAAATTAACTTTTCATATGTAAGAAAAGTAGGGGTGAAATAGGCTCCCCTAATGTGCGCACATTAGGGAAGTGGACTGTTATGAGCTGATGATGATGATGTAAAAAAACGATGGCAATCATGCCGGCAGTGAGACTCTGCTTTGGACTCATTATTTGAAAGCGTAACCATAATTTCTTGAAGGTGCCGTCTCCATAAGGAATTACAAATTTGGGTTTATTAAATGGATATGACATTCAATAAGTGTATGTTCGTTATAGTGAAGTATAGATTATACTACAACCCGATGTGGTTGTCGTCGGCACCATCGTTGCTTTGAATATTGGTAAAAAAAAAAATAGAATAAGCGTTCTGTCTTATAGAGCGATGAAACAGTATTTTTTTGGTGAATCTAGAAATTTCTTTGAAAGTTATCATAAAAATATCCTCGTCTTTTCTTCCAAGAAAAGCATGCATGTTTATTAATCATATTTGTGAGTTCAAAAAAACATGAAATCATTAAAAATAAGTTTATTGTGAACAGAATAGTAATGATATAACAAAAAATAACTAAAGCTAATGTAATACAAGATATTATTAAAATACAATTTGTATAAAAAACTTACAAAAGCAGCTCAAATAAGTTCTTCTTGTCTGCTTATAATAAAAAAAAAAAAAAAAACGTAAACTCATACACTCCTTGCACGTTCTTCTAGAATTAAAATTAAAACTGAAAATAAAATATATAACATAACTAAAGAAATAAAAAGAGGGATTGGATAGGCTGTTGAGACTTACTAATTATTTTGTAAAACACCATTGCTTGCTGCAGTTTGAGCAATAAATGTCTTTGTCTTTGGGAGAGAGTCGCCTTATTTCAATTTGATTTTAGATACAATATTCAATATGGAAGGTTGACTGCCCCTGTTGCCGATGTTATATCGGCGGCTAAGAATGCTGACATTCACGACCGGATCCTTACGTTCCCAGATGCTTATGATACGCAGGTATGTTTCTAACCATTTGCTTGTGATGAGCAAACCAACACATATATCTTTTGGTCATTATAAATATATGTTTACTCACATATCACCAGATAAGTACAATAGATGGATTTTAAATCACCTTGAATAGTTTTGCAAGTATTCTGAACCCGAGCTTAAGTTGCCGCGACATTCAATGGCTCTAAAACAATAAATAATCAAGAATAAATAAAATAAAAAATTATATTACATAGGTACTTCTGGCTTAAAAAAATCTGGCATCCAAACTAATTATTGTACCCTAATAGGTTGGCGAAAGAGGGCTACGTCTCAGCGGAGGTGAAAAACAAAGGATAGCAATTGCACGAACTATCCTCAAAGACCCTGCAGTGGTTCTCTTGGACGAAGCTACGTCAGCACTTGATACCAATACAGAAAGAAATATACAGGTAAATTAGCATCAGCATATCATATCATCAAACTAGATATATTTGTAAAAAATATCCTATTGACCAGCTCACTTTTGTTTTAGGCTGCATTGGCTCGAGTATGTGCGAATAGAACGACGTTAATAATCGCTCACAGGCTTTCTACGATCATACATGCGGATGAAATTCTAGTCTTGAAAGACGGAGAAATTATCGAAAGAGGAAGGTAAATATCTCATAGAGACAATATCGTCAATCCCTAGTTCAAAACCTCGTAGTAGTGGATGACCTGGATTTGTTCTGGTATATAAATGTTTTTCTTTCTAGCCATGAAGGGCTTCTAGCACAAGGCGGCTTTTATGCGTCAATGTGGCAACAGCAACTGGAGCACCGCAACGCCAATGAAAGCAACGGAGAAGGTGGCAACAATAATAATAACAACGAACCACGACCTCCGCCGGGCCATCCCAACGGCGTCAACGCCTTCGGACACGGCCATGGACACTTATAGATGAGTACAGTCGCATACAACGGAGCAGGGTGCTAGTCGGTTCGTGGATCAGTGAATACGAACATTATCGATTCCTAGTGTCAATTGTTTGGTTTGAGGACGTTAGACGTAAGGGACATGACAGATAGCTGACGAAGAGCATTTGTAACCAAATAGTTTTGTAACAATATCGTGAACTCCTATGTACATTATGCACACAACTCACCGAACAAACGTAATGATGTACATATGTTGACATTGTGATGATGTAACTATGTTGTGTACATAGTAGTATTAAAATTGTGATGGGAAATTTTATGTGCTATTTCAGTGTTATTAAAACTGTTTTTATTTATAACTTGGGTTTTTATTCACTAATTTTATAAAAGTCATCTATATAAACTAAACAATACATCTAACTTAGTTACTTCTTCTGTCGCATTTGTCTTAACTGTTTTTACAGTTATCTGGAAGATTTAATTAATAGGCGAATTATTAGTTTACCTAAGTGTGATCTTGGAATGAATAACAGCAAGCAATAATTATCATAACTTGAGATATACCGATGGACTGCATATAGGTATATCTTTAATTTATAGAGAAAATTTCAATCCATAAAGGGATTAAGAAAGTGTAAACTTTCTAAACAGTATGTTGCTTCAAACAACAAAAATCGCCTAGCATTTGAGTATGGATACCTATATTAGTCGCGGCTTCAATGTTTTATGTAAATATGTCAATGCATAATCCTAGTTTGAAAATAACCATTTACTTACGACAAAATCGTACAATTCTCACTAAAAAACAGTTCGTTTTAGTTAGATCAAGCGTTATGTGTTGCCGACGGATGAGATTTTTAGCAGCACTGAGAAAAGTACCTTAAAGTTGGGGTTGAGCATGTTGTCTATCTATGCAAAATGCCTCCTTCAGTGCAAATTTCATTGTAATTCGCCAAAGAACTAAAGTCACCGACATTGCGCGAAGAATAAGCACGCTGAAGTGGAAGTAACGGACAGACGATCGTTGGAGCAGTCAAGTGCTAGAGTGGAGACCACGTTTGTGCAAACGTAGTGCGGGACTCCCTGCGATACGATGGACTGACGATTTAAAGAAGGCGGATGGATGCGAGCTGCCCAAGACCGGGATGGATGGGGGCCCTTTGGGGTAGGGCCTATGTTCAGCAGTGGACGGCAATAGGCTGATATGATGATGATGACTGCAAATTTGTAATGCAGTTCCGAGAATGTTACAAGCGGTCTTCACGTCTTATGACTGACGTCTAACATGAATGCCACTTGAACATGATACTGACAATACATTAAGATATTGAGGCATTTGAATCATACTGGTTTAAGCGCTCCACACTCCAAACCCTACGATACAGTCAGACTTGGTATGATTATCATATCATGACAGGGGTAACGAGTATGGCAGGGGAAGCTAGTGACGCTTAAGGCGGATCGTCCCGCTTTAGGCGCCAAATTTTTTTTTTGTTTTTTGGCATGATCCTAGAATGTGCTATAGACAAGCTATTTGCGAAAAAAAAACTAAAAAAAAGGAATATGGCGCCCAACGCAGAACGATAAAAAATTGTATACAAAATTAAAGTGAAAGGCTTGGAGTCGGTGAAAAATAGGGAGGGAGAACAGTAACAATGATGGATTGGTTAAGAGGAAAGACTCGATTATTAGCTTTGTGTTCAAGCAACATAAGGGACATGACGTATGCCTGAGTCGTTAGAACTTTCGTGTTAATTCTGGTGGTATACTCATATGCTGAATATAATTTTATGGCTTTCCATGAAATGTATAATAAATGTGAAATGACCGAAACGAACGTATTCTTAGCAAAATAATGTTACCTCTATCATAGACTGATAGCTTATATGAATAATATCTTTTGAACTAAGAAAAATAATAGTTTTTTTTTTATAAAATGCTAAATGTAATGGATAATAATACTGAAGCACTTACATTCTTTTAAATCATTTATTTTAGCATCATCGTTAACGTCAGCAAGCTTTAATTTTAGATTTTCCTGATATTGCTGATTCCTCTTTTGATACTCCCAGACTGACATTGCAGGTCTCGTCTTTGCGTATTCTACACTCCGTATGGAATTTACCACTTTATGTTCGATATTGTCAATAGTCGCAACGTAGTCTAAAGATATTTTGCGATTAACAGTTTTCCCATGTTGTAAGAAGAGCACTTGATCGATCGATTTGTCGCCGTGGTCTATAGATAGTGAGTGACGCTTGAACTTTTCTCGTGAATCGTTGACAATGCGTTTAAACGGAGACTGCGTTAGAAACACATTAACCTTTTTATTTGCTTCCGTGTATGGTCTGTGAATATACAGCAAAATTAAGCAAGAATTTGATCAAGAAACTAAACAATTCGAACCTAGTGTCATAACTTAATATAACCTACACCTGTTTTCCCCAAGGGTTGGGTAGCGGTGTACTAATGTACACCTACAGTTCGCCGGTATGTTTAAGTCCCATGTAATAGGGGGGGAGTGTATTGCCATTAACCGGGCACAAACCAAAACTCAAACCTGCTACTAACATTTAATAGAAAAACCCAATTCTTTTTCATTTTGCGTAGCAGTCGCGCTTGGTACTACTAACCTAATGAGGCAGTGACATATAATCTATATGTATAAAAATCAATCGAAGTTTGCCGGGTCAACTAGTAATTAATAATAATCATGCCCTATCTAGTGACACTTTATAATTATTATCAGGTGTTAACTGCACTAGTATTTGAAGCGACAAGCAAACACATTTGCGTATTTATACTACGATAACTGCCATTGTTGGGACGAGACAGAATATTTTGGGTACACAATTTAGTTACGGCAATAGGCTCGCCCCCTATTAGGTACATAGGACCTAAACAGTGAAGTGTGGCTGTACATTAGTACATCTCTGCCTAACCCTTCGGGGAATACAGGCGTGATGCTATGTATGTACAATAATAATTTAGGTATGCTATCTACTTACCTAATCGAAACTATTTGTTTTCGCCAGTCAGTAGGAAAGAGGTCAGTCTGTAGGAAGTTATTTGTATACGGATATCTGTTTCAGTTTTGCTCAAACTGCGTTTTTTCGCGGCACGCGACAGCACGACTTACAAATGTTTGAAAAAAGGTTGAGTACCACTGGTCTATTCGAATACTCACCTATAGTTCTTCAAGGTTGGTGCTGGACCTAAGTCTTCGTCGACCGCTTCCTCGAACAGTCGTGTCAGAAGTGACGGTCTTTCTGCGTTTCCATTGCCAGTATAATGATACTTGACGTCGTCGTCGTCATCGTCATTGTCGCAAGCATCATCAAAGCTGGTGGTTCGGACGTTGGTGGTGGGACTTCGGGCTGCCCGATCGCCAGTTGGTTTCGACGGCGTATTAGCGGCGATATGGACAGTGGGACTGCGATTAATCAAGTATGATTAGCGCGTTATAGGTATAAAATATTCCTTATTGTGAATAAGGAAAATACATATGAATAAATAAGTACCTAGACATTTTTAACAAACAGTATTTTTGTAAAATTTGCTCTTAGGCCAAGAACTAAATAACATTTGCAAGTGGATTCCCCACGGGATAAGAAGAATAATAATAAAAATCCTCCGTGATGTAAGTTTAGAACAAACGTATGTATAGATGTATATCTTCTCATATCACAGAAGGTAAGTATGTAATACCAGAGCCGAGCCTAAAGGTGTTACCAAAATATAATTTCCAAACCCTATGCAAAACTCATCTGGTTTAAAAATTTTTTTGGATATACATTTGGATAAAGCATATAATGACGTGCCTGCCAGTCGCAACTAAAATGTTAGCTATCTAAGATGACTTACCTCTTATTCGGGTCTTCTGTTATAAAAAATATGTAGTGTCGCTTCAATACCTACCAATAAATTGACATTGTTTTCTTCAGGGGCGGTCCTCTCAGCTGAGTAGTACTCATCGAGTTCCAAGCATTTCGTTTTTAATTTGTTCTACTACAGGGTACAGATAATAGTAATCAGTTATTCATCTGCCATTAGTGGCTATCAGTTATCATACACGGTGGAGAAGGGAATGATCGATCCCTGGATTTGTGACGGCGGTAGGTAACCGCCGTATACCCGCAAACCTCCTAAAAAATCTTTAATTTAATTTTCTTGCTTTGCAGGGAATGGTAATCTTTTGTAGGTTAGGGCATTCAAAATAATAATATATCCGCCCCTGGTTTTTGTATTTTATCTGCTTTGAATAATACCTATCTCACAAATGCAACCTTCTTGCTATTCTCAAAATAAGTAATATTCTGTATTCTTCTGTCTGTATATTTAATGCTTCTTCTCAACTTCATTCCGTTACTTATGTTAATTTCTGGAATTCTAATAGTATCTAAGTATGATGTTTCCAATATTTCCTCATGATCCGTATTTTATTGCTACAACGCAGAACTCTTCATTCGTTCTACATTTTTATGCTAAGACGTACGTGACAACACAAAGCGAAAGTATTGTGACGTACCTACATACCTGCCTGAGTTATTTTTTTAAGTGACCTTATAGTAATTTTAGGACAAATGCTTTGCCTGGACAGAATTAGAATTTACGTTAATTCCGGAAAGTTTCCATATCGACCTTAACTAATTACATTGAAATGTTTTAAAATTAATAAAAATATTATTTAATAAAATAAAATTATATTAAATACCTACCGTCACGAATAAGAAATTTTATAAAGACCCTAACTATAAGGAGTTCATGGTCATATCCTGAGATTACCATTATTATAAGAAATAAGTAGGTACCTACGCCTACTTATATTCCAAGGGAATCCGATGACTAAGTACCTATACTCCATTTGGTTAGGTACTTAACTAAAGGTAAACAAATCATAAAAAAGGTTCTTTTATAAGGCCATTTTTCATCTTGAAATAAAACGTAACCAAAATAAATTATTTAATCATTCAAAATTATTTTCCTTTACTATACTAGGATATTTTACTACTTTGTTTAATATTAAATGGTAATTATAAATTCTTAAGCTTGTGACCAATAAATAAATCAAATCTGATTATTATGTCATAAAGTATTGCAATGTGCCTACTAGAAAGAATCTAAAAAGACAGGAAATCAAAACCTTTTCCTACATAATAGACTTTTGATAACTCGAAAAAATTAAGAATTAGTAGCGCGAGGAAGCGCGGCAAAATAATTAACCGATATTATACTTAGTCGGGTAACCAGACGCCATTCGTAACAGTTTGTACTTTCGTTCGATTTTGTGTTTCTTTTGCCGTAAATTGTATTATTTAGTTATAGTTTTGTTTGTTCGTTGTTTTTATTGATTGTTAGATGTGTTGTTATTAATTTCACTCCCAATTCATGAGATACCATTGTAATAAAGGTTGAAGAGCCCTGAACGCCGCCATTTTTATTGTTTACCTTTAGTTAAGTACCTAACCAAATGGAGTATAATGCCTTATCGGCCTAACACTGTTTTTAGGATCAGCTAGAATTTATATCAAATACTCAGGTCTACTCAACGTCTCACATCAAACTCTCACTACGTCAAAAAATCAAACTTCTAAGCCAACGCAACCAAAATATACAACCGTTTATGCCGCAAATTTTCGATACTCGCAAGGGAATCAAAACCTACAAGGTTACTACTTCCCGAGAACTCAGAATCTTGAAATTTGGTACGAAGCAACGTTTTATAGCACAAATAAAGGAAAAATTGCGAAAACCGTAAATTTTTAGTTACATGAACTTTTACTTATATACCTACAGGTTTGTACGGAACCCTCGGTGCGCGAGTCCGACTCGCACTTGGCCGGTTTTTTTTTTAAGTGCACCCAGTTCCAAAACCTGGACCAGATACTGTTTATTGGCAACGACTTTACAAAAACGCAATTATTATGAATACAAATATTCAATACTAATAAAAATTAATCGAAAAACGGGTTTCAAATATATTAAAATTTTGTATTAAATATTTTAAGTAATTAAAAATAATATAAATAGAATTTGATTATAAAAGTGCCAACCTAGTATGTAATTGTAATTTAAAAATAAAATTATTAAAATAAAAGAATTATACAATCATAATAGTACAACAGATGCATAGTACTTATAGTGTACGATCTGATAAAATCTCAAACAAAACACAATATCAAATCTACATAAATATTAAATTCGTGGGTGCCTAGAGCTGACTAACAGTTAGGGTCAGTTCCCTACTTATTCTGGTTCCAAATTATTAATTTGATCTTTGTATTTTTAGGGGCTTTGAATTTATTTCTTGCAAGGTGATACCCAATTTCCGGTATGTTAGGTACTTGTAACACTTGTACCCTATGATAATATTATTTATTTTTTAATTTTATCCCATGGTCCTTATCAGACGTACGTTTCGTATCCTTTCCGTAGTTCGAATAAGACTCCGTGACACTCACATGTCTAAAATAGTAACAGAAAAAATAAAGTAAATAAATATGATAGATTCAAACTGATCATAGCCATCAGCGCATCCAGACCGCTAGAAAATTGCCATTTACACAAACGTAGGTGTCCGGGAGGAACCGATAAGAAATTGTGTTTACTATACCTACTCTACTACTCCGATTTAGGTACTTTGTTCCTATAGATTACTTCCTACCATAATTTTTATTTTTATCCCTATCTAATCGTTGAAGATGTTCCTCGTCTAGACTTGAAACCATTACACGGACGGGTATCAAATAAATAGTTGAAATCAAACTTAACGGTAGTGTTATTCCCGATTTTTTTTCACAATAACCTTAAGAAAAGGTGTCTGTGATCTATAAATAACCAAGTATGCATTGTCGTAGACTGGTTTACCAGGACTTCATTAGATACTTGTCTTAACCTTCCTTTGTCCTTCGAACTGTCTTATGCAATCGCGCAATGCAATCTTGACATCTCCCATTATTTCGGGTTCAATGTAGGTAACATCGGTTCTTGAATTAAAAAGTCTATTCAGTTGTTTTAATTCCACTTATAAGTATTCGGTAATCCATCCATCCATGTAAAAAGCCATCGTATTTTCACTGAGATCGAAGATATTTTTAATGATATGTACCTACCTACCCAGTTTGTAATATTTTCTGTATAAAAAACATCTTAACCTCGTGATTCACAAATCGTGACGGATCCATAAATAAAGGAGCGCATTCATTTTCCTTTTAGGAACAGCCAAGTACATGTAGTGGTTGGTTGTTCCTAAAAGCCTAGGGTCGTAGTTCTTACATTCTATGCCTGGCCTATATGTCCCTAATTTAATAGGCGGAGCGTTATCACCTTTCCTCGTTGTCCAACTCGTCTAGCAGCATCTCGGAACTTGTTTTTTTGAAAACATGGACTTTTTCTAAATCATCCTGATGGACGAAACCAGTCTGAGGCCGTTTGGGCAGAGATTGCTTTGCTTTATCGACGACCGGCGCGGGTTGTTCGCTGATCGATACTTGTCTAAAATAGTAATAGAACAAATAAACAAAATTGAATAATCAAATAATAGTTTAGTCAGGACGGGTTTTCCCAAAAAAATGTGTAGGTTATCATCATTCCATTTCGATCCATAAGCCTTGTTTCGCTAGACATCGTTAAAAATTTGGAATTCAGAAATTCTACACATTTTTAGGAAATAAGGATTTTTTTTTCATCCGCCTGACTGGACTATACATTGGTATTGTATGTTCGTCAATAATCTCGGACGACTTAATTTCGAGTTAATAATTTCGGACGCGTCCGCATGGTTTCGTCCCTCTTTCATTCCTATTCGTAGTATCCGCGCGAAAAGTCAATAACCCAGGTATATTATATAAGTATGTCAAATCTCGTCTAGGTGTATCTATTTTCTCTATTAGCAGTATCTATTTCGTTTTGAATTTTTTGTTTAATTCCAAGTTTCTAGCGGTCTGGGCGTTGACGGTTATGGCAGTCAATTATCTTATATCTACAGTAGGTTGGTATTCATAACGAGACCCGAGCTTTCTGTGACGTACTTTCACATATTATTGATTGATTGAAACAGCCAGCTACGCGAACGCCGAGGTGTTCCCACTAATGTATATTAGGTACATCTTCTCAATAAATTGAACCTATAAAGTACTTACATCAGACGCAGATGCAGACGATGCTGCTTTAGCACACACTAAAAGCTCTAGTCTCGCTGCCGGGACTATGATAAATATATGTACCTCAGTAAGTATCTAATCGTTATAATAGTAACGTACCTAATTAATACACATATAGTGGTACGCAGATAACTTCAAATATCTACCACTGGCCTCCCCGACAGTGGTATTTAAAGATATGTACCTAACTGATGCATGCATGGCATGTCGAATACACAGACGACAATTTATTAGAGTTGAATCTTTGGGTGGTCGATTAGAGCAATCAAACCTCATTCGCTGCGAGAACCAATAGGCCATGGTGTAGTTCCAGGATTTCTTTACCTATGCTTTATATAATTTGTATCGCACACTCAAGCCACTGTCGTGAAATGTAGCGTAACTAGGAGTTCAGTGATTCGCAAGCGTCCCCTAGCCATTAAATATTTTGTACTTATGTAAAAGTTTATAGGGCCTCCTATAGCGGTCAGTTCAGTAAATTTTCCCATCCAATGATCTCTTCTGGTCGGTCGGTGGAGAACTTTCTGCATTCAAACTTTGCAGTATGGCAGTGACACGCCCTCTTTTAAATTTCAGTGGCACCAATACTATCCTGGTTTTTGCCCACAGTTCATTAAACATGGGCAGGATTTTTGACGAACATCTACCCTCCAAAGTATTTGAAATTCGCTAGCGAGCGACTATTGTTCACGAAAAGAATTTTGGTGAACAATAGGGACTATTGTTAGCTATAGTTACTATCGCTAGCGTCTGTCAAATAGTTTCACGGTCAGGTCTTCATGCCAGCTGAGAAAGTAGGGTACGGGGATTGAACCGCACCGAGCTCTCTACTAAAGTATCATCCTATATCTATGTTGAAATAAAACTACTTTTTAAGAATTGTATCGCGTCAAATATCAGCATCCAACACTTCAGTCTACTCGTGACAATGTATGCTGTATAGGATCCGAAACGTCGGGAATTAAATAATAATATCAATATAACGCGATACAATCCGTAAAAAGTAGTTTTATTTCAATGTCTAATATTCGCGTAAGTGGTAGAAACTAGTGCATTATTATAGGTATTATTGGTTTTCTAACAGTAGATACAGGTATAGTAGTATAAACTTTCACCTAGTATATGATTGATATACGTCTTCTTCATCATCATCATCATCATTATCTTCTTCTTCCTGTTCAAATTCCATATCCTTTTGAAACTGACGTATTCTAGCTAAGTCTTCAGGACGTACGAATCCGGTCTGACGTCTGTTAATTTCTTTGTGCGTGTCTGCCGCAGTAGGTAGACTAATTGAAACTTTTCTAAAAAAAATAAAAATAAACATCAATTCCTTTCTAAATGTGTCTAAGTTTGACGTGATTTTCTGAAATGGAAATAAGTTCCCACTTATTTCAATACTTTACCTACGTTTCTTTTGGTGGGTGTAATCACGGAAGAGATAAACTTTATTTATCTCTTCCGTGGGTGTAATGACAATGACACATCAGAGTCCTAACTTTATAAGTACAAATCGATTTTGCGACGTATGCAAACGCTAGATCATGGGCTAATATGCAGGCACGCATAGCATGTAGGTAGTACCTAAGTAGAATTGGTAACCCATTTACCACCTCACGGACACTGATATTATAGTGATAGGTTGGCTGTTATAACGGCCTTCAGCAGGGCCTTCTTAGGCGATCGACCTCTTTTGGGCGTAAGAATGGCCCTTTTAGAAAGGCAAAGATTTTTCTTTTTTATATTAGGCCCGATACAAACAAGCCGGGGCCGTGGGCTGGGCCCCTTGGTCGTCATACTGTTAAATTTTTACTTACTTTTCTCGATGGGCGCGATACTCTTCCGCAGCCAGACTGTAAAATAAAAAAATTTACATTTAAGTAGGAAAATACTTAAAAAATAATTATATAGAAAAAACGTGAAACAATCTTACTTGAACTTTCGCAGGGTTTCATCATTGATAAAATCGGACCTGAAAATAATATAAAAAAATCGAATCTTAATATTGAGCTCTGAAATGTGTACCTAATGGCGTTTTTGGTAAAAGTCTCACCGTCTCCTGTTATCAAATAGGTTTAATTTGCCAGTTTTCGCCATAGTCTTTACGACATCTCCCGCAAAACTCACACGATCCGCATTAGTTCTAGAAAAAAAATTGGTTAAAATATAAGACGTTCATAAACTGTAATAAACTAGTTACAATAAATAGAAAATAATATATTAGTTAACAATAGCAAAAATTAAGGTATTACTGTAAGTATTGCCGGATCTCCTTTTCATCATCAGAATTTAATTCTTCTTCTGTAAATAAATATTGTCCATTAGTTTCATCACTGCATATTATAAAACAGAGTCTCCCGCTGCGTCTGTCTGTCTGGTCGCGATAATTAGAAAAATACTGAACGGATTTTCATGCCGTTTTCACCGATAGATAGGGTGATTCATGAGGAAAGTGTAGGTGTATAATTTGTTAAGTTTTTGTGTAAATTGGTTGAAATATGACGATAAAATTGCTCGACTCTCCACATATGTATAGTCGAAGTGAAAAAGAATCAGAACAAATAATTCCGCAACTTTTATGTAATTTTTATGCTAAGTATATTCATTGATATAGTTTATAAAAGTTCAACCCCTCCTTCCCCCCTTATAATGTAAACTTTTCAAATTACTTTCCTAGCTGATGCCTAGACCCTAAGAACGCCATATAAATAAATAAATAAATAGTTTATTCGGAACAAAAAACAAGTACAGTAGGAAAACAGATTTGAAACGATGATAACTGCAAAAGTTAAAAACTGTAGCGCAGGATATACCATGGTGTTCTTTTTTTCATTATAGTTTTTGAGGTATTTCGCTTTTAATTAATACATAATAATGTAGATTCAGCAGTCATTGTACCAATATATAATCTTTTCCGCCATTGCCATAATAGTCAAGACTGCCTAAAGCTAAGGAGGCTCTGGTGAGGCGGCTGGATTAATGTTTGATGCAGAATGCGGACACGCTGCGCATTATCGAAGGTTCTTTCAATAGAGCCCCGACCACCGGTAACTTGGCTACTATCTTTTTTTTTAATATTTTAATGATGAATACAGGAAATAATATGTTCTTACGTGACGCATGTGTAGATCCCGTTTCAAATAGCATATCATATATTTCTGAGGGGAATGAAAATTTCCCTTCTTCTTGTTTCTTTTTTTTAGGAGCATCGAGATCTATATCAATATCCAGGCAATAGTCGCCTTTCAGTAATCTGAAATTATTATAATTATTGCAGGTAGAAATAAATTATATCTACCTACATACTGGAATACTTTTTATTTGAAAATAAATAGCATGTTGCAATAATAACCTGTGTCCCAGCTAGTAAGGTATAAAGGGAAGTTTTTAAAGAGGCTGATCAGATAATAAGTATTGAGTAGGTACATACTTCGTTAGGTTGTATGTGGAGTCAACCTCGCCAGGGTACGGCACGTCTGTCAAAGGTAAGTAGAAGGGCTTATCCGGTTTGACGGCTACACTCGTACTGGCGACGACAGATACTTGTTTATAAGAATATTCCTCGAGCCCGTATTCATACTCTTCTACATCAAAGTCGTTGTTTTCGCCTTTGTCGACAACTGGCGTACCTCCTCTACTGCTACGATCACCCTGGCTTTTTTCTATTTGCTTATCTATTTCTTCCTTCTTCCGCATGAACCTAAAAAATATCATATGTAGATAGGTATAATGTAATTATCTCCACACTTAAATAATTGAATCCCGAAGCGTCGATATAACTTTTGTGATCCCAATTAGATGGGTACCTTTGCGTTGCACGTAAGTTTTTCGCAGCCTCCTCAGGAGTTACCTCAACACCTTCACCCGCCATTTCATCTTGAAGATGCTGTAAGCTTCTAAAATCTGCTTCTAGAAATACCTTTTCTAATAGTGCCTGAAAAATCCGTAGGTAGGTAGATAGATATATATTTTTTTAAAGAAATCCGAATCGCTATGCTTTTATCCATAAGTTTTATAAGTACTTACCTCATAAAACAACTCTCCTATAGAGAACAGGTTTTCAATATGTCCAGCTATATATTTATTGGTTCCTTTGTTTATTGTTATATCTTGGCAATCCAGGTTCAAAATACCGGCCTTAAATATAGTAATTTTTCTAGTCGGTGATTCGTACCATGTGGGCACTAGTTCAATCTTTTTTAGAGTATCTTCACCTTCAATGAGTTGACCAAAGGCTACGTATTTGTGGGCCATCCATTCGGCAGGTTGTAACAAAACAAAGAATTGCGTTGAACAGTCAACATGTCTGAAATCACATTTGAGAATCAGATTCCCTAGAGCAGGAAGTGTCTTAAAAAGCATATTTTTTTTAGGAACCAATATTACGCTACGTCTCACCTAAAACATTGTTTTACCGATTATATCTTACATAATCGTACCTACCGGCCATCATTCGCCATACAGAGAACTCCTCGTCTGTCATGCGGCACTATAAAGTTCTCGCAGTCCATTTTTGTGTCTTTGATGCCAAACCCACCACACTGGATCCAACAATCTTTAACGATACGATGTACTGGAGTCCCCGAATAGCCGCCCTTAGTCGTATTACAGAGACGAAGAAAGTTTTCGCAGGTTCGAGGCACTATGTCAGCAAACAGCTAAAAAAAACATTAGCTACGGTCTCAACGGTCTTCTGATAATTAGCTCTTGCCTCCGAGAACTAATTACTTGACCAACTAAAAACATTTATATCTAAAATACTATAACTTAGTAGTAGGTAGTGCCTCGCAGGCATGTCTACGTACACGCATGAATGAAATGGGTCGGCGAAAAGAATATAGACGTGAAGTAGCAGTATGCATACTGTTGCGTTTCGTACGGTCCTAAATGTGGAGCGCCGGAGGCCCAATTCTTCCCTCAGTCACCCTCCTTCTCCTTTCCCTCCCTTTTCTACAGGCTCGGCAACGCGCGTGAATTAGGTACCATGTTGCATGCGTCTCTAGGCTATGGTAACCGCTTACCATCTTGTTTGCCATCTTAATTGTATAAAAAATTATATAATACTTTTTACGACCTATTTATATGTGGGCGTTACCAATTAATTATAGATACAATTGATCCCTTACCATAAATATCATCGTCCCAATATTTATATCATCGACACATATTTGCAAATATGCACAGGGTCTCTGAAAACATTTAACTAAGGTCATTAGAGTAATGTTGCTGCGTTGGACTGTATCTAGTGGTAGTAGATAATAGAGTACCTATTATTATTTTTTTGTAATGTGACAAATTATTGTAATAAATAATAATACTTAAAACGACCGGCGAAACCGCGGGCGCACAAGCGCCGGCGGGCTGTTTCTTCTATTGATCTTCTGTTTGCGCACCATGGCAGTAACAAATGGACGATTGCATTCAAATCAAATTTTGTATGCATATATACATGACGGTAACGTGAACTTTTGAGGCCGGCCACGCCAACGCGTTTAACCAGTTTGGTAACGTACTAGAGTACCTAGGTAAAGTGAGTTAGATCAAATTGAGAAATGTAGCTACTTACACCAGACGACTCTATGTAATTGGAGAACTGTTTGACAGCCTCGCTATAATAGTCTGGATTTATATGATAAACATATTTAGATTCGATCAGGTCTTTTAATTCTTTCTCTCCGCCCAGGAACTGATCATTTATCAGAACTGCAACTTGGGATTCCAAGCAATAAGTCAAACCACCATATTTGATTTTCAGATCATTCCATGCTTTTGGCCATTCCACGCTTGTTACACCTATGATCACAAAAACGAAACAGTCATAATATTATATTCCTTTAGCAACTAGGTACACTACATTCCTACCTGTAGACTGTAAAATTATTTTGACCTATGCGGTAATCGAACCCGCGACAGTAAGCGTAGCATAGCTTATTTACATGTTCTCTAGTATCAGAATCTGCACTTAGTGGCATGTATCTTTATGTCATCACACCATTCCCCAAAGGGGGCAGAGGTCTACTAATGTACATCTCATCCACGCACGACAATAATGTCGAAAAAAACATACCTTGTATGATTGGTGCATCGAAGTGTCTCCATCTATACTTGTGTAAACCTTTTACCAGATTGGAAGAGTAAATGAATTCTTTTGTGACTCTATTACCAATTACCGTAAATTTAACCCGGTTTACACTGGGAACTTTAACTTTCTGGGGAGGATATATGGTATTTTTTGCAGAATTATGGCCATATTTGTAGGTGCTTCTGTAAGCGTCTTTTATATATTTTTCCCACGGATGATGAGAAACGACTTTATCTTCTGACTTTACAGGAATCCCAGAATTAAAAAACGACATTTTAGCAAAAGGTTTGACTGATTTGTTGTAAGTTTGAAGAAGAATAATTTTAAATTTTTAATTGACGTCAGATTCGGCGATACTTATACCAGTCAGGTTGCTAAAATGTTGAATATTTAATTTGTCATACTATGAATAGCTTAATTTCAAAACAATAATTCTACATGGATCTCAAGGTGATTAGATTTTAAACAACAGATTGATTAGTATATATTAATAAAAAATGAAATATAAATCTCATTTTTAAACGAAATGGAGAATGTCATATTTTATGTGCCAGTCGGACGTCAATCACTATGGACGCGTTCCACTTGGCGATCACAACGATCAAAACGCTCCTGTAGTCGTTCCACGTGCTGTCCAGTCGCGGCGAAAACGTCATTCATGACGTCATGACTTACGCCCACGCGACGCCCACGACGACCCATCTAAAAAGGTACCCACCTTTTTAGATTTTCGCAGTGATCGTTGAGAAAATCCTAAACTCCGTTCCACTTGAGTTCACGACAGTAACACTCACAAGCAACTGGAACGGTCGTGAGCGTGGTCGTTGCGATCGCCAAGTGGAACGCGTCCTATACTCACTATCAGATCAGCGTCATCAATCATCATGTCATATGTCATGCATGTGTCACTGTCATCAAATCAAATCAATGTTTACGATTTTATCTAAATCTGTTATGATAATTTCTTAATATTCCTGAAAAATATAATATTTACTGCGCAATACATGGTTTTGAGATAAGTGAAGAAGTAAACTATATGTTATTTCTAAGTTATGCTTTAAGTATCATTTAATTGTAATAAAAATGAATACTACACACTCGCAGTGCTTTTCTTTAGTATGCGGCGAACTTTGCAACCTTGTTTACAATAAAGAGTATAGCAAAGAAAAAGTGAATTCTCTTATTGACGAATTGAACGCTAAACCTTACAAGTTAGAGTTATTTGTGCGAAAAAATGTAAGTTTTTAGGTTATTTTAAAATGCATACACAACAAGCAATCAAGGATTCTATGTTGCTTCAGGTTCTTTATTAAATTATTTTTTGCTATTATAGGATGCTGCAACTTTAATGACTGCGCTCTGTTTAAATGTAAAACCGGCTGATGAATTTTTGGCGGCGAAAACTTCTCATTTGATAAATAGCATTATAACAAAACAAAACTTACAATTCGATACGGAGTATCTATGTAAGGTCATTTCATGGCACATTGAATGTCTAAGAAAATGTACAGATATTGTATTGCCTGATATTCTTCATAGTCTGCAATGCATCTTAGAGTCTAATTCTCAAGCAAGCCATAAGGTTGGTATTATGTTTTATTAAGCTAAGTTATGATAATAATACTATTCTAATAGTATATTAGTTCACAGCTTTAAAAGGCCTAGGTAGAGACTATAAAATCCCACTTGTTATTGTTCTACTGGCAAAATGTGGGTGCACATTAGTACACCTCTGCCTAACCCTTCGGGGACTACAGGCGTGATGGTATGTTATGTTATTGTTCTTTTATAGTCGCGTTATCCATTGATATATCATCACCATTCACACACATAGGATTGCAACATTATTTCAGAAATACCCAACATTCAGTATGTGAAGTTTGTCAACTACCTATGCCTTTATAGACATAGACTGGTTAGACAATTGTATGCATAGCTCCATACTGCCGTCGTAACGAAAAGGGCACAACTAACATTTTTCAATTGTTTTTACAAAAAATATAGGCAGATTGGACTTTTAATTCTGATTCCAAATATGAATATAACTAAATTTGAAAAAAAATTTTAGTCGTGCCCTTTTTCGTAACGACGGCAGCATAGTCCTCCAAATTTGGAGTCCTCCAAGTAATAGTCCTAGAGCCTCCTCATATCTCTTAGAGCCATAAAAATATTTTTGTTCACAGTTCACTGAAGAATTGATTGGTAGTCAAGGAATACTCATAAAGCTTATAGACCCAAACAAGAGTGCATCTCATACCCACGACCATCTCCAGATATATTTGATAGTTTTCAAATGCATTGCCTGTATTATATCTAATTCAGACGATTGTAAATTAGATAATAATAATGTTGCTCCTGAAGTAAAGGATATAATCTCACAGTTAGTTGTAAAGTTTTTAATGAAAGGATATTCAAAATCACATGATGATTTCTTGTATTGTAAGGTATGTATTATTTATTTGTTTTCATCAACCCCCATATTGTAGACGCATTGCAAAATATTTTTTTTTGATAACCATTGTATAGTCGCTGGAACATCAGGTTATACAAAACTGACAAATGATTTTAAATCTTAAAATGTTGATGCTTAAGTTCAAAAACGACTGAGAAAATTTGACTTTTTGTGGTAACCTGATGTGCTGGCGACCATACCATCAAATAAAAGAAAGTAAAGTCTGTTCAAGACCATAGCCATTGAAGTTATACAATTTTACTTTTTTTAAATAATGAAATTATTTATTACAGGTTGTCATATCAGCTTTAAGAGTACTATCTCAACTTTACTTTAATGACCCCAATATAAACATACCTCTGCCTGAAGTTATGGGAATCTGCCGCTATTTCGTGCTCTATGGCCTTGTAACACAGCCTTGCAGGCCTGAAAAGATAATGCCTGCTCAACAGACAATAGCCATGGCGCCTGTTGCACATAATCCAAACCCAAAAGGTGGAAAGGTAAAACATAACTTAAATATTGTGTTAAAGTTGTTATACATTCACTACCACAGTAAGCATGGGAGCTTGATACCCATATTGATTAATGTAATGTTATTGGGGTTTTCTTGGGGTTTCTGAGGAGGAGGAGGTTTCTAATTATATAGATATAGTCTATTAATATCAAACTGTTTTAGTACAGTTTGTTCGAAATAAGTAAGCCGATCGGTAGTTAGCCGTTCCGAACTACCGCGGTGATATAATCGTTTAATTAAGTGTTTTAATACATAAATATCGAAATTAGTAAACAAAACAATTTAAAATATGAAACACATACCTACGACTCTTATTATTTTTACACCAACTCTTTCTATTAAAATTTACCACTTCTAAACCACTTGCAGAAAACTTCCGATCGGCTCACTTATTTCGAACAAACTGTAGTTTGGATTTGTTCCAGTGCGCAGAGTAAGATATAACTTTCTTTTCAGTCATTTAGGATCTTTAATCTTACAATTTGGTAAGATATGAGGCCTGAAGAAACTGAAAGGATCATTCTAACTTTACAGTTTCATTAATTTATATGTTTACTATTTGCCAACTGAGTACCTCCAGAATAATGCCTAATTCCTCATCATTTTCTACCCCAGAAACAAAAACTGCGGAAGCAAAGAAATAACGCAATAGAAAGCTTAAAGAAAGAGATTCCTGTATCAGACCGTAGCCTTATGAAAGATGTCGACCACTTCGAAAACAACTCTGCATACAAGCCCGCTAGCCGGAATTACTTGGAACCTCAAAAAGCCAAGAACTATTGGGCCCTGACCAGTGATTCTGATATGTCAGATGTAGAGAATAGCAAAGAGGTTAAACTGATTGCCTTAAAGTCTAGAGTAAGGCAAAGTGCTTCTAACCTGCTTTTGGTATTAGTTAAGGTTGGTAAATTGCAGTTTTTCATTGAATATTATCATAAGATTGTCATTTTTATTTACTAGTACTATGACAGTAAATATGTGTGTAATATGTGTAGATATATGAACATCAACCCATTTACTGTCCTAATGCTCGGCATAGGTCTCCTCACCGAGTGAGGAGGGTATATAAACACGTTTAAGACAAGGCACAATCCAAATAAGGCATTACAACATACATAAAAAACAATAATATATAAAGAACATATAATATTTAGAAGCGTCGGTAGCCTAATGGCTAGGGCGTCAGACTTGCGATCATATGGTTGCCGGTTCGAACCCCACCCATTGCACTACCGACGTGAACCCACTCGTAACACAAGCATTTAGCTTAGCACGAGGGGTTAACAAGAATACTAGTAATGTGTGACCCACACTGCTAGTAAGCTTTTTTTTAAAAAAAAAAATTGTTTAAGAGTTAATCCCAGTTTTTTTTTCTGTATTTATTTTCAAACCTTATATAAGTGATAAAATGTGGTAATATCTTCAGGTTAAGGAAAAGCGAGACATATTTGGTTACTGGTGGGCACTTTTGCCTGATTCGCCAGATGCTGCCAATTGGTCTGCAGAGGAATCCGCTAAGAAGACGCTTGCGTATTGCGCTGTCACTGACCCTATTGCGAGCAGTCGAGCCTGTGTTCTCAGTGTCATGCTGGCTCTCCTCTCGAGGTCCAAGATGTACTTGGCGCAGGCCGAGTCTAGGTAAGCTATTTCTCTTGGTATCTGTAATTTCCAGGGGTATCCTCCTTTATATGAATAGTTGTGTATTTAGGTGCTACTTCATGGGACTCTTTTTTGGACTGCTTCAATAATCTAGTGGTTCGAACCGCTATTTCTAAGTTAGAGTTACTGGGTTCGAATCCCAGGTCGAGCAAAGTGGTATTAGGGTTGTCTATGAAATTTTCATTAGCAGTATTCGGAGTTTGGAATTGTGAGTGTTAATGATAATAGACTCGCCCCCTATTACATGGTCCCTAAAACTACCATTTCACCGGTTGTTTTAGGTCCCATTTACAGAAATAAATATCATTTCCAATTAATAGGGGGCGAGCATGTAGTAGGTGCACATTAGTAAAGCTCTGCCTTACCCTTTGGGGAATACAAGCGTGAAGGTGGTATGGATTTCGGTTCTACAGACTCGAGACTATCTAGCCGGAATTTTAATCCAATTTAAATGTTCATTGTATTAGTGAATAAACTAACAACGTAGAGATAATTAACATTTTGTACATCTAGAATAGTTTTAGGAATTTTAATTTGATTTAGAAAAGTTGAATTTCAATGTTTAAAAATCCTATTGCAGTAAAAAGGAGAGCGCATCGTTTATCCCGTTCTCTGAATCCCTCGGTTACATGATCACATGCTTGCATCAGGTCCTCAATAGTATCTTGGAGAGTGAGAGGAGTCATGCTGTGATCATAGTCGCTCTCAAGTGTTGCGCCGCACTCGTGCAAGCAACGCCTTACCATAAGATGAAGGAGGGTCTTATAAGTCAGCTTGTTATGTCGACGAGAAAGTATTTAGTTCATAGAAGTGAGTATTTATGTTTTCTTTTGCATTATTGTTGAGTTTTAAATAAGTCGAAGTCGGTTTTAAGATTAGAATAAACATTTATTTTAATGGAATTACAATAATATGTATTTTACTCGTAGTGTGACGGAATAGAGAGAGAAAGTATTATAAAGAAAAGCTAAACAGCTTCAGCTAAAGACAACAGTCTAACAGACTAGAAAAATACTTTAGAAGGCGCGAAATTTAAATTAACATTTCAATAATTATATTTAATAATACTTTTCAAAAGGCCTTGTACTTTCACTAAATCAAACCTAACCCATTTTACGTTTGTAAAGTACCCAGAGAAAAAGCTTTGATGATAGAGCTATTAAAAAAAGAATAATGTAATATCTGTTATAAGCCTATCATGTCTTTATTACTTCATAAGACATTGAGATTTGTGTGATTTTTCAGATATAACACTTCAAGTTGGTGCCTTAATTACAATGGGATGTGTTCTCTCTGTTGACCCAAAAGTAGACGAAGTTTTGAAAGCAATAGAAAAAGATACATTGCCTACTAAAATATCCACATCCATGAGCTCTTCCAAAATAGTATATACTACCCATAAGGTGGATGTCGAAGAATGCGATGACTTTGAGGAAGGGTACTCGGACGATGAAATGTTCACGGCCGTGGATCATCCGTCTGTTGAAAGTGAGGAGAAAGATGAAGGCCATTATTTCAGAAGTTGGATTTTGGATATATGCTTTAAAAATATGGGGTGGATCTTCAGAGGAAAAGAAGTTGTGGTAAATATAGTGTCTTATGATGTCATCTCAAAGCGTAAATTAAAAAATGTGAACGTAAATTTCGACCTGACAGGTGGGACTTGCTTAGTGGTCATAGCGTCTGGTGTACTTAACCAGAAGACGCAGGTTCGAATCCTGCCCGCATTCAAAATTTTATTTTTCTTCACTAAAATAACATAATAATGTCTTTATTATTTTATTATGGCCGCTAGACAGTTAAATTGTTATTACTGTTATATAAAACTATGTTGTTTCGACGAATTATCGTGAACTCCATAAAATTCTAATGTAAAGCTCTAAGTCTGAGCTATAGATTTTTTTTTAAATAGTTGTTCCCTAGCCCTTAACTTTCAACCATTCCTTTGACCCACTTGTAAATTGCGTAAAAGTTATAATCACAGGTCGTAGGTACGTCTCTCAATTAGGGAATTCCGGCTCTATCACCCAGTGTTAAGAAATCTAAAAATATTGACTGTAATTTAATTAAGCATTGTTTATCAATAAAGTTATTTTAGAAACCGGATTCGATTCGCTTAAAATCGTTGTACAGTTTGTTCGAAATAAGTAAGCCGATCGGAAGTTGTCTGCAAGTCGCTGCGCAGTAGTCATTTTTACGCCTAGATCAGTAGTGCGCATGCGTGGTAATGGCGCGAGGGGCGGGGTCAGCGGCGCTTCGCTGTTTCACTCAATCCTTAGTGTTTGATGCATAATTCTGTCTCGCTCCCCCAGTGCAAGTACACAGTCAGTGCCAAAAGTGATACGCGTTGTTTCTATTTTGACGTTATTGTTGTTTAGTTTTTGGTTATTGTTTTTGTTATTTCTCAATGTTATTGTATCATTGTGGTTTCTCTTTGCGGAAAAATGTCTAAACGCAACACTGTTTTGCAAATCTGTGAACTATTTAAAATATAAATGACAATTTAATGATTTTGTGAAAATTCAGGTATGGATTTTATCAATAAAGCAATCCAGCAATATTACACGTAATGTTAACAAACTATTTATCTTATTTTGGAAATAATTTAAATACGTTTCTGAACGCTAACACTTTATTACGCGACTGTAACTGCGCGGCCCTAGAAAACGGCTAACTTCCGATCGGCTTACTTATTTCGAACAAACTGTACATGTTCGTGAATTACTTCCAGAGGATCAAGCCATCAGCGATCCCGATTATCTTGGAATCCCTTCAAGTGTTATCTGCTGTAGCGTTCCACCATCTTCAGGACCTACTCCACGGTCACATCACTCTGCTGGGAGACATCCTCAGTGAAATGCTGCAGCATGAACATCAGGACGTTGTACTACAATCGGCCACCACTATCAGTATTATTGGCGACGGGATACAAAAATTAGGTAAAGGACCTTAATCAAATATAGTTAAGCCGTTTTAAAACATATTTATACATTCTAACTTGCGGTTTTTTCCCTCCCTGGGTAGGCAGAAACTATACATCGCCACTTGCTACGACTCTTGCATACCTCTTCCGCTTCTATCACATTCATATATCTTTTCATACACACGTAATATTTATTTTATAGGTTTTCAAAATAATATCACAAAGAAATTAATTTTAACTAAGTTAAGTTCCTAGAAAATTAACAAAGATAATGTCAAAAAATCATCAGGTCTATAACCTCGAAGGGTTTGGAGTGAGTTTTTGAGACCTATTTAAAAGAGACCAGACAACTCCGATTAACCTGGCACAAATCCAAATTCCACTACTCCACTTGGAAATCGAACACACGATCCTAACCAACGAAGTAATGAATCTGTATATGTTTTTGATCTCAACAGAGCAAATTGACCAATCACCGCCTCTGAATCATTGCGCCTACATGTGGGAGAAGCTAATAACTCCGTTATCTACGGTCCTGCAATGTCACGAGACCTCCCCGGCCAAGGCGGTGGTCTGTGATTGCATCGCGAACATCGGAGAGAAGTCCTTCAAGGAATTACCGGTTAGTTTATTACATATCTTCTTGTATAGACTGATAAAAAAGCGTCTAAAGCTTACTTAATGGACATGAAACAAATGTTAAAAAGGAGTAAGGAGTTTGTTGTAATTTTTTTTATGACTGTTTCAGCACAGTCAGCATCAAATAGCATATCGGATTGAACAGACTTTATAATTGCTAGGGAAATTAAACGTTATCTCATTGGGATAAAATACATGTCAGAATGACAACTGCATATACAGTATTACCTCTAAAACGTCCCGTGTTTCGTTGAGATAAGGTTTATTTCAGCAAAGCCCATAGCGATTCCCTGGTGTATAGAAGATTAGATTTACATTGTCTATAATGCAGTTGAACTGCTCACTAGTTCCTAGCTTGTTATGAAGTTCTTGCTGCTATTTCCCGGAGAGCTAAATAGAACTGTACTACCGTAAAACCCATAGTTTGCTAGCATGTTTTCATGATCCTCAGTATCAGCCTATATTAGTCCCCTGCTGGACCTAAACCTCCCATGGAGTCTGCCGTTTCACTCTATCCTACCTTATAGTTTTAGGTCCCATGAAATAGGGATGGGGACTTGCTATCCATAGCTCTGCATGGTATCTATGTCTACCCTTGATGTACTCTCTTACGTTGTAGGGAACCAACACAAGAAAGCATTAGTCAGAATCTGTAGTGCACTGATGCCACGGGTTCAAAGTTGACGATGCAATAGTAATTACGATTAGTTATTACTGTATATTAATGTCGTTTGATCGATAGTAATTAGATTTATGTTTTGTAGTGCTCTGCAATTATTTTGAATTAGTGTCAAAGTAAAATTTATTGTGATATACATCCGTATTCGAAGTCGAATTAATCAACAGTGTTTTTTGTGACTCCAGGTGGATGTCAATCTTTTACCTAGTTAGATTCAATTAGTTAATTTCAATCAATTACTTTTTATTTAATCAGTTACTTTTTTGGCTCGCGGAAAATCCTTATGAATCACCTGCCAGAGGCGGCAGGGTATGTCTGACTCGTAATGACTCGCGATTCTGGGAATTTCTGCAGAACATTGAACATTCTTTGTCGTCTAAAATCTAGGACGTTATACAGTAGAGTGCGGATGGACTTGTCCTTATGATTCGCGACATTCGCCACGACAGTGAAAATCAATTAGCTACTTAGGTAGAGATCAATACATACAACTAAGAACTGAAAAGTTAGTAGGTTATTGGTGTTCAGAGGTAAATGTATACCTTGTGGCAATCCTTGTATTCAATCGTAGATTCAATCATATATTTCTTATTCAAATTATAAAGTTTAAGTTCCTTAAATGAAGACTTGACGACTCGTTTTAGTTGCTTTATAATTAGCACTGTGGTGATCTACTTTAAATATTATCTTAATGGTATATGAAAATTGACTTCCAAAACGACCGGTTATATGCCGCCTACAATGCATCGCATACAACGACTCCCAGCAACCTTTACCAGGTAGTCGGTCTTTCTCGTTGGAGGTCACACTGCGTTAATGGAGGACTTCGTTCAGCAGTTGAACTCAATTGGATGATATGATGATGATAATGATATAAAAATTCAGCCTGCGTAGGTATGTTTGAGTTTGCAGAACTTGAAAGTAATTGGTATTGACCAATACCAATTACTTATTTCTCTCATTTCATATCAGTCTGAGGCACAGCGAAGTGTGACCGTGTAGTATGTTAAAATATACAATTATATCTTGATTGGTCTTTTCTACAGAGGCATCTTCAGGTTTTATGCTGCACGTTGCTGATCGGCTCGTGCAGTGACGAGGAGGCGACAGTGCGTGCGGCTGCCGTGCGCGCGCTAGCCATGCTGGTCATGTACAGGACTTTGCGGGATGTAAGTATACTATGGAATTCGGTACAAATAGGCGATCACAAAGTTCTTAATATCGAATCAAGGTCGGTGATATCGGAAGTGTACCATCTTCCAGCCCTTATTCTTTTTCTTATAAGTACGTTTGTATTAGCCGGGATTTCATGTTGTATTTCCTCGAGATCTATAATATATATGTTTCTTTTTATATATTTACATAGTTTCTCATATTTGCGCTGTTATCGAAATACTTAATTATATACTTCCGGGTCAGCATAAATTTATCTTGACGCCTTAACATTCAAGGCTAGCAATGTGATTCCTTAAAGACAAGGAAACTGCCAAAATGTAATACTTCTTTTTACATAGGACATCTGCTTCGTGAGTGACTGCGGGGAGAATATACTACGAGCACTAGCAGAACCCACGCTGGTTGTCAGAACCAAGGCGTCGTGGGCTCTCGGCAACCTCTGCGACGCCCTCGTGTTGAACATGTGAGTTGCTTGTTAGTAAACAGTGGCTTAGAAAACGTAACGTTTTCACACGACTTCGAACAAAAGATTACGAGATAGTTTACAATTTTTTGCCGGGAACTATGTACAGTCATCAGCATCGGGTTATACAAACTGTCAAATCTCTCCGAATGATTTTAAACCGTAATGCTTTGATGATTAAGTTCAAAATCAACTGAGAAAATTTGACATTTTGTGGTAACTTGATGTGCTGGATCCGTACGTAATGCACACATTTAGACAAATGTGAATGTGTGTATTATGTGCGCTACATAGTACATACATTGTGTCGAACAGTTACAGTCTAGTTACAATGCAAGTCAACAGTTAGTAGTAGTAAACATAGAATATATACATGGAATTAACAGTACCATTTTATGTGATTCACAATGGCGATTCACGGATCATAAAACCTCATACTTGGCGAAACGGCTGCGCGACCCATTTCGATCGTGGGTCGTGGTCTGGATTCCTGGAACAAATGATTGTATGGCTACTATAATAATACAATAGCTAGTTGTTTTTGGATCTGGCGGGATATTTTGTGGTTCTGACCAGTGGTTGATCCAGGATTTCGGTTTCGGAGGAGCTAATACTAAGGAAGTAGGATATTATCTAGTTTAATTTAAGATTTGTCAGGGGTGGACCCAGATACTTTGAGGACTCGGGGCTGGGCTAGAGCGCTTTCTGGATCCGTTGCTGTTTGTGATCATGTGTTGAAAACCCTAGTTGCAGCAAAACATTTTAGATTTAGATCAATAGTAGGTACCATGATATCTTCAGTGCCTCATTGGTATGATAGCCGCAAGCTGTGTTTTCCCTTTCGGGGAATACAGGCGTGATACTTATCAGCAAGTCTGTAATTTTCCGTGAGGTAAGAGGTATATAATTTGTGACCATCGCATCTAGTTAGTATTCATTCTTTGTTTAGCACTATAAAATTTTTTAGTGTGTAGCTGTCTTATTTTTTCCTTATCATAATCAAAATATCGAATATTGGCCGCCATTTTATTTGATTATTACGTAATCCACAAATACAACGTTTCAAGTTAAAATAATATGTTTGATTATATAATCGATTTAAGTCGAGGTAAACTAGTACGGAAGATATTCAATGTTGTATAATAAACATTTTATTGATGTTTTTCTTCCTTATTTATTTAATCTCAAATAATATAAACAAAAAATATTAAAAAGGGACACACGCTTTATTGTTTTTTTTCTATTTTGTGAGAAAATCTTAATGCGGTTTACAGAATACATCTACTTACCAAGTTTCAACAGCATAGTTCTTATAGTTTCGGAAAAAAGTGGCTGTGACACCATCGGACAGACAGACAGACAGACATGACGAATCTATAAGGGTTCCGTTTTTTGCCATTTGACTACGGAACCCTAAAAACGGTCTTCCAGCAGGATTGTTTCCCGTATCGTGCGTCTATAAATACAAATTTATCATGCACAAGCAGTTTGATCGAATAACTATCGGTATCCTATAGAAGCATTGCAAAGATATTCTTTGCAATAAAACTTTTCACGGATTTTAGTATGTTATATTGATATTATTTAATTCCTGACGTTTCGGGTCCTTTTCAGCATCCATGACTCGGGTAGACTTTTTGGCAAACTTTAGTGTTGTTCAACGTTATTTTGACTGCCTCGTTGGTCTAGTGGTCCCAATCGCGACTGCTACGCTAGAGGTCTTGGGTTCGATCCCCAGGTCGAGCAAAGTGTTATTGAGTTTTTCTATGAAATTCTCAGTAGCAGCTTGGAGTCTGGATTTGTGCCCGGTGAATGGCATTAGGCTCGCCCCCTATTACATGGGACCCAAACATACCGGCGAACTGAAACCTAACCTAACCTAACCCTTCGGGGTATACAGGCGTGATGGTATGTATGTATGTAGTGTTGTTCAAATGAAATGAAATGTTTGAAATGATTAAATCCTATCTTAATTTACGCATACGGCACAAAAATGATAAACAGTATTTTCGGGTGCACTTGAAAGTCAAAGACAAGTACTGATTTGCTTATGAACTTGATGATTTGATGGACATTTAATGAACTTAATGTAACAGGGAGGATCCGGAATGTGATGACTTAGACGATGCCCTCCTGGTACGCCTGCTGGAGGTCAGCATACAGTGTGCGGTGGATAATGATAAGGTAACGTAATATTTTGGTCCACAATAAATTATAATGTCAGTCTGTCTTATCATGGAATAGCATTTGCTATGCACACTAAATCGGTACGGTCGCCAGCACATCAGCTTACCACAAAATGTCAAATTTTATCAGTCGATTTTGAAGTTAATCATTAACGGATTAAAGTTTAAAATCATTTGGAGAAATTTGACAGTTTTGTATGCCTAACCTGATGTGCGTACATGGCAGTAGAAATTGCGACATTAACAAAACTATAATTTTTAAAATCGGACTTTGTCGTTTGTCTATTTATGTTAAAACGAATTTCACGTTGAAAGAAAAAGATACTATTCTTTATCCACTTGTGTGGTACAATAGTTCTACTGTTATTATATCATAATGTAACGATTATGTTGATATTAACAGTATTACACAAATAATAAAGCCGCGGGGTACTAATAGTTATCAAGGTATTACGTCTACTTATCCGATGTAGTGACGTTATGACCCGGTTACCACACTTTCGTCACACCCATATTGTATCACGATTCGCTGTAAAATTTTATTTCAGTTAGACAAGTTGTATTCAACCTTTTTTTAATAGGGGCCACAAACACGTTTTAAGTTGGGGTGTCGCGGGCCGCAAAAAAAATGTTAAATGGTTTGAAGTATAGTAACACTAGATGCGCCATCCACAAAAGCCCCGACGGCCGCAGGTTGAGCAAAGCTGAGATAGACTGTTCACTATGGCTGCTAGTACCCCCACAGTGATTTATAAGATTACAATTATATCAAGTTCTGGAAAGCATTCATAAACGAATAAAAGCTGCCCTCCGTATCAAAGTTCTTCTAATATAGGTCATAAATTCCTAGTGTATGGAAACCTACCACAAAGATGACGCGTTAAATGTTATTAATGTCCATGGTATTTTGGCATACTTTTCAATCTGACGTCACACATTTATGTAAGTACAATGTTTAGCATAACAGCACGTAGCATGAAATTAATTATACGGTTGGCAATCTTCGTACCTACATTTTTCAATTTTTCTTAGCACCTAAACATATCCGCGAAATGTGGGTGTCGTGATGGTATGGTAAAGTACATTATTATTACATTAACCCATCCCAGTGCTGACTTTTAAGGGTCTTCCTGTTTAGGAAATATCAATCCTACGTAGGAGCACTTAGCTGTTATATTCCGGTTGCAATTCGAACCAACAGCGGCGATGGTACCGGTCATGAAGTATCTCCTTCACACTGTATTCCGTCTGCAAGTCGTTGGTAATTATTGGGATCTGTGAGATAAAATATCGCGTATGGTATCATACAATAAAGATATAATTAGAGTCGAGGTGCAGTCGAAAAACCAAGATTAATCACGAATTCTCAGGACCTTAGAGTTGTAGACATATCTAAGGCAGAATATTGGGAATGTCATATGGGACATTCATCACACACACACGAGATTAATATGGGGCACAGGCTAGGCACAGGCAATATTCATTCTTCTCTTTTCATATACACTTTATTCTACTCTCGTAGAACCCTTCAGTAATCAGTAGTTTAGTATCTATATTCTTTAGTCATCGATTCTAAAATACATTCCATATATAATGGAAACGTAGCTAATCAGTGCGTCTCGGGTCAGTAAACCGAAATACGTGGCTGGTCCTCGGCAATCCGCACGTGGACATCTTCTATTATGTTATCTTATACACTCGTTATCTCATTAATTTAATGGAAAGTTTAATAGGTCTGTATAGCTATAATAATGATAATTATATATTAATGTGTTGAATTCATAATTCTATAATTAAACAACGAAGTTATCTGTAAGGATTCATCCTATTTTCCATTTGTACGGATTCCTAGAATGGGTCTCGTTCAACGTTTCAAAGCTCGTCGGTCAGTCGTTCCATCCGTCTTGTGAATAATAAGTGAAGCATTAATGAATGAAACGATAACACGCCTAAATTAGACAAAAATGTTGAGGTGCAGGGCGAATATATGTTCGGGTATTTTGTTAATTTAATTTTTTCAGGAGACTATTCTCGGAAAATGTTACTTCGTGTCTAGATAATTATACCTTAACTAAACAATAACGCACGGCGAGGTATGATTATGAGGTTTCAACATAAGGGTGCTAAAATTTGATAAAAGTTCACTGTTCAACAAGGCTTAACCTTGAAGCATATGAAATTCTAGTATAGCAATTAATTTTAATTTAATTTTATAATGAAACGCAGTAACGTAACGATAGTTTTTAGCATTTTATCCCTTTGCAACTGATGTTAACGCCTTAAGCCTAACCAGATGATTCTTGATTTATTAAGTACTATAACAAGAAGCGATTGCCATCAGACCGTCGACTCCCAGTTTTTCGGTAATACCTGGAAATAAAGCCACAGTCAAGTTATTCGTTCTTTCCTGTTCTGTTTCGGTCTTGACGTTAACTATTGAATTAAATGTTTGTGACTGTATTTATGCATAGGCACTTATTTTTATTTGCCCAAAATACCTCGGAATAAGCATAGCAGCTGGCCGCCGCAAAATCAAACTGCTATTTGATTTTACAGAAAAAATATAATCGTTGTTCTTACACCACCACAAGGTTACTAATCAGAAATAAAATCTTATGAAATTTTAAACGCTATTATCGTAACTATTTTGCAATACAGGTAAAAATGAGCGCGACACGTGGCCTTGGCAATCTGCTACGCTTGATAAAGGACGAAAACCTACTCAGAAATACGCAAATGAAGACCTTATGCGAATCGGCAATAGCAAAGCTTTTGGATTGTGCGTGCAAGGGGAACAATATGAAGGTGCGTTGGAATGCTTGCTACGCGATGGGCAACGCAATGAAAAATGAACAGCTGTTCACTTGCTTCAATGGATGGCAGGTGAGATTTATTTCTTTGTAGCAATTGTTGGATTTTAAATTGATTAATTTGTTGTGATATCTATAAGAGAAGACAAAAAATACGTATGCGGATATTTTGTGTTTTTGGAAAAGCATTAAAAACATAATGGTAACTGTCCTCATAGCAAAAAAATATTTTTTCAGTTGTTTTGACACATAGTAGGTATAGGTGCGGTAATTATATAATATTCGGCACTGTCTATTCTCTATCTAATGTTCTTAATATAACATCCTCAGTCTACTTTCAGGGAGTAAGTATAATTAATATGGACTTATCAGTAAGTAATATTAGCATTAATTAAATTATATGGATAGCACTGACTCTTAACATTTGCCCGGCAGAGCCAAGTGTTTTCCAGCCTTTGCTCCCTGTCTAAAGAGTGCAAGAACCTAAAAGTCCGTATCAACGCGGCGACGGCCTTGCGCGCACCGTGTGCGCGTGCGCACTACGGCGAACATTTCGCGCTGGTGTGGAGGGGGGTGCTGGCAGCCATGGAAAACGCTGCCAACGTTGATGATTTCAACGAGTATAAGCATAAGGATAATCTCATTGAACAGGTGAGGATATTCACAGAAAGTACTAGAAATAAATAACAAATTAATTTTAGATAAAGAAAAACAGGACTTCATACAAGTTTCGAACTAGCGTCCTCCGGTTTGTTACACAAAAGGCAGAACATAAAAACAAAACGTTATTCTTTTAAGTCATTTCTGATAGGAGGTGTCAGTTACAGAGAATATAGAAGCGATAATTATTTTACAAAATAGTTACGTTTTGCTTCTCTAAATACAGTATAGATACTTGTTAAAAGCAAGGCAAAGCTTTGCTTAGAGTGATCTGATCAACCAAACACGGTTTTATGGCATGATGTAAATTATTTTAGTGTCTAAATAAATATTACATGATTTAATGTATTGGAAATTCTTTGTAACAGCTTGACAGTTCGGATTTTTGTTCCATAACGAACTTTTGGTGTATCGCAGTACACCTCTGCCTACGCCTTTTAGAATAGAGGTTTAATTAAGAAGCGGCGGTAAACAAGAATACTAGTAATGTGTGACCTTGGATTAAAGCTATAAAAAAAAACATTTAATATTTATGTTGTTATTTGTTACAGCTCTGTTTAACCCTTGCACACTTATGCTGTCTGCTAACGCAGGCTGATCTGACGGAAATCCTCGACCCCCTCGTCTTCCACTACGACAGCGCTAAGGCCCTATTCACACAAGTGTGTCACAAGCTACCGCCGGAAAACGCATCTTGCTTGAGAATATTACAGGCCGCCAAGTACGTCACTGTTGACTTGTCTGCGGTCAACGACACGCAGGTGCAGGCACTGAGCATGTTACAAGACATATTTATATGGGACATGTAAAAACTGACGAATTTTTTTTGTCTGATTGGGTTTTCTTCGAAGTACTTTTAACCTTTTGCACGCCAGAGTATAAAAGTATCGCCGTACCCCTGACGCCAGGCCACTTTTTCTGTCAAATTACACAAGGTAGTGAAAACACACTAAAGTAATGATTCAATTGTTTATTTCATAAAATGGGCGACGTATATTTTGTCATATATTTGTGACGTTGGCGTTCAGGGTAAGATTTTGTTTGTCACATATATGTGACAATGGCGTTCAAAAGGTTAAAGCCCAGGCGCATCAGCCAGCAACCTGCATCATTTATATTATAATAATGAGTCACACTTGTATATACATAGTAACTAAAAGTACACTTTTCTGAATAAATTGAGGCATTTTTTAATATTTACATGAGGGTGTTCTCGTTGTAATCAACATCTTCACTATATTTTGTTCTACGGTTTTAGTAGAAGATTACTCAAATGGATTTAAATATGGGGAGGTACAACACCATGTGTGTGAGTACTTATAACGTGACCGTCAAAAGTGTGTCTCTCTTGATGTGTGAATAGCCATCGCTGCTGGGTGACTATTGACAGTCTGATCGGTTTCGATTCCTACCGCAAGCCATCGGGAGGGCCGCGCTTATGCCAGTCCAGCTATATTATTGTTTAACTAATTATCTAATGCGATGAAAATATAAACTACACTTTGAAAACATAAAAAATATATCTGAAATTGTTAATTACACTGGCAAGCCTCGATAAAATGTAAAAAGATGGTTCTTGATTGCGAGAATGTTCAGTTTCGACGAAATATTTGCTCTTCTGAAGTTTTACGTGAGTGGTTGCGCATTGGTAAATTTTATGATAAAATCTCTGCGTTAAAAAAGTTGGGGGTCGTAAAAGTCATACGTGACTGTTGTCCTACTAATTTGTACAAAGCATTTTTTTTACAAATTAGTAGTGACTTGCATTGCGCGGCTGATCGGAACGGCTAACTTCAGACACGCATAGTTATTTCGTCTGAAAACGTAACGCACTTTTCTGTAAGCTTATTCTTGCTTTAGTTGTGATCTGCGAGTTATATCACGTAGGTACTCATTTAGTATTTAGTATTAATTTATTATTTCTAGATTAAATGAGAAAAATATTTATATTATTTATCGTTTTTGGTACTTGTAATATACCTACCGGAAATAAAATTTATTTACCTAATTAATTTCTTTTTATTAATTAAATTACCGTTTGGCACATCACATAAACTCCATTAGTACAGCATATAATGTTCTAATAAACAAAACAGCATAAATGTTATCAAACAGGGCAAGTCTCAAGGTCAAGGTTAAGGTCTGAAGTTTAGATCGAAGGCATGCACCTCTAGCTTCTAAAACTAAGATATTTAATAGGTGGCTACTTTTGCATTTATTTCTAAGGAAACACTTATGAAGTATGATGACGCTTGTATTTTTGAAATAAGTATTAAGTATTTAATTCGGCGAGTACTTGGGGATAATGTATCATTAGAAATCGCACTTTGGCCGAACGTAAAGAGACACCACACATTCTTTACTCGACATACACATCTTACACTTTATACAAAACTGATACCATAACATCATTGTTCATAGATTGACCGAAAAGAAGATAATATTTTAAAATCACACTTACAGCAATCCTAGTCTGTTTTTACTCCAACCTGTAAAATTTTGAAAACATGCTGACTGGATAGCGGTTAAGGGGGCCTAGTCAATGTTACATTTCCATATCGATACCGAAGTTAGATAAAATGTATGGAATTGGCATAACCTTTCGATATGTCACGTGATGAAATAATGTCAAATCCATACATTTTGGTTGACTAACTACGTTATAGAAAATGAAGAAGTGACATTGTCTAGACCCCAAGGTCACCTCTTTACTACTGTTGCGCTTCGTGTCGTGAATTCGATTCCCACGTGATGCAAATATTTGTGTTCAACAGAATATAATTTGTTTCGAATCTGGATGCACTTTGTGCCCGTTGATTGGTGACCAATACAGATCTTGTTCTCTAGAGCGGGAGGTGTCTTTACTTAAAAATATGTTGCAATCTGAATCAACTAAAATTTCAACTAAAGGTCATTGAACTCGCGCGGCCGCTGTCGCATAAAACATCCAAAGATTGATGAAAGTTAACAGGAAAACTATAACTAGCAGTGTGATGTGAATTAAGTATTGAATTACCCAATATTAGCTCAGCAAAGATATTACAGTTACATACCACGAACCTAGCGCAGATATTTTCTAATTGCTAGAAAGGATAAACTTAGGTCTAGAGTTTAGAAATTAGAAAAAATCTGTACCTACCTGCAGGGTTTTCGTTAACTAGTTTCGATTAACATCATCTACATACTTAGTTTTCTCACATAACTGCAAGCTGGAGTTCTGCCTGATTTTTAGTAAATATACAACGTTAGTTATGGTTTCCCAGAAAGCCGAAAGTAGCTTGTAACAGAATCGATTGCAATGGTTTTTAGCCTTTGTTATATTTTTACATTTAAAAATTATTAAAGTTGGGCACCCATTTTTATTGCGAAATTCGGCGCAATAAACACCGAACGGGGAGTCAATCACTCGCCTGTGCCGTCCTGCTCCCTTAGCTCTTCGTACCCACCCGCGCAAATTACGTAACTTGGTAAATTAGGACAAACTTTTGAGCTCGTCGCCGCGTAAGCTTTTATCATTTTTTTTCTTTTGTATTTTTTTTTACTTTTTAAGTCAAATTAAAGTTGGGGTGTTTCGGCTTTAGGGTAAACAAAAATTAACGTTGTATATTTATTTATTTATTTATTTATTTATTTGTTTTCAATATCACCATCATCTTAACAGGTTTTCACCCAATGCGATAATGTTGTCACACAAAACAGTTTTATAATCATAAATGTAAAAAAAAATGTCAAACAATAACTAGGTACTTACAATCCATAATCAAAACAAAATATTAATTTAAATTTATACAAAATTAACTTATTATTAGAAATATAATTTTAAAATTTAATATAATAAAGAATATAAACAAAAATTGACTCGGTATTAGGAATACAATTTTAACATTTAATATAGTATTAGTAATAGAATAATACACAAAAATAACATATTATCAACTATATTGCAAGCCAGCGCTGGTGATTTCAGTAGTCACCCTTACAAATTCCGGCAATGAACAATTGAAAATATCAATTCTTCGCCCAACACTATTAATTATCTTTATAGCTCTAGTTACTGGCGCATATTTACCTAAATTTGTGCGAGCCGTAGGGACCTCGAACAGCCTCTGCCTTGCACTGAGTCTCAACCTACTGTTTGGGACAAGCAGCTTCAACGAAGCTAGTACCGATGGATTATTTAATTTACCGCGGAAAACTTCGAACACATATTTTGCTAATGCCACCTCGCGCCTTACTTCCAGCTTATAGTATCCAACCATACCTATGACAAAAAGGGTTGGATACATAAGGGGATAGTAAGGGTAAACGCCATATTGCTTTAGGTACAGATATCGCGTAAATTTATTTTGCATCTTCTCCACCATGAGGCTATATTTAGCTTCATGAGGGTTCCAGATGATGGCACTCGTCTCTAATTGGCTCCTGACTAATGTATTGTACAGTCCCTTAATTGCCGACATGTTGTTAAAATCTTTGGCCTCCCTCATTATGAAGCCCAAATTTCTATATGCCTTCGCGCAAACTTTTACAGCATGATCCCGAAACATCAAGTCATTGGTTACCAGCACTCCTAAGTCTCGCACAGATGCAACACGAGGGATGGTGGTCCCCTCCATATGGTACTGATGGTGTAAAGGTCGGACCGCAAGTGTACAAGACATGACATTGCACTTGGTGATATTGAAGAACAGTCTGTTTTTCCGACTCCATTCTACTACCAGATCAATGTCCCTTTGCAAGCACTCACAATCTCGTTCATTAGCAATACGCATAAAAAGTTTCAAGTCGTCCGCAAAGAGTAAGCAACCCGCGTTCTGTACTACATCTGGTAGGTCATTGATCATCAGAATACATTCTAATGGGCCTAGATTGCTTCCCTGACTGACGCCTGATAAAGTACGGTATGGACTTGAGACATATCCTTTGTACTCTACGTATTGCCTACGGTTTCCTAGATAACTTGCAAAGAACTTCAGCAGATCCGGAGTAAACCCAGCCATTGCGAACTTCATTAAGAGTATATCGTTGTGTACGCTGTCGAAAGCCTTTTTAAAATCAAAATATGCAATGTCTAATTGTGCACCAGCTTCCGAATCAAGTACCGGAGTCGCGTAGTTCATGAAACACATAAGATTGGAATTAGTACTGCGACCGGCGCGAAATCCATGCTGGGCATCACTGAGATGTGCGCTCACCTGGGGGGTTATGCACGCTGATAAGGCTGACTCAAAAACCTTCGCAAAAGCAGACAATATCGCTACAGGTCTGTATCCACTAACATCTGCGCTGGGAGCCCCTTTAGGAACCGGGGTCACCCTAGTCAATTTCCACCCATCCGGGTAGACACGCTCCTTAAGACAAAGATTAAATAAATGACAAAGAGGCTTGGCTAGTGATTTTCCGCAATCTTTTACGATATAAGGAGGGACCCCGTCCGGACCCACCATATTAGGTATATATCTACTCTAGGAGACGCTGCTGCCTACCTCGCTTGGTCCTACATCACCAGGGACTACAAAAAGGGAAGCTCGTAACACGTAAATACGTACTGCAAGAACAAAGTAAAGATTAAAATGTTTTATTTAGGTATATCGGGCACAAGGATAAGTTGAAAATTGCATAATTTAAAGCACGTGCCCCTGTCTAGACAACATGATATTTCTGGATGGAAAAATATTTGAGATATCACGTTGTCTGATTACACACAATGTGTGATAAAATCACAAAGTTAAATCAGCATCTTGACAAAACAAGATTTATTTAGATTCATATTTAGATTTCAGGCGTCTGAAGGATTTATTGACTGCCTCGTTAGTCTAGTGGTCCCAAGCGCGACTGCTACGCAAGAGGTCCTGGGTTCGATTCCCAGGGCCCACGAAGTGTTATTGGGTTAGTTTTACTATGAAATTCCCATTAGCAGCTCGGAGTCTGGATTTGTGCCCGGTTAATGGCAATAGGCTCGCCCCCTATTACATGGGACCTAAACATACCGGCCAAATGTGGGTGTACTTTGCGGAATACAGACGTGATGGTATGAAGGATTTGTGACGGGGATCGAATTTTTTTTTATGCATTTTCCATGCAAAGATTATAAATTACGTCTAGTTACGTCGTAAATCCAAAATGTGAAGGCAAATTTCGACTTGGCGGGTGGGACTCTAGTTGGCTTAGTGGTCATAGCGTCTGGTGCACCTAACCAGAATACGCAGGTTCAAATCCTGCCGGCAGTCGCATTTCCTTCACTAAAATAACTATAGAGATGGAAATTAAAAATTCAAACCAAGTAGGCATTGCGGTTATTAGGAACCCCAAGATACAAAAGGATCTTCAAAATTATGAAATTCACATAAAACTTATGTGGTCTACCACCTTACAGAAAATGTCGCGGGTGTAATCTAGTAGGTTCCTGCCAAAGACGTAGCTTTAGATTATTGTAATGCAGTGCAATCTGGGCAATGGATATGTACCTATGGATATATTTTAGCATTTGTGTTATCTTGGACATTATAAACTTATTGCTTTCGTACGCTCTAATAGAATAGAAACTTATAATCTACTCCCGACTTGTAGGTTCTTACGAAAATTAGGTACCTATATATTATTTACTTACCAAACTAACAACAAAACAAATAGGAAAACCTAAAGAAAATCTCTGCCATACAAAGAAAACCTAAAATGCGTCATAAAATGTCCATAAAACCTAATAAATTCGCCATGGTTTCACTCGCAGTATATAGAGTATAATTCTACCTGCTACACCTACCCTAATCTATATTTATTATTGATAGGTACAAGTATTTTTACCGTTGACCTCGATAGATTTCCAGACTCACAAAATAACTTTCTAGATAAGACAGACGGCCGTCGCCGAAGTAATTTTATATTGGTTGGGATCGATCTGTGGAAGCCATACAAACAGAAGATAACAAATCGCCCACGCTTGTACTCTGGTTCACTCTAGATCTGAAATCCAATTACAATTATCAATAACGTGTGAAACTGATAACATCCGGCTTTACCTAATTAAATCGTTTAAGAGGGCATTGACGCAAATTGTATCGACTTTAGAGGTTATGTTATGTCGACAAACTATAATTAGACTCGATACTTATGATTTTATAGGTACCTACAGGCAGGCATATCGGGCATATCTACCTAAAGTTAAAGCGCTATATTTATAGGTAAGTCCTTATATGGTTCAGTTGACTACAAAACATAACATACCATCACGCCTGTATTCCCCGAAGGGTTAGGCAGAGGTGTACTTAATGTACACCCACAATTCGCCGGTATGTTTAGGTTCCATGTAATAGGGGGCGAGCCTATTGCCATTCACCGGGCACAAATCCAGACTCCGAGCAGCTCGAGGCAGTCAGTCAGTTGACTACGCTCTAGATAATCCAACCCGATATATTACATTCCTCTATGATCCAACCCATGCTTAACCTGTTAATGGTTGGTGGGGTCTGGAACAGGCGACAAGATTCACACATCCTTTTCCCAGCCTTTTCTCAACTGTGTTGGGGTGGCCTTCTAGTCTAACCGGATGTGGCTGAGTATCATTTGAAGCATAGGTAGTGAAGTGCATATCTAAGCTGTGGAAGCACTGAACTGTCAAAATATATTGGTATTTATGAGGCATAAGTAGCCATTTTTTTATTGCGTTGACTTATAAGCTTGATTTTTTATAGCGCCGAAGGACCATTTCTTTATTTGTTGTTTACGGGGGGAAAATTTCGAAAGGCGACCTTTCGTTGGGGATTAGTTACCACCCCGTGGCCACCATCAGCACATGGAGGGGGGCACTTTGTCCAAGGGACTGTAGACCTAAGTATTTGTTATTGATTTAAACTTAATAACTTATTCCATTCCTGAGAAAAAGGTCTTGACATAGGCACAGGCAGACGGTTCACGAAGTAGGTAGGTATTCTTAAAGTGCGCCTGGTACACACGGCTACAGGTCAACCTATACAAAACCAGTTTAAACTGATCTCGCATGAATGCGTGCATTATGCATTATATGTAAAGGCTTCCTATATTATATAAGACCAGGGTAAACTGGTTTTGTATAGCTTGATGTGTAGCCGTGCGTACATACCCTACGATGACGAGTGACGGCTGAGGTCTTCCCTTGTCGATGTTAATAAATATTATTAATTAGATACCTAAATATTTTAAATTAAATAATAAACAAAGCCTTCTTCTAGTGGTAATTCGAAGGTCATAAAATTATGTTCATAGCCTACATACATAATTCAAGGAATAATTATACTTATTTCTGTAAATAGAGCATTGACTCAACTAAATAATTGGCTTATTTTTAGAATATCATAATAACAATAAACAGTAATATGTAAAGTTGGCCGGGATGATAAGTATTAAAATAAAAGCGAGATGAGAATGTGAAATGTACCTATTTATAATAAACCGCTTAACATAATAGCAATTAAATAGATAAAAACATTTTGTGGAAAATTATCACATAAAGTTGAACGAAAGGTCGATTCTCATTGAAAATTTAGTATCGATCGTGTCATACTTAATTATATAGTTTCACGTTGAGTGCATGCAGCGGATCGATCGAAATTCATTCATTTCCATTATAAAACTTTCTTGGAACCTATGAACTATTTATGGAACAATAGAGAATATTATAGTTTGCACTGGACAACTGGCTTTTCCTGTAAGTCCCTATCTAAATAGACATTTGAAATTCTCTAAAAACGATCATAGAACATCGTAGTTTCCTGTACGCCCTCTGAGTGACATCAATCTTGCTGTCAGTTCAGAGACAGACAGACAATCAGTTATCATAGCACGATCCTATCCGTTTATCAACATAGGTACTTAGGGTATCACTTCAGGAAATTTTATCTGCTGTACTACCTACTAAAATAGTGGTTTTGTTTTGTTATGTTAAACATAGAGGTTACTTCCTGTTATTGACTGACAAAATGGAGTCACATTATCGGGAACAAATAATAACTGATATCTAACAATAGATATTGATATTATTTGTTTAAAAACTAAGTAACAATCAATAATATAATTAAAGTTAAATCAATCACTTTTAGAAACGAATAATACATACATACATACAACGTACATACCATCACGCCTGTCTTATCCGAAGGTTTAGGCAGAGACCCACACTTCGCCGGTATGTTTAGGTCCCTAGAGGCGAGGAGGAGCTAGGAGGCGAGCCTATTGCCATTAACCGAGTTCTAAGACAGACTCCCGAGCTGAGAATTTCATAGAAAAACCCAATAACACTTTTCTCGACCTGGGAATCGAACCCAGGACCTCTAAGCGCAGTAAGCGCGCTTGGGACCATTATACTTTAGACAGTCTAATAACTAGTTCACTACCTTAGTTTACGTACTGGTAGCTTTTTTGTCATAAACACCAGGTATGTAGGTTTAATGTAAATTAATTACTTATGCAACCGGTGAAAGACTGCTGTCTAAATTAACTCGGTTGACAGAGTAACATCTGTGCTGCTATCGCTATGGGTCGCGAGTTCAATTCCGCACGGGACTAATAATAAAATAAGTAGTTGTTCCGGGTCTGACTGTTTTGTGTATTCTAATTGTGTTTATATTAATACAGATAACAACTTTGAAACTACTATAAAAAATCTTTGCTTCAACACGGTATTTGGGGAGTAATTTTCCATTATAGGTATTACTGCAAACGAAAATATATTTATTTTAAACTAGATGATGTCATTACGGATTCAAAATTGTTATCTTACTGATGACCTATTATGACGGTTTCGGATAAATATAAATAATACTGTATGAAAACAATAAGTTCAATAGATATTTTCTTAGGTCATTTGTTCTACAGGTGAAAGGAAAATTTATAAAAATAATCTGAATGATCTTACTGTTATCGTTATCATAATTATTATAGAAAGCTAAAAACACCACGACACACATTGAGCAATCTGAAATCAATTCATAGTAAGAACCCTTATAAGAAACTTAAGAATTTTATATATATGTAGGTATTATCTTTTATTATTTCATTGCTATCTTTTTTTACCTCATTGAATTTGTGCCACTCCGTTCCAAAGCCGTCCCTTGTTTTATAGTCATTGGGATTTGTGAAATTTGCTAAGATCTTGACAGACTGTGGTCTAGCCTTCGCTGGACTATAGCCAAAGTGATTTCGATGACACCGACTCGTTCATCTCGTCTCAGTTTAACTAATAAGTATGTTAGATAAAATAAATCTATAACTTACATTGTAGTTTTTTTACCACCAAATGGCAGACGACAGCGTGGCAGTCCAAGACGAAGAAGGCGGGATGAGCTGGTCTCTAGACTTCTTCTGGAAGGATTGGCCCAAAATAGTCTTAAACCGTGAGGAATGGAAAAAGGGTAGGGAAGCCTTTGCCCTGCAGTGGGACGAAAATTTCTGAATAACAATAAAACTTTAGTGCTAAAATTTCATTTAATATTTCAGCTCAAGTTAATAGATCTCAGAGCTTATCTAATAGATCATATTAAGTAAATATTACTTACCTAAATTATGTTAGTAATTGCCTTAACAATGGTATAATTTAGGTATTGCTTCTTGTTGTTAGGTACCTATCCTTTATTAATAATTAAATTATTAAGAGTTATCAACCAACATTACCCATTGAGAGTAATTTTTCCACTAATGAAAAGATAAAATAAATATTTGTTGTTTATAACATTCCTTCTTAATTGTAGATATTAGGTAGTTGTTATATATTTAACGTTCGAGCAATGCGCAGAAAACATTTATAAGAAAATACCTAATACCTATTGATTTGTTTCTTATGTACTCCGTAATATGTACAGTGTATTTCATATTGAATACCTATAACCACATAGTGAGCATTGTTTGAACAAATATGTCCAGGAGTAATCATTACATTTCCTTAAATGTTGGTCGTTTCTGAAAACATTGTTCTGAAGCTTAGACAGAGAAATGTAGCACAAACCGCAAACGTGGCATACAAGTAATAAAGTTTACAGCTCATAAAACCTATTGATCGTTATGTTGTGAACTTCAGTTTTCAATTCAAATCAATTTTATGTGCCGACGCCGCTGCCGCTGCCAGACGTCAATGGCACAATGAAATAATAAGCAAAATATGTAGTTACAAAATTAACTATACAGAAGAATGCAATTATTTTTAATACAAGCAATGCATGAACTTCTAGTTTAGGTTTAGGTAAGGGCCGTTATTATTTTTTAACTTGAAGGCGTTATATGATATCGCTTAAACTCGATAAATCGTAAAAAGTAGTTTTATTTTAATATCTAATAATTCTGCTGACTGCCTCGTTGGTCTAGTGGTCCCAATCGCGACTGCTACGCTAGATGTCTTGGGTTCGATCCCCAAGTCGAGCAAAGTGTTATTGAGTTTTTCTATGAAATTCTCAGTAGCAGCTCGGAGTCTGGATTTGTGCCCGGTGAATGGCAATAGGCTCACCCCCTATTACATGGGACCCAAACATACCGGCGAACTGTGGGTGTAGATTAATTACACCTCTGCCTAACCTTTCGGGGAATACAGGCGTGATGGTATGTTATGTTATGTGTTCTAATAATTCTCTTAAGTGTTTAAAATTAGTACCAATTTAGGTATTACGTTCATACTGCCTCGTTAATCTAGTGGTCCTAAGCGCGATTGTAACGCTAGAGGTCCTGGGTTCAATCCCCAGGTCGAGCAAAGTGTTATTGAGTTTTTCTATGAAATTCTCAGTAGCAGCTCGGAGTCTGGATTTGTGCCCGGTGAATGGCAATAGGCTCGCCCCTATTACATGGGACCCAAACATACCGGCGAACTGTGTGTGTACATTAAGTACACCTCTGCCTAACCCTTCGGGGAATACAGGCGTGATGGTATGTTATGTTATGTAATAATAGAATTATCAGATATTGAAAATATCTAATAATTCCCGTTAGTGTTTTAAATTAGTATCAATTTAGGTATTACGTTCATAGCACCTACCTATATCGTAGGATTGGATTGATCATGCTGTAGTTTCTACCTACCCCTGTGGGAAAAATTAACATGTTATGCACTGCCTATGCTTTATATAGTTTAGGCCAATGATCACAATGGCTTTTGTTCGATGCAACAACTATGAAGGCTTGTTGACTATGTTTATTTTTAGTGGGAGAACGAAGCAATCGATGTGGTGATACGGTGTAGTCGGCTGTTACGTAATCAATAGTAGACACACTTAATTGGAATTCATTTATCCCCAAGCCTTAGCCAAGGGCTTGGGGATAAATCAATTCCAATTAATACAATGAACTGAACCAATCAATTTTTTTTTTTTTTTTTTTTCAATTCAATGAATTGCTAGACCAAAAAAGGTAATCCCAAAGGTATCTTAATTATAGATCTGTGATCTTAATGTGGCTCTTCACCCTCTTATTTTAGTCTTATATTATAGTTATATTGTAGTCTTTGTTGAGATCAAAACCTTTTAATTTTTAACACAAAACGGCACATACTCCACAGCACAGAAAATAATTACAGTGTTAGTATAAGATTACTCTGGCACTTATCGTCACAGTTTTGAAGACTGGATTCGTAATTCTACTTATAACCAGTCCTTATTCCACGTTAATGATCACTAAAATGAAAAAAATATATTACTAAGCCCTCGAGTACCATAAAATGGAACAGGAACTTTTATAGGAGACAGAATCTGTTTGCAAAACTCCTTTGGGAAGAGAGGCGTTAGCGTACTCTTTGCTTAGGCTATTAGGGCACTTGATTATTACTAAGTACCTTTTTTCATAGTACTTACGGAAAATCCTCATGGACCCTGTGCTACCTGTTACGGTTTTTAGTCCATGGAGATATATGGACTAAAAACCGTAATTGTCTTTTCATGCTCTTTAGCCACGGGGATGGGATTCGTGACGCGGCAGTGGCCACGTCCATGACAGGGCGTGGACCAGCGTCCACTGCACCCCTTTCAAAGTATGAGGCCTTACCTCGAATCCTGCTCGATGGCTTGCGTGTGACAAACGTGCATCGCCTACTGAGGCCATTGACCTGATGAGAGAAGTACGATTCGGTGGTCTAAACGCGTCATGGAAAGTATGACATTGTATAAAATTTACTTTTGTCTTTCACCTTATTTGAACAGAGCGTTTGCTTATGTCACATCATACGTTTCCATAGATTTAGTGGTACGGAATAGCATTGTACAGCTGAGTATGACTATGATTATTGAGTAGGTAACACGCATATATCACGCTACTAACATGTCCCTCTGTCACCTTGCACTGGAAGGTTTTCCTTTTCTAAAAACTCTATACAAGAAGTACTAAAACGCTTTGTATACATATATGTAAGTACTAAGTGTCACTTACACGATCGCGTCTGTGTGACAAATTATCGTCGTTATATGAACGGTTTTAAATATTAGACCTAATATATCTAGTGAGAAATGGCGCCTGTTTGCTATGTAGGTATCTACTATTTCGATGTGGGTATGTATCTACACGGGCTCGTTCGGGTACTTTTCTTGGACTTATGCTTGCACAACCTATGGTTTTAATACAAAGAAGAATTCGCTAGCAATACACAAACCAAAATCAATAGAAAAGTTCTTCCATCTTTCACTATTTCCCCAACTAGTTCCAAATCGCGACTTCTGTTTTGTTTTTTTTTTTCGTTGTTCAGAGCTAACAACAATTCAAATCTGAAAAATTGTTGAACTTAAATTCAGAGGAAATTATTTAATTATGTCATTGATAATAATGATCAACGGATTAAAACCTGAGTATTCTAGATGCCCTCTTCCTTTGGGCGTTATTGTGGTTTCCATTATATATATATATATATATATGTGTGTGTGTATATAAAAGGATAATTCAGTAGTCCTGGAGGATAAATAGCAGACACTTGCAAATTGCGTTATACCGATAGCTTGCACATGACACAATTGTTACCACTTAGTTGTAGCAGTGTGCTATGGTTTTCCTATTAGGGAATTCTCAGTAAGTAACAAACAAATCACTTCTGAAGAAATGAATACATTGGATGGGTAATTAATTAATAAATAACTCATTAGTTACTGACAACGACAAACTTATGGTAGTTTCAAGATTTTAGTATTGTTCTCAAGTAAATGACATTTATGTTTTTTTTTATTGAGATTAAAGTTTCTCTAAACCTAACAGCTCGAAGTTTGTATCTGTGATCGGTTAATGGCAACCAGTTAGTCCAGTTAGTCCCAGTAACCCTTTATCTAAATCAAACCAGTGAACGGTGGGTATAGGACATGAGTAGCACCTCAGCAATTTAATGTGATAATCACAATTAAGCGGTGGTAGCCTAATGGCTAGGTCGTCGGACTTGCGATCATATAGTTGCCGGTTCGAACCCCACCCATTATTGCACTACCGACGTGAACCCACTCGTAACACAAGCATTTAGCTTAGCACGAGGGGTTAACAAGAATACTAGTAATGTGTGACCCACATTGCTAGTAAGTTTTTTTTTAATAAAAAACAAGATTTACTCAAGGAAAAGGGAAAATAATATTAGTAACCCCCAACCGTGTGATTCTCTATCAGATTCTCTATCAAAAATTATAGAGAATCTCATGACGGTGAAATCACACATCTACATAGTTCAAGTGATTCATTATGTCAGTTACCACATAGATAAACTACCTCTTATGTCTATTTAAATTAACTTGCGGCGTAGTTCCAGTCTACAAACATCATCATCCACCTAGCCTTTTCACAATTCATAAAATTGTTGGGGTCGGTTTTCAATGTAATCAGAAGCGGCTGAATATCAGTATTTTGCTCAAAGCAACTACCAGTGCAGTGATAGCCTAGTGATATGGCCATTGGACTGCCAAGTTAAAGGTCTCGAGTTCGAATCCAAGGCACGCACCTCTGACTTTTCGAAGTATTAACAATTAATTATCAAGCGCTTAAACGGTGAAGGAAAACATTGTGAGGAAACCTGCATGCCGCAGTATTCTAGCATGGCGGACTGTAGCCTAATCCCTCTCATACTGAGAGGAGACCCGTGCCCAGCAGTGGGACAATGTAATGGGTTGATGATGATGATGATGATGAACTACCATCAAACCTCTGCAACTCAATTTGAGGGCAACATCGATATTCGAAGTATAGGCTTTTTTGGCTTCTGACTACTACCTACTAACGATTGTCGGAGATATTCGTATTCTGAAGACTGTCGGCTTAACGTTCTTTTCTAGGAACGGAGGGGTATATGTTTAAAAAGGTCACTCATCTACTGACTGACGAGCCCCTCTATATATAGGTACATACATAAATTTGCGATTCGTGTTAACTTTAAGTTACCAATTAAAATGCAAACATTTCTACTCGAATAGTTACATAGCACAAGTAACCAGGTAAATACGAGTACATGTATATGTATGCAGATATCGGATCTGGATTCAACCAGTTGGTAATATATTAGCATAGATAGTATGCTAATATTATAGGTATCTATTACAAGCAACCGCACACACGTTTATGGACGTTTATAGAAAACGTGACTTTCTGTAAAGATCTTACATGACATGACAAGCAGATAATATTTCAAATTTAAAATGTGCTATATTCTCATTAAATTATAGTCGCGATCGAAAATGTGATAATAATATCTTCTAAACAGAAATATTACAATATCACGGTTCCGTTGTCAATATGGAGTCTCAACAGCTGGTTTCCATAAGATATTTATCAATAGAATTTTGACATTACTTGTATGAACCTACAGTCAAAATCCTATCTGTATATCTAAACCAGCCGTAAGTTGAAGACACTCGGTAGAAAAAGGTCTTTGAGGATATCGATTGATTATCGAGGTTAAGTAAATAGTACCAGTGGCATTCAGTTCGTAGATGAGTGAGAAAAGATCATATTTTAAACATAGCGAACGAGACATAATGGGTTCAATCCCCAGATCGAGTATGTTTTCTACGTAATCCTCAGTAGAGTTACTACTACGAATTTGTATTTGTGTAAACAATATACTGGCAAACTGTGGATGTATAGCAGGACACCTCTGTCTAACGCTTCGGAAAATAGAAGCGTGAGCGTGATAAAGTTGCATGGTATTCAGTTGAATCTTAAATAACGTAATGCTGATCAAATATTGTTATTGGTAGGTTATTTAAGTGAGACTATGATTGCGATTAATCGCATTGTGTACATAACTATCGGTCTGGCTTGGGAGTATTTAGGAGCGTTGTTTGTAAAACATTGACTTCTAAGAAACACGTAGGTGTCAGTTTATAATCCGAATCGTCGTTGAAGCTTGGACATGCAGCATTGGCTGTAACGTGATCCCCAGGATTGACATAATATGACAGTCGGACGATGGAAACTATGCAAAGCAATAATTTTAACTGTACATATTTCCGGACTTACCTTGAGGTGCACATGTTTTTAAATTGTATTAAACTTTTTGCGGCCAAAAGTACACTTAAAATGATTTATCAGACCTTTTTTAGATAATTCCGACTGAGGCATCCTTTTATCCAAACGGTTCGTAAATGCTAAGCATTTCTGGTTATAAATGTTGCGGAAAATAAATCCTCGTTCACTTTTAATGCCCTTTTTTTTCGGACTTTGCATTAATACCTGGAAATCAACGCTCTGATTGTTAGAATTTAATTCCGGACCTTTGTTTATAATATAATAAGATAAGAGCTTCCTGTCGCAGTTCCCATGGTTAATATAATTTTTATGAATAAAGTTTTGACGCTATACGTTGTGTTTGGTGAATATATATACCGCCAATTTAAGCAACGAACCAACCCCGTAACCATGCCTACCAAATCTGGTGATATTATGTTGAAGATCTAGATTATTTTCGATATACATATGTAAAATTATTTACATATATCGAAAATAATGAGAAACAAGTTAAATCTGCGTAAGTAATGAACAAGAATACCTATTTATTTCTGAACATGACGAAGAATTGAATGAAGAAATGTTGTTTTGAAGAAGGATCTGGGTGCATTTCGGTACGATCTATATTTATCTCGTACCGAAGTCAAAATGGCGGGCCAAGACTAATTAGATAATTAAAGATTTTTTGACGTTACGGAGACAACACTGAAGATCATAATTTACGACAAACAAGCGACTTCAAATAATAAGATTACTTTTAACAGCTTTTTTTATCAGTCTAGCCTTTTAAATTCTTTGCAGACGTCTTCAAGTCTCATGGATGTATCAAGTCCAGAGGTTTGTGCTAAATAATACTCGTGGCACGTGGTAGTGAGATGCAAGATATCTTTTTGTTTATTTTGGTTCGTATCTAAAGCTGTCTCTGGATTCTAATGATAAGCTACGTGGGCTCAAAATTTTATCTTATCTTTGTTTCCGCGTGAACTGTTTCATCTGATCTAATTTGTACAGGATTCCGCGAAAGATATACCGCTTATACAGTACAATAGCTTTGTAATTAAATAATCTCTTCTTGGAATGAATACCTGGCAAGCTTAAATTTTTTGTATTTTTTCTGTTATACAGTTTAAATAAATAAGGATATTCGGATACCTATTGGTTGATAGTTGAAAAATAACATGACATACCATCACGCCTGTATTCACCGACGGGTTAGGCAGAGGTGTACTTATGTAAACCCACATTTCGCCAGTATGTTTAGGTAAGTCCCATGTAATAGGGGGCGAGCCTATTGCCATAGTTGGAACACCATAACTTATTGAATTTATAACTGCAGTTTACCTTGAACTCGCGTGCGCTAGTGTTAGTTACGTGTATGCCTTATCGATTAAGTATATGGTTGAATGCATTTTCAGACTGGTATTTTGAACAATCATGCCGCCTAAGATTTAACAGATTGAAATTAAATTTATCTAAACTTCCTTTTACATCAATTATAGATTTGTTTTTTTGAAAGTAGTTTCTACCGGACTAAGTTGGATACCGTGTGCCCCCAATGCCACAAATTCCATAACCTAGTTGTTTTTCCGATTATCATAATAGATTTTAAAGGTGGAATTTACAAAAAAAGCTGTTCTTGGATGGCGTTTACTTTTTATAGAGAGCCTATAGGCAAAATGCAGGCAGCATGTTTCAGTAACTTAGGAGTAACGATGGTGAGACAGTCACTTAGCGGAAGATTTAGGGTGTAATCGATACATTACTAAGTAGGTACTTACCTACATACAAAAGGCTTTTACAGAATTCTCTGAATTTTTTTATTAATCAGTTTAAAGTGGAAAAGGCTATTTCGATATGTAATGATCAGTGTGGAAAGGGGTAACCGATTGATCTTTAGAGTCAATTGCATGATTTCAAGTTTTACTTATTAAAATATTTTCACATTAAATTTCACAATAAGAAAAAAACTCGGCGTCAACTTGTTGATATTGTATACATTTATATATTGTTTGTTTTGATGACTATTTTTAGCCTCTTATTATTGAAAAACGTTAGTGGCATAACGGCGTGCCGCATGGTCTTTATTTTATGATTTACCGCACGTGTTTGTAACACTAGAATTGATGATAGGTTGATTCATTTACTACGCTAGACATTTAATAATATTCTAATGTCTTTACACACAATTGAAGTAGGTCAAATTCTCTTTCCTATGGAGTACTTTCTCTTAAGCAGTAAATGCGGTAAACATTTAATGTCTTTTCCAAAAAGTTTGAAGGAAGGTCTACCTGTTGGTTAATGTACAAACTTTGCGGGTGTGGTTCCCTGCCTTCGCCCGTACGTTAAAGGGGACAGTGACGTCGACCTCGACGTATTCAGACGTATCAATAGCACCGACGCATGCGTAACTGTTCTCGATGTGTGAGTAAAGTGTCTGGTGGAGCACGCGGTCGGAGCGTGGTCCTCTTTCTGTCTCGCTTGGATCATATATCTGCATCCTCTTCCTCTGTGCACGGCTCAACCGGGGAGCACCGGCAAGTTTAAAATACCACCGTCGCGAGGGTTAGCGCTCAGTGGTGTTCAAGCTGCGCTTCTGTACAGTCGAAAGTTTAGCACCGTGTGACGTTCGCTGAAACAATTGTGACTACTTTTTTGTATTGTAGATTTGTGGAGACTGAAAATTAGATTGAAGCCTGAGTCCCATCAGCTACAGCTGTTGTTTTTTTTTAATAAATATTAGGTAAGTTACAAAATATTTGGAATGCATACATTTTTACCGAATACGTAAAACGGAAAAGTAAAGGGTAATTACCAATTGAGGAAAAAAGGAATTGATATTCATAAATTTAAAAGGAACAATAAATTCTGGTTTAACTAACGGTTCATCGACGGCAAATGGCCGACTTATTCATCGGCAGGCGCTTTCTCTCTCGACGGGCTCGCTGGCCACTGGTTCAGCTACGTCAGACTAAACTAAATCACTTTCCACTAAGAGATTATTACATGAGTGGCGCCTCAAATTATAAACCATGATTTAAAAAAATATATAAGCATGTATTAGTTTTTGTTTTATAAAAATACAGATTAGAAACAACATTTAGGAACTTTTTGACACCTGTAATAGCTTTTATACCTAAATAAAATAATTGGCATTTCTATATTTTTCTTTCATATTGTGCTTTATAACATTAAACCTATTTCGATAATTAAAAAACCGAACTGAAGAACTGAACTAACTAACTGAAGAATGTGTAAAAATGTCACGCTTGGCTGGACTAGTAATCGTTGACTTGGTCCTTTTTGTGTCGTCAAGTCAGTTTTTGTGTTGATTCAGGGTTCTTTCACCTTTTTTTGGGAGAACAATGGAATTTTTAAGCAGGTTATATCCTATCAGGCTACCGAGTTGTTTATTATTTTTTATAATTATTATAACAATTTATTTGAAACGAACGTTATCACGTTCAGATTTTGATAAAGTTTCACGGATATTTGCACTGTCAATTTTAACGATGGGAAAGGTGAATCACCTTCCTTTCATAAATGGAAATTTTCCACAAATTAAAAGTACCTAGTTACGTACCTTCGTATGACAATACGTCCTTCATGACGTATTCACAATCCAGCTGTTTAAATATCTGCATCACGAGACCTTAATAAGTGTCTACAATATAAATCAATATGAAGTACATCGCACAGATGTTATTGTAACTGTATTTTTTTTAATCAGTCTGACACAAAATTATTCAACAAAGCAATTGTAGCCAGACGAAACTTTAAATCAAACCGAGCAAGAATCTGTGTCAACATTAACTTTTGTAACCGACTGCGTTACGATATAAATAGCAAGAGTGTTAAGTTTGTCAGAATGCAGCGTGCAGCAGTGGATCGAACATTCTAGAAAGCTTCTGAATTTTCTACAAAATAATTAGAATCAGTAGAACGATAAATCTGTTGAACTTTACTATTTTTACAATACACGTGAATGTTCTTTAATTCTATTACCCAACGCAGCTGGTTGTTATGAAACTATCGTTAACTCTGATAATGGAACGGCAGCGCACCGGGGAACGTAGAAACCAATATACGTACGCTTGCTTTAACTAATTTAACTTTTGTTTTGTCTCGAAAGAAGTGACAGTCGTTTCAGTGTCTTAACAATTTTGATTAGCTAATTGCTTTATCTTTGCAATGTCTAATTGTATGACTAATTAGGTAATGTATGTTTCAGTTGTTATTTCATAAAATACAATGTCTAATTATCAAAATATTGTAATATCAAAAGCTTTGTTACTTTAATTTGTATTTTTTTCTCTGTTGTGGATTTTGAAATCGTGTCTCAGAGCCGATAATAGCGTGAACTGTTTTTTTTCTTTGGTTTGCACTACTTTTTGTTTCCTTTAATGGTACCGTAAATAACGCAAAGATTGAATAAAGGTTGACCATGGATGCATACTTGTTTCGTTTTGGTTGTCATTCTGATACAAATAGAGGGCAAGATCAATCATATTGTTATTCATGATAACCTTGCTATAGGCACTGAATGGATTTTAGACTTTATTACCACAGGGAGAAAAGGTAGTATGATAATTAACAAAGGAAATATTTCTTCGCCAGATTTGAGAAGAATTAATAGAAGACAAGATGCTCGCCAGCCCAGCAATGGACATGCAAGTGGAGGAGGCTCCGCTGGCTCTGCAGCGCCTGTGGAACTTGACTCGCGCACGTCTCGCTGGTACTTCCACCGCTCTGGATGTGGAACCGGCCCTCGGAGAGTCTTTGCCATCAGCTCGGGTAAATATCATGTTGAATGAAATACAACGTAAAATAAGATAAAAGGTATTATTTGGCGTTTGTTTTTGGGGTTTCTTAGAGATATGGGTTGCTGAAGACAGATTTTATTTTCTGAAGAATAATAATTATTGTACGAATTACCCAATTAAAAAAATATTGGGTTCCAAATCCATTTCTAATTTCTTTTTACTTTCATTCAGTTTTTATTGGCTTCATAAATAGTAGATGCTAATTAATGTTTACTAGAATTAAACAGTGTTTTGATTCAACTTTTTTAAATGAGCCTGGCAAATTCCCATGCAAATAATTCGCTCAAACATAACAGTACTACAGTATATTATAACTATTTAATCGATGTCACGTGGACCATTTCGCAGTAAGTCAAGGGCTGTTACTGTTCCCCTTTTCTTATCAGCGATACACACACATAGATTCTTCTTCATAATTCATTCAAGATAACTTCCCATATCTCAAGTTACTCATATAGTAAATAAATTAATCATGGAACGTACCTACATACATAAATTTTATGATAATCATTTCGTTGTAGGAGTTTGAGGTTACGCCGAAGGCCTTGCTTCCTGCTCCTAGCGATTATGAAAGCGATGGCGAAGAAGCGTTCCCGGAGCTAGAAATTCCTGTAAGTACAAAAACATATTTCAATTTCACAGCCAAATGACAAGAGTGACGTATGGAAGAAAAATTGGCAAGATATTTAAGGCGTGGCTTCACTGACAAACATTTCGTACACACGCGACGCCGAAAATAAAAATAGAATTTAGGTGCACAAGAAATCTTAGCCAACAAGTTTGAAAGTACACATTTGTATGTTTGTGTAAATAAAATGGCGAATAGAATAGCAGTACATCGACGTCATTGTTTGGAATTTCGTCATTTACAACAGATTTGTCAGCCCCTTGTTTACAAATTTCGCCAAGTGGTTTCCTCACGTTTATCGCTTTATCATATTGTAGAAGATTCGTCATTTTGACTCCTCCGCGTCTAGACTCAAGTATAAGTAGATATTTATAATTGATAACACCTCTCAAAGTAAGCGTCGCAATAAAATTTGCGATTAAATTTGTAGAATGACTAGATAAACGTTCTATGCATTTGAACGTCTTCTCATTAATTTGGCATTTACCACGCTTCGCTAACTGGTTACTCGCGTGACAGTTAAGGTCATTAACATAAACTTTTTTGGTTTCCGACATCACATTTCGGGAGGTCACGTTATAGCCTTCATCAATAAGACACGCGGGCCGCTAGTAAAAACGGCATCGATTCCGATAGCAAAAAAATCGTGTAGGCGATGCGGAATTCGTACAGATCGCTTTAACAAGCTAAAATAGGCCGGAGGAAATTCTAAAATAACTTGTACAATATAGTGTGAGGAGTGGACTTTGATCCGAATTCAGAGATGCGGTAAACAAACCAATTTGCTTTGATTGCCGATCGACGCACAAAACGTTGTTGCATGACTTGAGCTACACTTCATCCAATGTAGCACTAATGGAATTCAATTATCATCAATTTATGGTTTCAATACTTTATGTATTTTTATTTATAGCTACATAATATTCCGTAGTCTATATATATACATTAATTTTCTTACTTGGCGATCTGGATAATTTTAAGAGCTAAGGTCGACTATTGTTTAAAACGCATATAACATTATATAAGTTTAAAACGTTTGGATAGACACCGCCCCAAATATATATAATGTTACAACTACGACGTAACATTTCTTCATCACGATATTGGCAACAATGTAATAAACATCACACGGGTGCTAGGTCTTTGCCAACTAGGTATTGCCATATTTTGTTTTGCTTCCTTTATTCTCTAGTGTGATGGCCGATAGATAGGTCATTATACTATTTTAATTGTAATAATTTTATTCAAAAAATTTAAACCACCGAAATGCTCGCAGTCAAAGTGACTTTCGATGAAAGCGAGAGCTTTGAAGAAGTGTTTGAAGATTCAGAGTGGACGGAAGTACGAATATTGAAAGAGACTGCGTCGTATAATCTGTAAATGGTATCGTGGAATGTAGTTAAATTTTGTGATTGTATTGTAGGAGGCAAACGATGTCCCTAGCAAGAGTTTCTGGCCTGAGAGTGCGTACAATAAGGAGGTCCTGCTGGACGCGAGCTTGTTGGGCGATATCCCCGCGGTGTACCGTGTGCCTCAGCCGGCGCCGCATCAGATGCCCGTCATTGGCGTGTACATCGACCCCCGAGTCAGGACCGGCTTCCATTACAAAGTTAGACCGATGCAGGTGAGATAAGTCATTTAATTTATGTCTTAACATTGTCGCAATAATAAGAACCAACTCGACTCGCCGATCTGTGGGAAGTCGTCTCATTTGTTTAAAAGAAATGTGGGTGATTGCGTTCCCTAATCATAGAACACAATTCTCTACATTTCAACGCTTACCAAATAGCGAATAAAAGTGTCTAATAATAAAGTGGTGACAACTTCTCACAAGATCACGTTGAATGTTGCTTAACCATCGACAAATTTGTTATAGTAAATCCATTTGGAATCGCTTTTGTATCATCAATGTCGAACATCCCTTGGGAATCAAACAGAAAAACGACGAAGATCCATTATAATCGGGCAAAATTATTTCAAACTGGACTGCGAAAGAAACGTCTATGACGATGATAGAATATATTACGAATTGAATTGCATAGTCGTAACAGCTGACTCTAGACATGCCGTCGTGCTCAATTTTTGCTTCCTACTCAGCTTACCTCTTTAAGAATTAATTTTAAACAAATTCAAATTCAATACAATGTTTACTTTCCTTCCTTAAAGTTTTGGTTAACAAGCCAATTAAATCGGTTGTGGTTAGTTGAGAACATTTTTGCAAGAATAATCCTTTTCAGAATCAAGAGGATGGTGAGTCTCTTCATGTCTTACAAAAATGTTCATGGAATAAACGAAAATTCTTGACGACTGATTGGCACACCTTAAATCTTATACTTAATCTCAGATTAACAACAAAACACATTTATGGAAGAATCTTCGCAAAGTTCCATATTACGTAACCACAATCGATAGTAGTTTTATTTATTAATAATTAGTAATAAACTTAATCATTATTAATACACTTTTGAACTACGCGAGCGCGCTACATAAGGTTGTCATAAAATGCTTTATATTTTGATGTACGTACCTACGTTGAAAAAATTACACAAAGTTATGCTGTCTTTTACATTTCGCCGTTAAATCCTTGTTGTTTGTTTGAAGTCAAAGTAGTTGAGAACACATAACTTTTAATTTAAATCTCTTTGGACTTATGTTTTAATTTTCTAAAGCAGTTTAATATTGCATTGGCAACCTTATATCCTTATGTCGAGAGATGCTGTTATGATCCAATGTTGATTTTCATTCTATCTCAGTACAACTCTAAAATCTGGAACATTCGCTAGTCGATTTCAGCAGTCCAGGGGTATTTGGTTCAATTAAAGTAACGGGGTGTTAGTTCAGTGAGTAGCGGTGTCCGTTGCTGACATTTCCATAGTGAAAATATCATCAACGATCAACACTGTTAACTTGCGTGTTTTTGCCACTAGTTGTGTGCACTTGCCGTTGTAGGCGATGGTATGTGGATCGTCCAGTTTTTCAGAACCTCGCCCAGAGCGGCGTTCACATACAAACTTCAAGAAACCCGCAGAGACCCGACAGGTCGAAAGTGACATACTGGCTGGCGGCATGTTATGTCCATAATAGGTAAACCATAAGTATCATTCATAAGGGCATTATGCCATTTGTTAATCATATCAATGTTCTATTTCAAAAATCCTATTTTTTGGTGGTCTTGATATGATTATTTTTTCATTTCATCGTGAATGTAAATATGGGAAAAGTATAATATACGTTGGTTCATATTCATACATTTATAATACATTACATTTGAAGAAATAGTCATAACTGATCACGAACTTGTTTTTGATAAAGTACTTGATATAATAGTAATCTTTACTTAAATTTACAAAGAAATTGAAAAATGTAATTAATTTTCTTCTATATTCACTTACTAATATTTTTTTTTACATATACGTATCTGTTGAATTAAGTATATTAATTCTTTAGAAGTAAAATATACAATTATACTATTTTATTGACATGAGAAGTAATGTGTTTTTAACTTTTTCAGGCTCTGGACGCTCCACTACTATCGGTGAAGCCGAGGTACTTGTTTGGAGGCAAGGCCCTTACCCTGCAATCAATCGGTCGTGGATACGCCCGCCGCCTAACATTCGAGCCTGTTGGATCCAAGCTCAATGACAACGTCAATTACTTCTGGACTGACTCCAGGCCCGAAGGATTTTTGTTTGAGATCGAGGCCGTTTCTGTGGGCGACAAATTTACGATCTACGATGCGAACCATGAACCACAGGGTATTTTGGAAGTAGTTCAGCAGCAGGTAATAATATTTATATGATACAGAAAGATGAAATTTGAAAAATTCATACTACGAGTATCTTCTGTATGATTCAGGTTTTATTAAACTATTTATTTTTACAGAAAAATCAAGTTGAAATTGAGCAGAAGATTCACGACAACGGTTCCATTGACAAGAAAATTAAAATAAATACCCTTTGCAAAGTGGAGTGGTATGAAAATGACGGAGCTACTAAATTAGTGCCCGTGACTGGTGTGGCCATCTTGAAAAAGGAAAGAGGAAACGCAATCGTATCAAGGGTGGTTAACGTGGCCATCGGGATCAAACAGCTTAAGAAGGGTTACGAGCTCAAGCCTGGTATTGAATCATCCTCCAGAAGGGTTACTGTCAATGGTGGTGATATTAAAGACATTCCTTGCCAGTACTGCATTGTTGGCTTAGAGAAATATGAACTGCCCGTTATTGGTAATTATTATTTCCATTGATTTCTCTCAATATTTGTAACAGTTACGCAAAATTATCCTAATTATACTTTCTTCATGCAGGCACCTACGTAGATGCTCGCATCATTCCTGGCTTCTATTACCGCGTTCGGCCAGCTGGTAGCCGAAGACACCTTTTCGAGGGTCGCAGCTTGTTGTTGCAGTCCATTGGCATGGGATACGGAAAGCGCATTACTTTCAAACCTGACACCCTCAACGAGCCAGAGAACTACTTCTGGTCTGATTCACACCCTGAGGGTCTTGGTTTGGAGACTCGTGCTATCCATCCGGGCATGAAATTCTTCATTACTGGAAATGGGGTAAGCCTTTTATACGACCTGTAGTTACCTACATTAAAAATTATGCTTTCTGAAAATTGACCGCCATTCAGTTGCATTAGGTGCCCAATTAAAATCACAGTGATTTCGTAAGATACTTTCTATAGTCCCTTTTGCAGTATCTTATATATACGTGTTATGTACATATATACTTACTACAGCTTCTGAATGATTATTTTTTAAACACTTGGAACCGCAGCATGATCTACTCGTATAATTAAAAATGCTGGTAACGCCTCTCTTGGCTGGTGGCCATAATGCTCGTAAGTGTCGGGGACCATTTCTTTCTGTAGTGTTTACTTGTTCAGCTATTTATACTGAGTGTCAAAGTTCAAAAGACTTTGGCAGAAGGACCATTTCTAATTGCATTTTTTTGGCTTTCAGCCAAGGATACGGCTTGATTAAATAACCTTGGCAGTTGTTTTGGAATTTGCGTCCATTAATACTTACGTTATTTATTTCGTTTTGCAGGGTCTGTTGGGAGAAGCTAGTGTTTTCCGCGCTGACTTGCCCCAAGCAGAGGAGAAGACTGAATATGTGGATGTACCAGGAAAGAGAGGGAAGGCAGTGGAGAAATATATCCACGTGGACGTCACATGCCACGTGAAGCTAGCCACCACAGGCGGCGGATCCGTGGACTTGGAGGTGCATCTCATGAAGGTGTCGGGAGTGGCCCTTGTGCGCAAGGAGCCGGACCAGGCCGTCGCCAAACTCGTGAAGGTCTTCAACGTGGGCTTGGATTCGCAGTTGAACCTGCTGTTCGCCCACTCACAGACCGAGCTTACTTTCCATCCTCAGCCCTAAATACATCACGAGGACCGAATGGTGTTGCAATACCTGTGACGGTAGTCGCCTCACATAGAGGTATTGTAATACCAAAAAACCTACCTGGCGCGACAGAGGTTTCGTCAAATGCCAATCGATTGGTCTCGAGTCTGCAATCGAGAAATGGTCAATGGTCTGACTATTGGACCGATACTGCTTGCAATACGGTTGTATATTCGTTTCAGCTGCTGGCTGAAAGGTTATACCTACGAGCCTCAAGCTCAAGTTTTACCATGACCGTTGCGAAGACTGCTATAGTAAAGACACATACAGGCTTTACATTCCTGAAGTTGGAAGTCTTCGTTTATCAAAAGACATGTGTCCACCATGTAATCAATGTTAACTATATTAGAACTTTCCAAAAGCAAAGATTGATCAGTATTTTAATTTTATTTATCAATATTTTCTATGATTTGTAAAGCTAAAATTAGAATTTTATCATTTTGTACCGGAGAGAGTAGTAGAAAGACTAGGGTAAAAGATGTAATGAAAATTTAATGTTTCACGATACAATTTAATTTTGTTATTTTTTCTCGAATATAGTATTAGTTAATCAATAAATCAGCTTATTTGACTGAATAATAATTTTATTTTCCTTATCCTTGGTATCCCTTGACATTGAGTTAGGTTAGGTCAAGGGATACCAATATCCTTCTAACACAATGTTAACTAGATGTTGGTAGTAAAATATAACAAAAAAGTTGGTAATGTAGGTACTGAAATATTAAAAAAAACGCATTCATCTGGTGATTATATAGAGACATCTTGTAGTGTCTCATACAACTATAAGCTAAGACTGAAAAAACAATAGATGGCAGCAGTAAACCTGGGCAGTAATGATCTATACACTAGATGGCGCTGCAAAAATCTCCCCACAGTTCCTGGCCGCGTTTTATTTAGCGCTATAGTTCAAAACTTTGAAATGTTTCGTAAGATGGCGCTGTGCAAATAAAATGTGTGAAAGTTTATGAGTTCAGTTGCCTCTACCACGAGCGCGACTACATAGTAGAGACGTGTAGAACAAGTTATGGTTACGTAGAGACGGATACGAGCTGAGTTTAGCGGGAATACTCGGCCGGTGGACGGCAACCGCGCTGGGGGTCTCGACGTCGCACGCCACAACTACTTAAAAAGTCGCGATGTGCCAAATAATAACTGGGAGACAGTGAATTGGTGCGATAACACGATTGCAAACACGAATATATTACGAACAGTGAACACCATGGCTGAAATTAGGTGCGCTAGTGTTTTATTTATGTGCATTTTATACAGTGTCACAAGTTTTAATCTGGAACCAAGGATCCCTGTGATAAAGTTTGGAGAGCCTGGCTCTTATTTCGGATTTTCTGTTGCGGAACACCTCACCGTCAACGGAGATGGATCACATATAAGTTGGTGAGTGTAAATCCGATCTTAACGTAACTTATTCTAGAGTAATAAGCAGTAATGATGTCATATGTGAAGGTCGCCGCCTTCCACATGATCTATCACACCGTTGATCTTGCTGCTTTCATTGTACAAAAATATTGTGTTCGAGTGTGATATGAAAATTATCAGAAATGCTTATCAAGAATTTATGAACTCATTGCAAATTTTATACCTATGCGCTGAGCTCCACTAATGTTTTAACGCTAAGTAAACTTGTTTAATGAGTTACCTACATTATATCTAACTTGTAGGCGGCTGGCACTTTGTTTATAAAACAATCTAGACTGAGAAATAAATCACGTGGGATTTTTCTTTTAAGTGCTTATGTAGAAGGCTTTTATTGAAATTAAGGCTTTGAAGAAATCCAATGGAATTGTAAGGAGCTCTTGAGCGGAACCGATTAACAAAAAGGTGTATCCCGTAAGTCCTGTCCCTTTACCTGTCGCACTGACCGCGTTGTAAAGGTGGCAAAAAAGTTGGGGATACACAAAACATGTCCACCTTCATTAATTAAAATACGGGTTTAATGAAAAAAATATATTATTATAACATACTGGAAGATTTAAGGAATGAATAGTTAACGAGACTTGGCTGGGCGTACATTTTAGGAGACAGTTAATTACCTCGTAACTATGTTCTTCTAGCTGTCTCATGAATGGATATGTACGTAAACTGTAGAATATATAATGAATGAACGGAATACATCTCGATACGAGAGCAGGGCTGTGACCTAGTGCGGGAGCGGCGCCAGGCGGAGCATTGCACTCAGCTGGCGGGACTAATTCTGCAACGTCATGTGCCCTCGTAGATATGTCACTGATACTGATCGATATGTCACATCACTAACTGCAAACTGTATTGTGATAGTAAGTGGAATATCGAGACTTATTGTCAGACGCAGAAATGAAAATACATTGAGAATTTGGCACTATCATTTAACCATTTAACTTTAAGTGCATTTTCCTTTTTATCAAGTTGACTTTATTTTGTTACTATTTCTAAAAGTGAGGTTCTGAATTTGATTCCTTATTGGGTTTTTTTGATAAATCGTGCCGAGTAAAAGTTCTGTATTTGGATTTCTGCTCGGTTTCTGACATGAGGGAAAACCCCTTATTCCATTTAACTTAATATAACGGGGAAATTAAGGTGCATAACAAACACCTCTTCCTATCCTTCGGGGAATACAGACGTGAGGGAGACAATCTCAACATAACGCTGCCTACTAAATTTGTTATGGTTTTTTTCGGTTTTAGTATTTATCCCCCATTATGGCCAATTTTATTGGCGAAGCAACAAATCGACTCAATTCAGCTCACAAACTTAAGGAATAACATTTATGATCTATCTTTTCCTATGAACCGATTTGCTACGCACTGATCTCAATAAGTGCTCGGTCCTATTTTTGGTATAATTTTAGTCCTGCACTGTTTATTTTATGGTGTTTAACGAAAGTTCTAATATAAAGTGCAGATAATAGGCACATTACTTCGAACATTTGTGTCCCTTCGATCAATGATCTTGCCAAAGAAATCGTCGCAGTTACCAGAAACGAAATGCATTTGGCAAGCGAGTCGTGCAGTAACGAGAACCTAAATCGATTACTATTTTGTTAGAAATCATAACTTTCTTTAGAAGTAATAAATATTATCTCAGTATCTTAAAATCAGTCAGTATCTATAAACAATTTTCATTTTCATTTCATTATTAAGAAAGATCGCGCACACAAGAACTCATTTAAGTTTCCTTGTCGGATTTAGGAAAAACGTATTTTTTATAATACGTTTTTAATCATTGATAGGCAATGTTTTTAATCTTTGTAGGCAAAGATTCGAGAGCTAGAAAAATTTTCTTTGTTGCTTGACTTTATTTAAATTAATAAGATAAGTATTGCAAATCAGTATGCTTCTTAGAATTCTACGTGGCTCATAAAAGTAATAGGTACAATATAATACGTCATGCAGTACATTACTTATAAGATTTTGATCAATCGACAAGGAAAACATGCGTCTAATCTAAAATTGTATACGGGTCGGTTCCGTTGGCGTATAAGTTGGTGACCTAATAAAGAGGCGCCAGGCGGAAGATGAGATTGGTTCTTAAGGTACGTTGTACATGATTACATATTTTTATACATTTAAGGTATATATTGCAAAAACCCATAAAAGCTGATTGCAGAAAGTAATCTGTATCTAAGTATAACTACCAAATAGATTGTGTGGTTCTTTCAAAATATAACTATTACCAAAGAATATTTTATTCGAGTTTTAGAATAAAAAGTCAAGCTTCATATTGCAATTAATAACATCGGGTAGATAGAATAATATATGAGTGACTTAATAGATATGGGTGACTTAAAGATAATCTTGAATTGATTTATAACTAATCAATTTATACTGTTTGAATAAGCTTAAAATCCAAATTTGGCTCAGAATTTTGGGAGTACGAAGTATAAATTAAAAATACACAGACGATTTGGAAATCTTTTTTGAAGACAGTGTTAAACCTTTATTTATTCTTAGAGTACCTATTTTTGTAATGGAGTACAAAATGAAAAACAATCATCGTCAGCTAACGGTTGGTTCAATTCAGTTTTTGTTTCTTCTTACTCATCAATTTAAATTGCACTGTCGACCCAAATAATAGCTATATATACTAAATAGCGTAATAAAACTGACTTCAAAATGTTGTTCCATCATTGCGGTTAAAAAGAAACTCTCTTTAAATTTATTTTCAAGTGCAGATCGTGTCTAAAAAGGAAAGGAAATCGAGGAACGCAAGTAAGGATGAGTCAGATTGTCAGTCTAGTTTAGTTTTCACTAGAGATGCTCGACTGTGTCTGAACCTGGACGGGATCCAACTTATCCCCGCGGGTGGCGATATCCTCGACCCACTCTTTATTTATATCCTGACCGAGATGTCACTGCGCTTGAATTCGCCAAATATTTTATACGACATGATCTTTTACTGTATATTTAGGGTTTAAATTTCTCTGTCAAAAGTTCAAAGTGTGTTTTATAGTGACAAATTAATTATGTTTTATTTCCACCAATTAGTATTATCTGTATGATGGTTCTATGATCTTGTCAGGATAGGTTTTTTTAGATGTAAGCGTCGATGTCAACAAAAAACGCAACGAATATGTTCTGTGGGAACAAATTTAGTTTTAATTGAGACACACATGGGATATGATCAAGGATATTTTTATATTTCTTCGTTTGCAATGTTTTCTGGCAATTAAAGTGTACACGCCACATATGTGTTCCTACTGATAATATGAACCGATAAATATGACTCTTCCAACCCACACTGGAACTGAGCGTGTGGAATAACCCGTCTTATTCTGAGAAGAGATCTGTTCGGAGTAAGTACATACTAGGGCAGTAAATAGGCTGATAATTAAATAAGTTGTAGGTAAGTAGTAGGAGAAGGATTATGATTTTTAACTAATAAGATATTGCATATCTATTATCTATAGAAAGCAATATTGTATGTAGAAATTGCAGCATTATTTTTATAACGAATTGTTCTGTTATGGAGTTCTTAAGTGTTGTCTATCCCGTATTCTCACATTCCATGAAAGTTTCTTGCACATTCATCAATCTTTATGTATGCCAACACCATAAATAAAGGTTAGAACACATCTCAGTTCTATTCACGGTACTTTATAGTTGTGAATGTAAATGCACGTATCTCGAATGTGGGCTCGACTTCCAAAGCCTTTGAACTAATACCTTGTACGTGGGAGTAATACGTAACTTTAGTAGTTTGCTCACAAATAGAGACATTTTCTCACCGTTCAGCGTGATATTGTAACGTGTTTGTTTATCAAAACAGTTTTTTTGTGCCGTTTCAAATGTATACAGATTTTTATTATGTTTGGTTTAAAAAAAACAGTTTCATCGCCGGTAATAAAAGTATCAAATCTATTTGACACTCAATTTACGTTTTTACGTTTGTTGTGTTGATAAAATAAGTTGTTTTTCTGTATAAGTTTGTATGTAAATAGAAGTTAATGATGTGCATCTCGTTTCAATAATCCTATTTGTATGAGTAGGGCTGTTCCCCCAGTCCGCCCAATTAAATTGTTCACACGTCGGGCACAGCGGGGAGCAATATAACGACACTACTTCGGTGAGAGTGTCTTTAGAGTAATGCGGGAAATTCAATAAATCGTATATTTGAGAAACGATTCGTTACAATTTAAATTTATTTGTTTGCGGTATACACACTCGGAAATTTGTAGGTTCAACTTTAATATGTGGTAATGTTTTTTACCGTGTGTGTTACTGTTACATGTTGACATGTGAATTGAAGGTTTTTTATTCTTAAAATGAATAAACGCTTTAAGTGTAGAAGATTGAGGATAAAATGCTTGTATGGCTATTGCCTATTACAGGGTAGACGCGATTACACAAAAAACTTGAACTGCTTCCACATTCCTGATTATCGACTGAGAGCTTGACTTAACGTGAAGCACCTATTATGGCGTTTACCCATGATTTATTAGATGTTGAAGTTAAACTGTATTTGTCTATGGTATTACCTTCGTAATCGCTCTAACATCCTCATAATAGTGGCTGTAACTGGCTGGAAGTCCCCGACACGAGAAATTCTGTTCCAATTATCGATTCGAACGAGACTCGGGAACTTCGCTCACTTGTTTATTTATCGACGGTATTTATAACTAGTAGTAAACTCAGACACGACCGGCTGTCAAAAATAAAATGTCCAAACAGTTGAATTGGGTGAGGAATTTATTGCATATTTGAAATGTCTCCAGGATTTTTATGTGTAGCAGGTGATCCTTCATCCTGTTCTGTAAATATGTATTTTTATTATGTATGTATGCGTTGTCACGCTGTTTCTTAACGGGATAAACAGAATGCGAAGTAGGCGATGTAGCAGGTTTATGTTGGTACTTCAAGCTGCGTTCTGTAATAAGATGTCAAGTTTAACATCGTAACGTTGCATGCCGTGACAAGTCGCTAGTCTGTCACCTTAGACCACGATTGCTATCCGTTTGTCTGTCGATGCTCACAAGTTTACTGAACATCGATGTTAAGCTTCTAGTGACATAATATCTCAATAACGATAGGCAGTCTTCAAGTGTTGAATTTTTCTGAAATCTCTTCCGATAATTATTGATCACGATCTTAATATTAAATATGAAATTAATGAAAGCCTCTTTTATAACAAATTTAAACTTAAATGTTGCAAAAATACCTGAAACGGTTCGCATCCTAAGTAAATATTAGACACTGCTCCAAGTAATTTGCTATGCAAATATGCACTTACAAGATAAACAGCAGTATGCATTCATATTAAAACAGTTCTATAATGATAACCTACCTTAAATAATTGTTGGCACCAACACCATTCTGTTTTTGCAATGATACCACTTACTGGATCAAAGGCAATTAAAAGCGTGATTGGCCAATACTGGAGTTAGAATCGTTGTTATTATCGATGTGACAGATCTAATTCATAATTATAACGTGCAATGCAACAATTTGTTCAGTTAAGTTGAGATACTGATCAGTAGTAGGTACCAAGTCTTTTGTGAAGGTATTGAGTTCTTTATAAGGAATGCTCAAAATACCTAACATCTCTGTCTAGATCGAGTAAACAATACATAATAATCATCACATAATGGTAGGTTCAGTTGGGGTATTTTGTAGAATGTTTGCACGATACTGCGTATAGATATATGCGGATAGATATACAAAAGTATAGTCATGGCCTACGTGGAGTTTACGTGGCTTCTACGAGGAAACGACACATTGCCCACGTGGAAATAACAAAGTGCCTACACGGCGGCTACGTGTTAGCTACGCGGTGGCTACGCGGTGGCTACGCGGTGGCTACGCGGTGGCTACGCGGTGGCTACGCGGTGGCTACGCGGTGGCTACGCGGTGGCTACGCGGTGGCTACGCGGTGGCTACGCGGTGGCTACGCGGTGGCTACGCGGTGGCTACGCGGTTAGTTATATTTAAATTTCTGACTTCCACAATTTTCTACTCTACATAAACACCCGAGGCAGTGTGCAGACATTCAAAAACTTTTAAAATTTATTATACTACTTTCGGTTCCTAATAGTTTCATAATTTGTATTTAATTTTTCATGTAAGTAATAGGTAGGTATATAACAAATAACTATCTGTTCCATTTGGGGATTGTTATTGGGCTGAGCATTTTCCTGCTTTACCATAATGACACTGTACTTATGGAGGGTTCCAGTGGAGCTTGAGACGAAAGTTTCAAAATCAAGGGGAGTGAATAGGCCTTTTTCTATATACCCATAAAGATACATATCACTGCTAATAATAAATCGGTAGCATGAATAGAAGCACTTGAAAGCTATTGAGACGTAGATACTGGAAGCCTCAAGCTTTAAACCACAAAGGCCATTGATAGTCTTCTAAATTTAAATCAGCAAACAAACCGATATTCTCATTTATAAGATTGTTGAGATATAGCGTAAATCTCTGCGTACATTCGTATTGTGCCGCGTATTTCTGAACGGTGTTTGTGAATAGAGCGCCCTCAATCGGATAGCGAATCGACTGCTGAGCTATTGTTTATAGCAGATAAGGCAGATAACATTTAGATTTCATTTGAGATTGTAGTGGTTTACAATAGTACATATACCATCATGTTATAAAATGGGTAAGTACGTGTGCATGTTAGAAGTTGATTTGGATCATCGATTAGTAACTTTTGGGATCAAGACACGTTCACAGAACCTAGAGCGTCGATTTAAAAAAAAATATCATAATCTTTTTTCGATATTTAGTATCTCAAGAAAAGATAGTAAAGGTGATGATAAAATTCAGTAAGTATCGTTTAAAGTTTTGGGTTAAGTAAAATTGAAAACTAAAATTAATTTATGTCGTTTTATAAGGCTGCCTCATTAGTCTAGTGGTCCTAAGCGCGACTGCTACGCTTGAGGTCCTGGGTTCGATCCCCAGGTCGAGCAAAGTGTTATTGGGGTTTTCTATTAAATTCCCAGTAGCAGCTCGGAGTCTGGATTTGTGCCCGGTTAATGGCAATAGGCTCGCCCCCTATTACATGGGACCTAAACATACCGGCGAAATGTGGATGTACATAAGTACACCTCTGCCTAACCCTTCGGGAAATACAGGCGTGATGGTATGTTATGTTATGTATGTTTTATAAGGTTTAACGCTTATTTCTCATAAAGAATTCATTAATCTGAGAAACACACTAACTTAATTTAAGCATAAACATAAACTTAACTGAAAAGCACTAATATGACGTCTAAAGTATAGTTGTTAACAAAAATAATTTTATTTTAATTTTAATCTTATACGCAGGTATGTTTTCTGTGCTTATAAATAACCGTTCGTTACAACAATCATACTATAAAACGGAATAAAGAATATGCGACATAGGTAGTAAACAATTCAAGATCAAGTAAGTGCACGGGCGCAGCGAGTCCGCCCACCTTGCGTAGGAGCCGCACGACAAGTACTCGGCCAGTCCTCGAACTCAGTCACCTCACACGAACTAACTCAACACTGACTTGATTCAAATTAACTACAGTGGCAAGTCGTCGCTTAGCTAACAATACCGCATAAGTCAATTTTGGCGAGTTTTAATGAAAGGCAAAAATCAGTTTAAACGCAATGATGACAAACTGACTTACACTGTAATTTTTTTTTATTAATTGCTTTTAATTCGTGAAAATGCATGAACATGTGGTGTAGGTAGATGAAAGCGCACGCAACATATGAATCTAACGGTATTTAAAAGTCGGAATCGTTAAATCTCGACTTATGCTGTATTGTTAGTTAAGCGACGAAGTAGATCACACACTCAAAATGTCACAATCTCCACTTAATTATCTGTATACGGTTATTATGGGTTTATTAACCGCTTCTGACATTTAACTAGTGGTACATATAATTAATGGCTAAATAAATATTATTACTGAGGTAAAACTGAGGTAATGTTCGTGCGCATGCGGAAAGCGTTAAAATACCGGTAAATGAATAATTTAATTAAATTAAAACGTGAGTTACGGTTAACTATAAAGTGGTCGTATGAGATGTTATCTCAACATTACATACTATCATGCCTGTATTCTTCGAAAGGATAGCCAGAAGCATGCTAACGTAGTAGTAAGGTCCCTTGTAATAGAGGATTTCATAGAAAAACTTAAAAACTTTTTTCTCGATCAGCGTGATCTACGGTCGTGTTTTCTTAAATTTGCCACAGTAAAGGCAACCTGCAATACAAAAATGAAAATACAGTTTTGTGCAATAAATATAACATGATTCATGTATGGCATTCAAATATATTAAAAAATAACTTTTGATTATGACTACATCTATGGTGTAGGCCAATATACTTTTATGCATATTTAGTCTGGATAAGTATAATGTCCTATGACCTTTTTTGCTTTATTCTATTTCTGAGACTAAACCGAATGTTATCAAAATTAGTCTAACAGCTTTGGTGTGAACATGTGGCATTTTTATATGACTACAGAGAATACTTTATTACATAGATGCAGACGGTAGACTTGCCGCCAAAGTCCGCACTTCATTGGCAGCAATTGATATGCAGAATGCGACCCAATCGCACGGCAGCTGCTCCATTGAATTAATCAATCACTTCGATTATTACACTGTTTGAATAAAGATACTTTGTACTCTTGAGAGGGAAAACATAACCATAATTTATATCATTTATTAGGTTAAATGTTTCTTAGTCATCGAATTGAGATTCGGCGGCGCTGTCACTGGAAAAACCCATAATGCTGAAGGATTAGGTATTTTTGTAGGTAAAAGTACTACAAAACTAGGGATTCAATTAAAAATAATTGCACGGTCGAGTCTGTTCAGTCCACCCATGGTCATCCATGGATGCTGTAAAGGATCCGAAACGTCGGGAATTAAATAATATCAATATAACGCAATAAAATTCGTAAAAAGTTTTATTTTAATGTACAGTCGATACCAAAATAGTCCTAACTAATGGTTTAAAAAAAAACAAACTAAGTCCCATAACAATAGAGAGTATCTACCGATAAATAAGACCAATAAGGTCACAGGTCGCAGACTTACACTCACAGACAAAATTAATCACCCTTCGTACAGGATATCGGTAAATATACTCATCGATTATGTGTACCAATATAGACTCCATCTCCATTAACATTATTTACGTGAACTGCGACCCGCCATTCATTACAATTAATATAGTTTACAAGTGCTACTGATAGTAATTAGAACTTGAGATACGGGGACCTTACTGCAGTGATTCAACTTTGTTGAGGCTTATTTTGTGCTTGAGTGTACCATCTTTGAATACTTATGTATGTATGAAACAGTACATAATATTTATAGGTATCATATGTGTTCTACATCTGATTTGGTACTGTGAAAAATATGCGGCGGCGTCGCTAATAGCTTTAAAAACCTGACCCTACTAATTTAATTGCGTTAACATTATTATTTATTGCTTAACTTATTTGTTGACCTGCAATTGTGACAAACGTAACTTACTTCTACGTACTTGTCTCTGTCTATCTGATGATAAGTGATTGTTAAAAATATAACATGAAAATTAAGTAGTTATAAGTAAATAACACTGAAATAAGTTATGGGTTCCGATTTTCCGCTTTTTAAAATGCACAAAAAGCTTACAGTTAAAGCTGGTAGCAATTAAGCGTTACAAGATAAGGATTTCTTTATAAGAGATTTTAAATCATTATTTAAATTGAAGCGTACTTCACAGTCAAATTAAAGTGAAAAAGAAAATATGTTGTTTCGAACAACCCATATAAGTTTGCATTCTATCACGTATACCGCGAAAAAACTGGCAAAAAGCAGTGCCCGTATAAAGTTGGCTACAGATCATTAATTAAAAAACACAGTTCCGGATTGAGTCAACTGTTGAAGTTTGATTCAGATTGAGTGTGTGATTCGTTTAATATTCGATATAGTGTTATCGTGGTAACCTAATTCATGGCACATCTGTCCCTATTTCGAAAGATAGTGGTTGATAACTTACTATCTCTTCAATGTTGTTTGCCAGAACGCCAAGCCATTTGTGATGAAATATTATACGTTACCATTATGTATTTGGATTTTCGTAATTAATATTGACCTTCATCATCATTATACCATCTAAAAGAGGTCCACTGCAGAACAAAGGCCTCCCCCATAGACCTCCACAAGGACTGATTATATATCAGCTACATCCAACCTCTTCCAGGCTAGTCACTCACGTTGGAGGCCGTCCTACCCTACGTATTCCGGTAATAAAAGTAATCAATATTATTGTTTTAAAATAATACTAGGTACCTACTGGTATTTTATGTTGTATTTTACATTTACAAATGGTAATTAATTTTCAGTCTTATGGCTAAGCTGGCGTCACCATCGATTAATTTGAAAGATAAATTATTAGATAAAACAAGAAACCGACGTAGGTTCTTCTCGTGAGCGAAAAAAATTTGAAATACAATGAAACAAAAACTTGATAATAATAAACCAAAGCCGACATGTTGACCAACTTAGTAACGAAGGAACATGAAATGTTTAAATTCCAAACCGCCGAAAATTCAAGAATGTAGTTGAATAAGCGGATAATAGAACAACACTGATTGACAGTACGTTTAATTTGTCTTAACTGTCCGACCTGTCAGTAAGACAACGAGAGGTTTCTGTCATATTACTGCAGCTCTTTGTTACAAAGCGAAAAGTTAGAGCACAGATATTTCGAGCGGCTCGCTCACGTTCCGAACATCGCCGGCTTCTTTTATTTTTTGTGGCAGGTCTTTACGCAGCCAGCGATTTCTTTTTGTTGCTCGACCAGCCTTGTACGGACTGCAGCCCGCAGCCTTCGTTAGCGCGTGCAAGGTCACCGCCATTTGCTCTCTTATAGGTACCATCTCTCTCCTTTTTGTAGAGTACCGACATAACCTGTTAGCATACGTAAATAAATTTAGTGGCCAACGTAAGCTATTCCTCAAAACCGAACCCATAATTTTAATTTGGTTGATTCGTCTTGATCGTTACACAAACCGGTCTCACAGTAATTAAATAATTTACAAGGCGATCAAATAAAAAGCTTGTAAAACTTATAGGTTTACGAGTAACGAAATCGATGGTGATAGTCTCGTATATGCATTATTGCTTAATAACATGTATAAATGATGATTATTTTTATTCCATCTTTATATAAGCGGCGGGGCCGTGTCAGTAACAAGCGATAACGATGTAAAAATGTGAAGCTTTGGTTAATTTATCTGATATCATAGTCAGATAAATAGTGATAATCCAAATAACTGATATCGTAGCATGGTCGCCCTCTGTTTGTCCATAAACTCAAGGTGAAGCGTATGACGTGATCACCAACCTTTAGGGACTGATTTTAACACACGATACCGACTACTAATAAAACATATTAAGTAATACATTCTTTGATAGCAAATTGGAATTAATGACAGACACGCATTCTCAATTAAGTACTCTATAATGATTTAAGTTTGTAGATCTACAAAAAATAAGTTGTAAATTACATAACAAGCCCTTCGAAAGAAGTTCATGTTCTATAATTTATGTAAGGTCAGTTTTAAACGTACGTTTTTTCGTTCGATTGTCAACTTGTCGCACATTTCTCTGTCAATAATGACATGATAGAGATTTTTTAATTCGAAACATGTCTTTGGTAAAAACCCGCTTGCATTACTCTGTCGCAAACAAACTGTGAACTAATTATAGAGATTCATCCTCACTTCATATTTGTTCATGACGCGTCGCCAACGAAGTCCTATTTAAAAAGCGATTTGGCGAAGCGAGCGACACGACATGATATTTTCTCCTCAAATGAGCTGAGTTCCCAGGCTATTGTCGACAAGCCGCCTTTTAAGGCGACCCTGCGCGCCGCTACAGGCGGATCTCAAACCAGATTCTTTGGCTTAATCTCACCAGTTTTTCGGACAACTTTTATCGCTGATAACTTTATATCGCAGTTATTTCATGTAAAGTTTTACCTTTTTGGACGACACTGTAATTACAACCAGAAACTGAATTTGGTTGTTAATAATAAACATATGTAAAAGAATATAATTATGTCAATTTTAAATGTAGAGTAAACCGCTTTCAAATAAGTAATACTTATTAGGTAGGTATGTATTATTTAACATTACCTATGTATGTATACATATTCAGGAAGTTAAGCGTAAATCTCGTCTGATGATGCCTTATTCGTGATTTAAGAATAGCTGTCTAAAGAGCCTTATAATCTTAGACGTATAAGTTCGTGCATAGAGAGGCAATAAAGTGTGGGAGTGAGGTATAAATCGCAACTCCCTGTGTGTGCCTCCCGAGGGGCGCACATTCCCTCTAATTGGACGTCTGCGCAGCTTTGCCCAATAAGGTATCGGACCTCTGTACAACATTGACCACTTTCGCTCACTCTCATACTTCGGGTTCTTTTGCGAAATAAACTGGATTTTTACTGACCCATAAAAACCTTTTATTTTATTAATAAAAACACAACTCACCTTTTATAATAAAGTTGTCGTAAAATATTATAACACAGTTTTAAGAAAATATGTTATTAAATATAGAATAGAAATTTTATAATAAAAATCTTACATCTAATTTACTCATCTGTAATGATTATAAATCCCACTGTGTGTTTTAATTTGAGAAATGAGAGGAATGCTATAAAACTTTGATAGAAAATCTTGGTATGTCATAACACTCGTAACTTATACCGATTTTACGAAGCTATTGATTTTATTATTCATTACCTTTGTATTATTTAGTTTATAATTTATAAGACTATACATTTTAAAAATAATCAATTCTGAGAGGTTTTTCCTTCAATTCTTTCTTTAACAATGTTGTGGTAAAATTTCTTCGAATAAGACAATAAATTCTTTGCTTGGCTTCTTAGTTTAAGCTGTTTATTTTTATTAAATATTAACCAGTTCGTGATCGAGACGGAGTTAGAAATCAATAGTATATTATTGTAACTGTAGAGGCAGTACACCCGCAGCTTTATTGTCAAGAGTTTTTGTTACTTATATTAGTTCAAGGTTAGAGCAATAGTCATTGACATTACAAACCACTCTAGTTTCTAAAATATTTCAAGTTTGTGAAATAACTACAAGAGGATGACGAGGCCTAACAAAAAGGTAAATAGCTTCACAAATTAATAGAAAAGTCGAGTCTATAAGCACATCGTAAATACTATTTACGTACGGCCTATCAGGAACAATAAAATCAAATGCGAACGACCAACAGAACGTAACATAAAATTTCTAGTTCACGTACAAAGGGGTCTACATATCGCATCAGCTCATTTTACACCTAGTTAGGCCCGCTTCTCCTACCAACAGCGACCATTGTGTGGCCCCCTTGTTATGGTAAATAGTTGGCCTCGGGCCTCCTCAGGCCTCCTCCTGCACCTCGTGTGATTGCGGCCACTAAGACTTGTTAGTGTTTTCAATGGGATTATTATTGTGGGCGGTTCTTAGGCCTCGTTGGGCTTTAGAATGTTTTAAGAGCTCTGAGCATGTTTGGTTAGTTCTTAGTTGTTATTGATAGCCAACAGAAGGATTAATGAAATAAAATGAGTTCAGAGCATGCTCAAAATGATCAAATGATATAGGTGTAAAAAGTATACCTAGCAGAAGTGATTTCGAATAAAGTTTACGTAGACGCTTCTTTTGTTTTTTATTTTAAGCTTTAATAATTAATTATAATCCTTATTAAATAAATAAAAACTAAATAAGCTTAATGTAGAAAAGTATATAATGAAAATATGGCTAAACATAAACAACAAATTTGTTTTCTTGGAACTCCAAGAAAACAAATTTGTTGTTGTTGTTCGTAGGCTGTTTGAAAGATATCTTCTTTTCGTATCACTACATAGTATAAAACAAAGTCGCTTTCTCTGTCCCTATGTCCCTTTGTATGCTTAAATCTTTGAAACTACGCAACGGATTTTGATGCGGTTTTTTTAATAGATAGAGTGATTCAAGAGGAAGGTTTATATGTATAATACATATATACATATTTTAGTATAGAAAAGCCGAGAAACTACGCGGGCGAAGCCGTGGGCGGGAAGCTAGTTTGAAAATAAAAGAGTGTTGGCTTCGAAAGGACCTATTATTAATAGGAATATTTTTATATTGTTACTTTGCACACTCAGACTTCTTTCTTAAAATTTGTGAATAGAGACACTAATTAAAAGGACGTTGCAGCTACTGGTAGTTGTACCACAATAATGGTCAGTCAGGTAGACTATTAACAATGAGTCCCGAATTTTGAGATCCGTTGCTTAGTTCAGTTACAAATAAGTAAAGAATTTGTTTTTGATCGCCAATCTTTTTCTATTCCCCAACCTTGCTGATTTTTACTAAGATTTCCATTAAAATTCATAAGTAACGGCATTCTCGTCCTAAAGGAAACTAAGGATTACGATTATGACTTTCGAAAATGTATCCATCATGAAAGCCTAAATACTAATAATAATTTGTTGGACAATATTATTCAACATTGGCATGTAGCTAGCCATTCACGCAAATTATTAACAACCTACAGGCCAGACTTGGAAATAAATTAATGCTTCAACATTGGAACAATGTTTTGTCTATCAAGTCATACATAATCAATGCAAATCATTTTATTAAATGCTTTATTGCTAAATTATTCCGCCATACTGTTGAGTTATCGATTACTGACAAAAGTATAAATCGACTTAATTTAAGTTCATAAGGGTAGCAGCAGACTGCACAAACATTTTTGATAAAGTTAAAATAACATCATAACACGTTGAATCAGTGTTGCCACTATCAGATAATTCAGATATCTCTACTAGGTATACGTAAGACGAGTGTTTGCCTACGGTTTGGATGACGCTAGCGTTTCGATGTGTGTATGTGTGTATTGTGTACAAATGTGTGTTTGTATGTCAGAGACTGCACAGGAAGTGAGGATGCGTTTATTTATTCATCTGCTATAAGTTTTCATTAATAATTCTTCTCGATGTTGACTCATAGATAAGGTTGTTTACAAGACAATGTTGCAACTTGTTTCTAATACTGCTATGTGGAATAATATTATAATTTACAATAAATACTCAAAGTTTAATTAGAAATAATGAGAATAGTTAGTATTGAATCAGTGTTCAGTTCGTTATTCATGATAACTACCAAAATTCAAGCTCTAATTAAATACGAGCTCGTTAACGTTGCATTGTGGATAAACTAATTTACTCGTATTGAAATAGGTTTATTACCATTAATGGCGTTTATTTTTAGCTTTTCTTAATTTGAGCGTTACCATACATGGCTTAAGGTCCAAAACCCTTCAATAATTTATATTTTTCTGTTTTTACAAGTATACAGCCAGTTGTCAATCTACATCGCAATTATTACATAGTTTTATATGATTAAGAGCGGATGTTCATTCATTAGCTGTCTGAACGAAGTTGTCACAGAGTTAAGAATGTTGTTCTATCAGTAACTAGACTACTTTCGTAAGACAGTTACATGATGATGGACGTTATTAGGAGATAGATAGGAATTTACAGCGTTTCTTTACGAAGATAAATGTAACTGTAACTTATATTGATTAAACTTATACAACTTATCGATCAAGAGTTGATTTAGATGTAAAGGTTAAAAAATTACCTCATTGGTCTAGTGGTCTTAAGTACGATTGCTACGATAGCGGTTTTGGGTACGAACCCCAGGTCGAGCTATGAACTTTTCAAATTTGGTAAACGTGAATGGCAATTGGATCGCCGTCTAAAACAAACCGGCGAACTGTGGGTGTAAATTTAGTAGGTACTAAAACCCTTCGGGGAATATAGGCGTTAGTATGTTAATTACTAAAGTTTAACTGTATTATTTATAAGAATATAACACATTTACGCACGAATACAAAGGCAAATCTACACATTTATGGACGTGACCAAAATAAATGCTATCTTGTATTTATGTAGTAGGCATAAGTGATATCGGAAGGTTTCTATTGAGTATTAGGGGTGGGACCACAGAGTTATTAAGACTCTTTTAAGTGTCAGATTTATAGAAAACCTATGTCGGTCTTTAGGATTTCTCAGAAACCCAAATATGTAAAAATCAATTTAACGATGGGTTATAATGCATCTGTTGCGTGTAGCGTGTTTTCGAAAAATCTGCTGCATTACCTCGTCACTACCTGTTGTGTCGATATGATATATTAGATATGTCAACAAACGCCAATAGTTTATCCACATGCGTAGCCTGATCACCATAGACATGGCTTACGTTATGTTTTCTATCCGTAGGTAGATGTGTAAGTACTGCGGAATCAAAATAAAAATCAAAGTAAACCAATAATTGATTTGCAGTTAAATAACAGATTCTTTATATATAATATTGATATCTTATCTTATCTAGTAAGATTGGAAGTTGATACTCAATACTCAATACTCAATACATTTATTGCACTCCACAAGTAAAAACAGCTGTTACAATCGTATAATTTAGGAATCATGTGTGGGCCTTGTCAGGCACGGCAAGATGTAGGAGAGAGGAGGAAGTTTTAAACCCTTTTTATTATTTTCATATTTTTCATTTTTTTATATATTAATTATTTATATTAAGGTGTACTTACTATAAGATCTTGGGTTTTTATAATATGATATATTATTATGTAATTATTATTTGTAATGATATTATTTTATTTATATAGTATTATATATTTTTATTGATCTCAACATGTTGGGATAGAGTTTATTTTACTCAAGAGCTTAAGTCAGATTCTGCAGGTAATTGGACGAAGTATCTGTCTATCCTTTTAAGGCGTGACTTATCATGGCTGGCATCTGATGATCGCTTGACCTTTTGCGTACTCTACGTGATTGTAGTAGTGTAATTTAAAATAATTCCATGTAAAACAAATGCAGATGTAAGTCTAATGAGTATTTATGTGCGTACTACGTACTTTATATAATTAATGTATAATACATTGTTGGAATTCTTTTAAAACGTAATGATGATACGTAAGTACATTTTCAGTATGAGCTGACCCTGCATTGTATAGGCTTTTAGTTCAATGAGAGATCAGCTTATAATGGAATTGTATAGAATAGAATATTTTTATTTCACACTAAAAACGTATATTATATAGCTGGATGTGTAGCCGGTTCGTGTTAATTTATAAATTTTGTCCTTAGCTCGTATATTTTGATGTGTAGTTAGGTAACGAGTTTGGAAATTTAAAAAAAATATTTATTAATAGCAGACTGTGTATATATCGCTACATTTTCGACCTTGTAAAAAAATCTCAAAATTTCTATAAGTAAAAATTCATTGCGCGCAATGACCCGTACGAGATTATCAAATGCAAATATTTGTACTAATGGTATCTCATTAAAGAATTACACATAGCTCACTTGACTTTATTCTCCAAAACCCATTTGTGACCGGTTAATCGCAATAGGTTTGCTCCTAAAGGCGTGATGGTATGAAAGTATGTTTCAAAACCTGCATGATGATTTTATCTGCTTAAGTGGTTTAGCATGAAATGGAGCTTATTTTGGTGCGTGACACACTCCAATGTCTTAAAAATAAAATTGTAATTGATGGTGATTCGCAAAGTTCAATGAATTTGTTTAACCCGTTGTATATTCAAGTTATAAAGACCACGTTATTATTTGGAATTAGTGAATAATTTGAGACTGCGTGATAATTATTTAAACCGGCATTCCATAGACAAGAATATTTTTTTAGTCCGCAGCGTTTAACATAAACGTTAAAAGTGTTTGTGGTGGACATTTAAAAAAAAATACTATTGGTACCTACAGTTTATTCATGTATATGATAAAAGAATAATCACAGAGACTCATTACTTAAATTGAGATTTTATTTTTAATTCTCACGTTATCTGTTATATATTAATCTCGTGGTAGGTTCATTAATAAAATTAAAGCGGTAATTAGTACTAAGCTTGATTTATTTGTCACTTTAAAGTCATTACATTGAAGTATGTATCTACGTATTCCATAAAATTCTGTATAATGCAGGAGATAATAGTAATATTCCTTTTTCGAAAATTATATTTAAGGCACAACCAACTAGTATTCTGAAAAAGCTACCGCGTCGTGCTTAAACGCGTTTAATAGCGTCGCAGGCGCACGTCAGGACAGAACCCTTGTGCTGTCTGTCTGCTAAATACCTAGTACAGGGGTAAATAACAGTGGACAGTGGTCGGACTGGTTATATCGCGGTAATACTCGGCTAGTTTACCTTAATGTCGGTATTCGGTTTTAATTGAACAGACTTGGGATTTACATGCAAGGACATACTCATGCGCAGGACGGCGGTTACTAGTAGATGCTTCGGCGATCTGATGTGCTAAGCACTGTTAATGTCGCATAGAATTAAGCTAGCAGCTCACACCATGATATAATGTATTTTTTAAGGATTATAATGATGATTTTTCGTATAGAATCATATATTAAAAACTTTTTGAATAATCTTCTCTAAAATGTAGATTTTTTAATACTTAGTCTGATTCAATTAAAACATGTTGATTTTGCATCAAGTTTATTTCAAGTAACCTTTATAGTTATGGGGGTTTGTGATAATCAGTAATTACTATATAACGTGATAAATATCATGTACTTACCTAAGTCCTACTGCGAGAGCTTATCACTTCTTGCAACACCCATGGGAAGTGATGACCTGCTAGTGTGAAGGTCGTGCTTATTATGTCATGGCGAAAATAAATATAATTGTGAATTACTTACTAACTATAAAACACTAACTCTGTTGGTATTGTATGTCGAGGTTATCACTATTCCATTTTGGAAAAACCGTATTTATCACCGTAAAAACCCAGCTTCTTTCTTCTACAATGAAACGTTAGTTTTATTTAAAAAGCTCCGTCGGTTATCTTTATATTATTATTGCGTTGTCTACATAATTTATAAAAAAAAACAAATGTGTTGTTACTGTCAACATTTTATCGATAACACGACTTCGAAATTCGAACGAGGTTGTTGAACTTTTCGCAACAGACTTTTGGCGCAATGCATACTTAAAATAATGAATAATAAACAAATACTGAAAACAAAGAAGTCTAAAAATAACTGTTGTATATAATTGACTAATTAGGTATGTAACGAAAAATTATGGTATAAAATTTCTAATTTATGATTAAAACGACACATCCTTTTCAAACGTCAGTAATATAGTCGATAGGTCGACTACACTGTTTATATTGGCAAGTAAATTGCTAATCCTTTTTGATGTTTATTTGGTTGTACGTAGGTTGATATGTTGAGTAAAAATATGGCAATTCAATTAAGTTGTCACTCGTCTAAGGAGGCTCGGCTGACCGGTGTCGATGTAGCTTGCCCCTATTATGTACTGTTATATGAGTGATTAAACGAACTTACCTGTAAGTGAAGTTCAATCATCATTATATGAAGACACTGTCCTTTAATGATTGACCATTATGTAGTATCCTCTATTTTCATCCACTGACGCACGATTTCAAAGCAATGCAGAAAAAACGCTTGGTTTTGTATGTATTATCTGTGTGAATCTGCTGTCACTGTCACGTCACGGACTGTCACCTGGAAGTCATTCTATTGAAAGCTACACAGTTTTTACAATTTTATATCGGGAACACAAGAATAGGTTCTTTCGAATGGGCATGGGTGGGTTGCTCCAATCATTAAAGGACAGTGTCTTCATATAATGATGATTGAACTTCACTTACAGGTAAGTTCGTTTAATCACTCATTATACATCAGACAGTCCTTTAATGATTGACCATTATGTAGATGTTTAAAGCTTCACTAAAATTGTAATAAAATGTGTAAAAATAAATACATTATTATGTTAATGGAAATTCAGTTTCATTACTTTAAATTATAAGATTATTAACTATATTTCACTGTGTATTTGAATACTACAGGTTCTTTTATTTTTAGTATAATTATAACTTATTCAGTCTTATTTCGGTTTTAATTTATTAATTTATATATATATATATATATATATATATATATATTTTTTAATCACATTACTATGTTATAATATATTTTTATAGTAATGTAGAGCCGAAGGACTAATCATTTCCTATTCCAACCTTTTACTCTGTGTCTGACTTAGCAATATGGAGTTGAGCAAGGAATTTTTTACAAAATCTTGAGTGAGCCTTCATTGAGTAGGTGCTTACTGCTCTTGTAAAATTAAATTTATTTAATACAGCATAATTATTTCTGCGCAGTTAAAGTTGAAGTCAGTTAAGGTTGCAGATCTTTGAATTTATCGTTCTGATTAACTTTCGGCATCTGTGATTGCAGGACTAGTAGGTACTGTAAGTATTGAATAAGAAGGCTTTTTAAGTTCTGTAAATAGTTTTAATGCTATCTCTATGCTCCCTTGTTCTATGCCTATTCGATGCCTGCAGATAAACTACGACCTTCTAAGATAAATCTTAGGCTTATCTTGATGGAAAGAGATAGTTTAATTTGGAATTTTATAAATTTGATTTATGATTGGTTAAGATAAACTAGATATACTAGGTATTGACGATTGAGTAATGAGCTAGTACGTAAGTAAGAATATTTAGTAAGATTTATTAAACAGATATTTTATTATAGTTACTATTTTCTTCGTCCTAGGTTCAAATTATTATTAGAAAAGGCTATTCCTAGCTTTAAGGAGCCACATAAACATACCATCAAAGTCACATTCAGTTATTGTTGGTCTAGTAATTTAATCTAATATGGGTATTAAACTAACACCTCTCTCATGTCTCAAAGAATCTTTAACTTATGAATATCAGAATTTGTATGGAGATACTTATAAGTACATATTTAAGGAATCAGTGTGAGCACACCTTTAGCTTAATAAGCTTTTTGTTTTTTTTTTTTTTTTTTGAAACAAAGGGCAAGAAGATATAATTTTAAGAATAGGATCAATCTTGCTTGAATTATAGGACTCACACTAAACCGTAACGGGTGATTAGGATTGTTTTAGTTATGAAATTCATTATAATAGCTGTTAAGGTCATGATTCCTCTCATGAATATTAGCATTCGGAGCGCTAACGCATCCGGTTGCGAACTCTTTGAACACGAGATGTTATTTTACTGAGAAACAATCATAGCTTGTGAGACAAGCATCGACATAAATGAGTATTGGGTACTAGGATTGAACAATCCAATATGGCACTCATACAATTAATTTCAGGTACATTAAGGGAAATTGCTGAGAAGGCCTAAAAAGAAAAATGGCCCGTAGTTTGTAAAAGTATCTATTGTATGAGCTTCTTCCATGTCACCTTATATTTTAAGCATTTAAATTTCAAATAATTTTGGTTGTAATCATTATTATTATAAAATCTATTATTATTTCTGATTCTTTTTATTTATATTTAATTTTTATATTAGGCATAAGTAATCTTTACAAGTTATTCCTAATTAAGTTAAACTTTGCAGCTAATGTGTTAAGTAAATATTTAATTATTTATATTTTCACATTTCCATACCATATACAATTCTATTGCCATTGGTACTTATTAAGGAATTGATTGGAGAATATAGAAATGGTCACCAGTGATTCTACATAAATCAGAACTATACATTGTGTAAAATGTAATGTTATCATTAATAATATTATTATCATAATTCATATTTATGATTTTAATTTTAATATTTAATTTCCCAATATTACCTATATCTCTTGAGTTCCTATACCTATTAAATTACCTTATTTACTTTTCTAGCATAATATGCTAGAAAAATAATTATAATTCATTAATGTTATTAATTATATTTAAATATTATAAAATTAATTAATTCTAATTAATTAGTAAGATTGTAATGTTAGCATTCCAATCCAAAGGTTACATTCTATAATAGGTATCATTGATATAATAAAGGGAAATGGTGTTTTTAACATTTGCTACAGATTCATAAATCTAAGTATATTGATTTTCTGTTATATTAAGTACTATGGTTCAATTTCATATTATATGGGACCTAAACATGCCAGTTAACTGACACTGGCACACCTCTGCCAACCCTTCAGGAAATACAGGCATATATATTATGTATGTATGTAGGCGGGTATGTTGTTTTAAGCTCTGAATATAGAGACTTTTTATAATCACTGTGACATGTAATGTAGGAACAGTTCCTCAAAGACTTAGAACCTCTAATCAATTACAATGATTAGGTATATAAGAGGTTAGGAAACTTAAATCCTTACCGAGTTGTTTGTCAGTGTAAGAACTGTTTTTGTAAATGTCAATTAAATAATTTAAATTATGATTTCTCTTTTGTGCAGAAATTAGTACATATTGTTTTGAATTAAATATAAACCTGTAAATTAGTCATTTCATGGTGTATAAGGCAATTTTCTGGTTACTTTACAGCACTGGCACAATTGCACTGGTAAGTTGAATTAACTATGTATCTAGATAAGGTGTTAATTTTTAGCCTTAGGATCTCAGAATAGTACAATTTGTTTTAGAATTAAGTGAAGATGTAGTTGTACAATAGATTAGCAGAAGCTAAACTATTAAATTTATTTTAGTTCTAAATATAATGGATCTGTATATCCTGTGATAGGTACTTCCTATTATCTTTGATTATTACCATAATGCAGACATACTTTTCATGCAAGTTATAAGATAAGTTTCTGCAGTGGTATTTAAAACATAAGCATATTATTTAAAATATTCTTATATAATACGCTGGGTAAGTAATTGACTCAACATAATCAGTACTCTAATGTTAAGAGTATTCTGGTTGCTTACTACAATGCCCTGAGATCCTCATCCTTATGGATTCAGATATAATAACCCGCTGTAACAAATTTTGATTTCCTTTGCTTTTTCTTCTTCCTGAGGAGCTAGGTAGGTACCAGATGCTTGTTATAGCCAAACTGGTTTTTAACAAAATGATAGATATATCATTTTCCTTGTCCCAATACAATGGTAGAAGGTCTTCAGTGATTTTCTGTTGGTTATAATAAAATATTTATGTTATACCTGCCAGTATGTCTGTGATGACACTGATCACTGATTGTTGAAGTAGTTATGCTCTCCGGCAACCACCTGGATCTGCTACTGGTACTGCTGCTACAGACTACCTTCTCTCATTGTTGCAGCTTGCTTCAGAGATGTCATTTGATGTGCCTGCTGCAATTCTAGTTAGTATAGCATTCGGTAGACTTAAGTTTATGGTATTACCTTCTGACTTATGTGTCCTACAGATTTAGCCATTATAGAGAATTTTTCAGAGAGGTTATCTCCCAATATATATTAGTAACAAAATTACCAACAATATTTTCCAGTGTTGTACAATACTACTAGAAGTGTCTAAGATTAATTATGTTGCCTCTTCTGTTAACACTCTTTCAGTTGTATGCAATAGTATGCATGTCCAGCATAGGTTAGGTAAATCAATGGTAAAATCAATCCTCATAGTTGATGCACATTCCATGACCAAACAAGATACAAAATAGTTTATGGAGATAAGTAGTTAATTGGGTGATTAACATTGTTACCGTATAATGACTGATAGAAGAATGTGTTGTCCTTCTTGTCAATACACCTCTGTGAGATATTTTCCTGCCTCGTGACCATCTCACTATTTAGAGTAGGTTGCCCTTATGGCACCACACTGTTGACCTATTTCCTGGTCATTTGTTCACGTTTGTAACATTATTGTATGTACCAGGCACTTTTAGAACATTCTTATGCAATATTTTTTCCACATCTGAAAAATAAAACTATTTCCTACTTACATACCTTATTATCCCTGGCCTGGTGTACTCCCCCCCCTTTTTTCTCCTTCTTTACATTGTAATGGCACGAAATTAGAACACTTCTTGAGTAGTGTGCACCTTGTTGCATCAAAATATTGCCATCGAATGGTCCCCCAGTACCAGTCCTAGGCAGTGAACAACGCCGTGAATGACCCCAAAGTGTCAATCCTTGGCGTGTTAATGTCTTCGAACAACCCCACAGTGTTGATCCTAGACATGGTAACGACCATTAAACGAACCCACAGTTTCGATCTTAGGTCTGATTGTTTATTTCGTGCATTTTGAATCAATAGCAACTGTGTTGCATGTTCCATGTAGGAGGTTATCATCTACCTCAATAAGTATCTTGGATCCTGCAAAAAACCTCTTCTTTGGTGATACTAGGTAAGTATCTGTATAATAGATCACCACTGAAGTAAGGAACAGTCTTCTTTGGAGGGCGAGTGTAACGATATTTTATTAATTTACGTTGTCGTATCTTCAATCCTTGAAAACTTCTTCAAAATATACACATCACTATTACTTTGCATTTAGGCATTAATGTTAATGCCTTTTATTGCTTATTTTAGTCGTAAAAACATTTTAAATCCTGTAAGAAAAGTTTTTACGGTGTGCGTCGTTGCACGAAAAAAAGGAATGACTTCCAGGTGACAGTCCGTGACGTGACAGTGACAGCAGATTCACACAGATAATACATACAAAACCAAGCGTTTTTTCTGCATTGCTTTGAAATCGTGCGTCAGTGGATGAAAATAGAGGATACTACATAATGGTCAATCATTAAAGGACTGTCTGATGTATAATGGCGCTAACGGTGCCCATCGAGCATCAAGGAACATCATCTTCTGAAGTTTCTTGAGAAAGCTTATAAACTACTAAAGTACCTTATATGTATACAATTTCCAAGGACCCATAATCATTTAGAGTTAGACAATATAAATTTAATTTATTTTCCCATAAACTTACTTGATTTTTAAATAATACCTACCTACTAGTAAGTATTATTTTAAAATCCTGCCCGCGGTCGTATTTTTCCTTCACTATTAAAATAACTTAGAAATCTTTGCATGGAAAATGCCTAAAAAATACAAAAAGATACTAGTAAGTAACTATGTTTTACAATACGACGTGGTTATAAAACGTTCAACAGAGTAGGAACTTCAGTTATAAAATCGTAGAGTTATTGTTAGCTGTATATTCATAAACAATACTTTAGGCAATGGTATGGTATGGTATAGCGGGCTATTCTCCGCAACTCCACGACAAAGCGCGTATTTTGTAGGGTAGGAAGATGTTCAGTTCATTCGAACCACACCAACTCGCCGAGAAAGGTTGACATCCGCCGAATACTACCGACGGCCTCTCGGAGAGTGCTCGGGTTACCGAGGTACTTTGTCCTGTATGTGGCGACCCCAGGACAGTGTATGACCACGTGGGCCGTTGTTTTGTCGACCCCCAGGCAGGCTCTGCATAGAGGGCTGTGACACCTATAACAGAGAGATGTTTGTTGAAAGAACCTTGCCAGTGATGGCTGCAGTGTCTGTGTATTCAGGTCAGATATTTTTTGACAGCTGTAGTAACTGCCACAGTACTTTAGGACATTTAAAGGTAACAGTAATAAAATATAAGATTCTGGTGAGTATCCTTATTAAAATATGACAAGAATTTCTATAATACACTGTGAAGGGACACGCGATATTGACACAGGTGGTCCGCTCACCTTGACTTACAAAAACATATTTACGTAATAAAAACTTAGAAAGTAATCCGCCCAACGCACTGCAACGCATCTAATCCAGTCGTCCATCGCCCGCTATTGACATCGACTAGTTTTTCCAACCCATTGACTGTCCGCGCGGATCCGTTACTCAAGTCGGCGCAGGCGCAGATCTGACTAGTTTTTAACTTTTTACCACATTTGTACAATGCTATTCGTTTTATATAACTGTGTTTCTAATGGCTGTAAGTTTTTCCTGGCTTGTATCGAGGGCGCATCTATAATTGATCACATGTTGCACGGATAAAATGAAGATTGCTCTCCCTAGTACCGTAACGTTTTGATTCAGTTTTTGTTCGACTCATCGCGTTTGATTCATCATAATCTGATTGTGAAATGATTGCGCGGCCTTAGTGCGGTAACAATAACGTTATAAATTATTAACCATGCATTTATTAATTCATGACTATTAAAATCTCCAACTGATTATCCACTGCTGGATATGGGTCTATTTAAAATTGGGACTATTAAAAACTTTAGTCTATAAGTAATTGAGCGGATAATTATCACCAACCCACTACTGGATTTAGGTCTGCACCGCTCAGAATTAAAGAGGTTAGGCTATAATCCACCACGCTGGCCTAGTATGAGTTGGCAGAATTTACACATATGAACAGTTCATGTTAAACTTTATTCATTTAGCTATCACCGTAATAACGTGCAGGAAGATTGCACTAGTTGTTAAATGAATAGAAATGCCTTTAATCATAATTTGCTGGAGGATTATTGTAAAGTCAGTTTATAGCGGTATCGAATAATTCATCGTAGGCCTCAAGGCTACCGCAACATTAGTATGGCCATACGGCCGCAAGATTAGTATGCATTAGTGTGTCTCGTTATTCATAATGATGCGTATGATATCATTTTATGGAGGCCGACTTGATGAAACGCAATAAACTATGTATAGGGGAAAGGAATAATGGTATCGGTAAAAGCTATTGAAGCTCAGATTGCGTTTTCTCGGAACAATCAAATCGTTTTATATGAACATAAAACACTTTTTGGAAACTAAATTAGTAGACTTAGATATTTAAAAAAATATATCTTTAAGTTTTGAAATTAAAATATAGTAACTTTTGGTAGATACCACATCCCCCGCTTAAAACGCACTACTTTTCTTCAAAATGTAATCTAAATTGTTTTCTTGCATTTATGAATGGAAAGATCCTTTAGCATAGATACATGTTTTGTTTGCCTGTAAGACTAAGCAGTTATGCAATTCATTCATAAGTTTTACTGACCTTTTTTTGGTCTTAGAACATTGTAATAACTTTTGGCAATCCTAAATAAAGACATAAACATATTTTGCACAATGCATCCTGTTACGTGTTTATTTGTAGTTTCACATTTTGTCATAGGCTTCGCACACACAGACATAGAGAGCGACATCACATTCTGGCTGGATGTGAGAAATATAAAGGCAAGTATTTCAGAGTTTTTATTTAATAGGTATTGAACGGAAATGATAATTACTTTAAAAATAGATATAGGTATATTGCTTATTTTTTATTATTTTTTAGCATTAAATATTGCGAAATGTTCACAAAGATATGAATTCATCATCAACATCACAGGCAGTGGTCTTGGTAGCTTAGTTGGCAAAGCGTCTGGTGTACTTACCAAGAGAGACGCAGGTTCAAACCCTGCCTGAGATCGATTTTTTCTTTCATTAAGAAATCTTTAATTAGAATTAGAATTATTATATGTATTTTTCAGTTTTTCAAAATTAAATATAAAAAAATGACTTGTATGTGTAATATATACCTTAGCTACTGTACCTACAGTTGACTTAACATCCAGTAATTTTCGTAAATTTACAATAACGTAATGCATCGAATTGCTGTACCATACTCGTTGGAATATAAATTTGGTATATGAGGCTATCAGTTGTTGTATTTATTGCCAGGACACGCTCCAAAAAGAATGCTGCAATTAAAAAGACCGGTTGCAGGGTTGCGTCATCGTGGAGTCGGCGCACTTTATTTTTGGCAGTTATCAAAGAACCTTATGGGTAACAAGGCCTTCGTTGTCAAATAAAATATTTGTGTTATGTTCATTCATATTTTAATTTTTATAACGTGTGATGTGTTCATTGTTTAGTGACAAGTAATTTAAAAATATTAATTAAATCATTTTGCAGTAAGTATGTACGCACGGCTACACATCAAGCTATACAAAACCAGTATAGGCTGGCCTTGAATTGTACCTATGTTGTGTGGTTTTGAATAGCTTGATTTGTAGCCGTGTGTACATACATCCTGATCTGCTTCTTTAAGCCGCGCTTGCCGCGGTGACCATTTGCTCCTCAAATGCGACGCCTAGCGCTCCGATGTATTCATATTGTGTGATGCGATTAGCTTGCTTGAATATTCAATATGAAGATGCCTATTTATGTTAAAATTATGATAAGATTGTACTACTGTTTTTTTTATCTATAGCTTATTGCAACTAGCTCGAACACATTCACATGTTTTTATAATCCCATAATAGCGTGGAAATGTAACACTATCATTTGGTACTGCTTGCATAGCTTTTAGGATTATCGTAATAATTTCTTTTACAATGGTTTATATAGTTGGGTATCTTTTACGAGCTGCATGCTGTAAAACTTTATAGGATGCCATTACTCTCTTAACGTTATAGTTGACAATAACCTTTATTATTGCATTTTTTATGTATTTATTCCCCGACAAAATGTGGGTGTGCATTAGTACACCTTTGCCTTACCCTTTGGGAAAAACAGGCGTGATGGTATGTTATGTATTTATATGTACAAGCTGTGTCTCGCGGTGATGCCCATGTTCTGGTTTTCCCAATCTCTGAGGAATTTCCTTATATCTCGTCTTAGCAAGTGCGTACGCTATAAGCATAAGGGAGAGAATCTGGTGTCCAGCTGTTTGGATTGTTCGTTGAAATATGCAGCAAAATGATACTTTTTTTACTTTTTATATGCATATCTCGAGCTAACGGTACCGGACCTCAATCATTAAGTTAGTAAGTCGGAGTTATCCATTGATATTGATATTTATACCTACATGTTTAGTCAGGATTTCGGGATGCTAACTAGGTATATAGGTATGCCTTCTTTGGGCGTTCAGTAGTTTACCTTTCAGTATTAGAGACGAGCTTCAGTGTCTAGTAATTCACCTAGCTAGCTAGCACTCTCATAACACTTGCCGTTCCTCGCGGTTTCACTCTTGCCTAAAATAATCTACCTACTTAGCTAAGTTACTAGTTATTAACTCGGCTGCTAGGCAGCGTATCAAGATCAAACATGCACCAAATTTTCATAAAGGGAGCATTAAGGAAGCCAAAATAGTACCTACTTTGTTAATAGCTGTTTGTTTTCCAAATAAATAAAAACATAAAGCCACAAAAATAAATCTTTTTAAAAGTTTTTCTGTACGTATGTTTGTTTGTACGCGCATCGCGCAAAAACTACTGCAAGAAATGGGATGCAGTTTTTATAGTTGTATGACTATCTAACTTAAATATGGTGTATGTTTTCTCTTGATGCGCCGCCTAAAAGCCGAGTTATAAGTAAGTAAACCTAGCATCTTATTACATGGATTTTTATTTCGTAACTTTCTCAAAAATCCTTTTTAAGCAAATTACATGTTTTAAACTAAAACATGAATTATTATGCTAATATGGAAAAGTTCCCACGCTAAACAGTGCTCGCCCGGTTGACAAATATGGATAACTACTTGATTAGACTTACTTGTAGGTATAATCACGGAGAAATACAAAAGGAGCAATGGATCTACCATTGCAATTTGGCGCTTTTAGTGCCTTTGAAGATATTCGTACTAAGGCTTCATCTAAGGACTAAAATGACTTATGACTTCTAATTCATTAGCAAATAACCTAACAACTGGACAAGGCTACTCCAAAACTCACATGAATAAGAAAAGTAAACATAACATTTGGTAAATTAATACTTTAAATGCTAACATAAAAAAACATGAGATGACTACAAATATTTCAATAATATTGGGATATTTATTTCAATAGGGGAACCAGAATCTGCTAATAACGATCAATTGACTCATACATAATGTATTTGTTGGTTATAGAAACCAATAAGTATATTATATGTACGTACTTGAGCTTCGCATGAATTTTATTACAGGATTTATTCTTGGAAAGAGGATTACAGTGATCCAATGGAATTAGTGATGAGATCATTTCCAGGGAAGTGATCTTAATAATAATTTAGTGTGACTCATTTAAATGTTTACAATGAAATTATTTATTTAGGTAACTTAATGGATTCAAGAAGAAAAGAAATCATTTTATACATATTGACATTGGTAACCCTGCGCGAGATCCTAACTAATGCTACGACCATAATGCTACAGCGCTGGATTTCAGTTAGGACCATTAACAGTTCAGCCACTACTACTATTACGATTACGAAACAAGAATAAGAATTTAAGTTAAATTTTTAGAGCTTTTAAATGGTTAAGCTAGGATTAAACATTTTAAACCAACTTCGATCGATCGATCGTCGAAAGCCTAGCTGTTAAGCATGAGTTCTGATGAGAAAACAGGAAGAAACTTGGTAACGTTTTGCAAATAACATTTATTAGCTGTAATAATTGTTAATTTAATCTTATTTTTTTAATTTATCTTATACGTAATTATATCTCTACTTCTCTAGCATATTATTATTTGTGTCGATAGGTATTAGTCGTACAGTCAAGGTAACTGACTAGTCAACCTATTAACATTTATTTTTAAAGATAAAGCATGTTTTCGATCTTGTTTAGTCTTTTAGTCATACTACCTACAGTATTTTACAGTGCAGCATGGAATTGAGTACCTATCCATGATAGTCATTACTTCATAGCACATTATTATCTGTAAACCTATAATGTACTGGTTGTATTGAGATAAAAGTACTTCAAGGGAATTTATTGAACATTAACTGTGTGTGTGTGTGTGCGTAGATAGATTTTCAAAATCAAATGTGTTACTTCAATTTGATCCTTACCAAACTTTTGAAATTTTATTAATAAATTAAACACTTCCAACCTTATGGAGAAAATTCGAAAAAACCTTCATAGATTACCGTAATCAGGTATATCTGATTCATGCTTACAATGACTTTCTTCTGTTTACAATTTCGTTTTAACAATGTGAGAATTATGCAGTATGACGTAAAAAATAGTTATAATCAATAATCGTTTTCCAAAAGAGACGTAATATGACTACTATGGAATGTAATCCTGTGGGAATTTCCCGAAAACGTAGTTTTCAAATACAATTTCATATTATTTTAAGTGCATTACTATTTTTTTATTATAGGTATATATTTTGTATATATATATACAGCTAGTCACGAATTTGTGGGTGAATCAGCGAGTGCAAGTACATTAACCCCTTGGTACAAAAGTGTCAGCTGTTATTTATGTGCATAAATGTATTTGCATAATACATGTCAATTATGTTGCCCGTCAAGTTGGCGCAAAGGCGATTTGAATATCGACCTCACGACTGTCTCTTCTACGGAATAAAATGAAATTATGTTTATTTTATACATTTATTTATATAATCAATGAAACTTCACAATACACGAGGCCCTAGTCGCCCACACCCGAATGATTTTCAAGAAAATTCTTAAACGAAAGCTTTCACGTATTGAGTTTCGGTTTCACAATCACTATGATATCTGACCGGGTGACCTGGGTGTGTCTACATTGATTATAATTTCCTATTGCCAAGAATATTATAATATTATTATTATTTAAGTCTCTCACGATGTGTTTCTGTACTATAAGTAGTGTTAAAGTTTTTAATTTCAATTCATAAAATTTAGATTTCCTCATGAAAAAAATAATATATGAAAGAAATTGAAGAAAAGGGTTTTAGATCTCTAATAGATTACTAATTTAATTTTATGCATACAAAATTATATTTTATTGTGTCAGAATATTATTTTAAATAAAGCTTAAAGCTGAGATATAGGATAAGGCTAGCGTGTTGAATCGCCTTGTAAAGATATATATGAGGTATAAAAACGTCGCTGGGTGTCGATAAAACGCGTGTGGTTAACACTTAAAGTGCTGCTATTAGGGCTGGGCAGGTGCGTTATTCTGCAGCGTGTTGGCACCACGACATGCGACTCTGCAAACTGTGCCCTGCCAGGAATTTGCGTGGGAGATATACCCGTTTTCTGTCGCCATGTTTTTCTGACGCCTCGTTCGAAGTTCGAATTTTCTCTTTTAGATTGAATAACTTTAACCCTTTTGTTGTGATGCCGATGAAAATGCAAATTGGAATCGTTATACGATAATGAAATGTTTCAATTCAATTTCGATTGGATTTGTGCGGTGTTTTTGTAGGCTATCTCTCGTGAACGACTCGTGTCAATATAACTATGAATTTTGAATTAAATGTGTTGCGTATTACATTTATAAGTGTTATAAGTGACTATATTATTTTATTGTTGTAGAACAGGCTGTTAGAACTATATGAGATATTTGGTCCGATTTCAAGTGTATAGAATAATAGGAAGCAATAAAACAGTACTTGCATTGTATTACTTCAAATACAAACCACGGCAAATTCATTGATTTTATTACAACGAAAATGCAAGACGAATTTGCCTAACCCGAGAATTACCTAAAGTAAAGTTCATACAAAATGAATGGTATTAATCCCACGCATTATTAGGTGCAGTAATGTCTGCCTACAGACAGTCGGCTATGATTTGACCGGTGTAATTACGTATCGTAAATCGCCCATATCGTATCAACGTTTTGCGGGAATCGCTATAGGTAGAATAGAATGCATTTCCGATTATTACACGCCTTAGCACCTCCCACGTTTTCGTAACAACACTATCATTCTGTTCACAGATTTCTGATGAATTTATTTATCGCGTTTTCTGTATTGAACACTTGTGTGAGACACGTAATTGCTGGGGGTTTGTAGAGTATTGTTTTTTTATAGATAAAACCCTGTTTTTAAATAATTTAATTAAGTATGCAATATAACAGTCCTATGTAACACATAATCAATGATCACCGATAGTAATTAAATTCAATATTAACCATAACTTTGAAAAATAAAAATTGTTCGTGACAACAAGTCTGAAAAACTTCGCTAAATTTTTTTTAGTCTGGTATAAAGAACGTCTTTCTTTTATAAATGAGGTCATAAAAGCGTACCCACTAGTCTTATAAAAGGTGTCAATGCCGCATATAGCCTTAATTCTTGACTGCCTAACTTCCCTATTGCAAAGCTGGCTGCATTAATGAAATCCATTGATGACTATAATGACGCTGCGTAGTGAGTGATCTTTTAACCCTTCAAGTATTTAATTGCAAATTCAATGCAAAATCTATTATCTAGTACACCTTTGCTGAACTATGCATGAACAAAAGAATAAGTTTTATTTAATTTATTTCGTAAGAGAAAATAATAAAGCTTATGCGCCAACATGAATAATTGTACGTCTGTACACCCACCACGCCAAAAGTATTATCAGAATCATTACTTGTGCCGCTTAATGATTAAATGTACGCCGCAAAAAGCAACAACGAATCTTTCGGAATCCCCATTAAGACACTGCTCAGGGCTGATGGTGGCTGCAGTAATAACTGATCGAGGAAGAAGCGCGCACCACACCATATCGGATAATTAATCATGGTCTTATAAGGCCTTCACTACAAAATTACCATCCGTAATAAGCTGTGGACAGCGATTTATTACTCATACAACATGTGAAATATCACGCTCGGTACACAAGAAAGCTTTTTGTTTAACCAAACGCCGTAAAAATTGCAATCACGACGATAACATTAAACATTCACGAGTGAATCGCGTTGATAATTAAACATTTTGGGTTTTTGTTCGACATATCAATGTTTTCAAGGAATCGTAAGCGTTGATTTCTTTTGTATATTTAATCAATGTGTCAGATTGAGATATGATTTCGTATGGCAGTTATTGTAAATTATAAATCTTTATTAATGGTTTTCTTGTGCGAAACTTGTACCGGTAATTTATTTGGAAATCTTGATATATGTTATTAACTAAAGTATGAAACATTTAAACATCCTAAACGATTGGTAATTCAGATGGTTGGCCATAATAATTTGAGTAACTAAAACAACAAGTGGTTTTACTGTTATTGTTTCTCCATTATCAACAGTAGCTTCGAGAGTAATTCGAGATATTCTCGGTAGCGGCGAGTTAAATATAAAAGTAAATTAACTGAGTTAATGTGCATCCCGACACAATTTATCCCCCGGGGAAATAATTGAACTTCGACTTAAATAGCCCACGAAGGCGCAGCCACATTTACTTATGTTATATCCTCGAGTTTGTTGTCGACAACTGCAATCACGTCATTATTTGTTAATTTGGTTTTTGTGGGGTTGGATTGTTTACAAGACTTTAATGCTAGCACATTATCTCTGGCATTTTCTTGATCCCTGAGATCAACGCGTTTAAATGTCACTGTTTTTTTTATCACACTGCGTTGTCGTTATTATTGGTATTGCCAACGTTAATAAAAATAAATACTTCATATTTTATTGCAAAATAGTTATTTATGACTGCCTCTTTGTAACGTTACTCTTATAACTTTGATGTCACAAGACTCTAGCATGTGTGCGATTCATAAGAATTTTATTGTCAACGTTATTACTTTTTCCTAATTCGTTACCATGTTTTTATGTTTCTGCAATAGTTAGGTGCATATACTGTTTACTTTATTATCTAAACACGTCTAATATTTCTATTAGGTACGTTTATTATCTTAAAAAGGATTTCTAAGTATATTTTCGCACACAAACAATTTTATGAAGTAATTTATGTGCGCAGCCAAACTGTATTGTATAGTGAAATACATTCTAAGTAAGTAGTGTAGTATACTATTGGAACTGGCTAAGATCACATAAGCGACAATTCTTCATCTTCATCGAAGTATGTTCGGTCCTTAACGAATACTTAGTTAAAAGGAATTAATGAGGAAACGCATTCCATTTTCAAATTACGTGTTGTGTATTGTTTGTCTGTATGCTTTATTTCTATTTTGAGCAGTTTTTAACATGTCTTCATTGTTCCCGCCACGGAGACGTGAATGCCCCACTAATTTACTTCAGCCACGGGCAAGGACCGACATATTCCCAACTCAAAATGACCCGACAATCTCTTTGAGAGATATACCGGCGCTTGATCATTAATTAATGTAAAAGCTTCTTAATAAAGCGATTTAAAAGCTATGAAACGGCAGCCCTTTATGAGTTTCATTTAGATATGAAGATTTATTGATGGTGCGGTACTTAATTTAAGTTTGAGTAACGTATGGATGTTTATTGGAGAACTTGTGTTTGTTTCTTCATTGTATATGTCTTGTTTGTCATTAGTTTTGAGTAGACTTAATAAAATGACCAGTTAGTTTTGCCTTAGGGCAGATTCAATACTAAGATTCAATAGTAACGGGTACCTTAAACAATTACGTGGTGACAATTATTAATTAGTTGCAGTTTATTTTATTTTATTTCATATATTTTATAGTCTAAAGAAATAACTTTGTAATTTTGCATGTCGTGTTCTCTTAAAAGTGAGAAAGCATAAGATCTACAACCTTTTTTGTTTTTGTACATCCTTTCGTAATGTATTTCTTGTTAGAGATCTCTCAATAAATAAATAAAATGCGACGAATTATTTTGACAGATTTCCTATACTTACAAAAACCGTCAGATAAAATCTATCTGATTATTGAAAACACCTCTTTGACTGCATTTACGACAATTACATTTGGTTTACGTATATTTAGGTAGTCTTTTAATTTTGTTTGGTAGTGATCTATTTCACTTATAAATGTTTAATATATACTAGCAAATATTGAACAAAAGAGCCATTAAATCGCTTCGGACAATGTACCTCCGGATTGGTTTCCCCAGTCACGTCCAAGTGATTGGCGTGAAGGGCAGTACAATAGCTCTTCGGGGTGGTCACATCAAATAAATTAACGTCACACTGACAGAAAACGAAAGAGAATTTAATTATTTCATTCCATTTCACCCCCGTTCAATGGATCCGAATACGAAAATTGTTTGGCTAAGCTTTTTGTTTATAGTACAACCACGTTCAGTTAAAATGATGTATATTGTTATTTAAACCGTTATTTCCTTTGTTTTAGGTAAGTGTTGTCAGCATTTAACTGTTATTCATCCTTGAGCGGGCAACCCACGTGGTCGGTATTAATATTCATGATTATAATTTATTCAACTGATCAAGATACAGTCACGGTACGTATGTTTCTGAACTATGTTTATCCCGTAGGCTGCGAGTGGTACGTACCTACTTACGGAGTGGAACAACTCTGCCGTTGTTCGTTTTATTTAGACGACGAAACACAGAGACAGCATTGTTCCTATTTGTAAGAAATTTAGTCTGGCACCTGGCTTTCTAAGGTTACTAGACAAATGGTATTTGGAAACTTGAAAAAGGATATTTTATGTATAAGTGGATACACTTGACAGTTGCATAATAATGTTTAGTTAGTGAATGGCTAAGGTAAAATAAAATCGAAGCGGCGGTAGCCTAATGGCTAGGGCGTCGGACTTGCGATCATGTGGTTGCCGGTTCGAACCCCACCCATTGCACTACCGACGTGAACCCACTCGTAACACAAGCATTTAGCTTAGCATGAGGGGTTAACAAGAATACTAGTAATGTGTGACCCACATTGCTAGTAAGCTTTTTTTTAAATAAAAAAAAAAAAAAAAAACCTTATTTTTTGTAGTTGATTTTACACACTACAATTATTCATCAAAAACAAATGCATTGCCAAGACCAATAGAGTACTTGTAACCAGAGAAATCAAAGTTATGCTGGTTGTTTTTAATTGAGAACAATTAACCTGCTTTCCAATGTACGCAATCTAAATTTCCAAGCAAGGTCGTAAACATAAATAGGGTTATTGGTAAACCACTAACAACCTCTATGGACTATATTACTGACATAACAAACAACTTTTGTTCTATATCTCAATAATTCATCACATTTTAATTTATCTGACTTTTATACAAACATTTAAATTTTTAATATTTCTTCATTTAAATTCTGTGACTGCCTCGTTAGTCTAGTCGTCCACGCTTTGGTCTTTGGTTCGATTGTTCGCATAGAAATATAAATATATCTGTGATTGTTCGAGTGTTATTGGGTTTTCTATGAAATCCTCAATAGCAGCTGGGAGTCTGGACTTGTGCCCGTTTAGTGGCAATAGGCTCGCCCCCTATTACATGGGACCTAAACATACCGGCGAAATGTGGGTGTACATTAGTAGGTACACCTCTGCCTAATCCTTCGGGGAATACAGTTGTGATGGTATGTCTAGCGTCGCGCTTAGGACTACTACACTAATGAGGCAGTCAGCTATGGTTTATCATTTTAGTAATACAGTATTGATAAGTTCTTGTTTTACCAATATCCCTATATAGCTCATATGTAAAACAGTTCGGAATATAGTATACACAAATAGAGGCAATATATCCCGTCAAGAGGAAGACGAATTAGTAGGGTAAACACGTTGACAGACTTTATCGGTACGACTTATTTATGTAGCCGATAAGTTTACGGTAAAATATGAGAAAGTCCCAAATAAAGCGTACTCAGTTAAGTGAGTTATCAGCTTTCAGTGTGAAACGGTCGTGTCGAAATATCAAGTTACTCATTGTATGTTACCTAAGGTCGTTCAATGTTATTTCAATTTACGGTGTGGGGTAGCACACAAAAGGTTCGCGAATCTCTCTAAATAGAGGTTCCTAATTGTCTGGCAGTCCTTGAATATTGTCATTTGGGTCATTGTAATTTCAATGACCGGGACTACAATGCGCTGTTGTCCGGAAAGTAGCATCATATTGCAGGAATAGAGCGGATATTACGATAGGAATAAAGATAATTTGACTGAATAGATTGATTTGACTACTGTGCTGGGAATCGAGCACCACATCGAACAATGTTATTTTTTATGAATTTAGATTTGTGTTTGTTTATGTCAACAGGCTCACCTATTTCATGGAACCTAAAACATACCAACAAAATGTGCATAAATACATTCGGAAAGTACAGGCGTGATATTATATTTTAACTTAAACTTAATCATGTGAATTTTAAAGTGTGTAACTTAAACATCATAATGTAAGTGTGTAAAGTGATGCATTTGATACAAAAATTCAAAAATTTATTGCCGCGTGTCCAATTGTAATTAATTGTAAGAAGTTCACAATAAAGACTCGCTACATTAGCCAACACATAATTCAATTCAGAAGCAAAACAAAAATCGCAAAATAAAGTTTCGTCCACATTCGTCCAATAATTTGGCACTTTCTCCGACCCTATTGGCGGATGGGCCATCACTCCATCAGCCATAAATATAATGTAAGTGCAAAGAGATTGTTCCGCATCAGTGCACTTCCCCGTGGTGGCTTGACGGGACGGTATCGTGTACGGCCTACTTTCCGGCCCGGTGCATCTGAGAGACCACGTGCCCATACTTAAAGGGACGCGTGCCACAAATGGTCCTTGAGAGATATATATTTGTTTGATTGAATTTTAGGAGACTGATTGTTCATTTCACAGCTATACTTTCACGGGACATTTGTTTCTATCTACGCATTAGAATTATTTGACAATATTTATTTATTTATTTATATATACTTTATTGTACACCAAAAATATTTTATAAAAAGTACAGAGATTTTGTATAAGATACATACAATGGGCGGCCTTATCGCGATCTGCGATTTCTTCCAGAGGCAACCTTTGGATGGACACAACTGTACTGGTTTGGATGGACATTTCTTATTTAGTAACAAAAAAGGATCGAACAATCTATTAGAATTGAGCCAATTGCTGCCAAAACAACACCACCACAAAAAATAAAGATATTGTTGATAATAATGTCATCTGTGACGATAAAGCTAAGAAATTATTTGTATCTGCCTGATTATTTTTTATACATTAAATGGCCTTCACATATGTTATTTCCAGGTGAATATAGTCAATATGCATTGATAATAAACAGCGATATTCAAACTCGAGATATAGCGCGTTGCTTCGATATAGCATATTTAAAGCCACAGAGCAATAACCGCGTGCATATAATATTACAACCTGAAAGAAAACTTTCTAGAGCTCCGAGGCTAAATAAATCAATATTTTAATTCGGAAGTAACTCTGTCTGACTGCAGCCTAAACCGCGGAACAAATATGGATGAATTTCGATAGATCGGACCTTGGAAAAAGACATAGGCTAACTTTTGTTTTAAAATGTCCTTGCATGTGAGTGAAACCGGATACAGCTATACTCCATTTGGTTAGGTACTTAACTAAAGGTAAACAAATCATAAAAACGGTTCTTTTACAGGGCTATTTTTCATCTTGAAACAAAACGTAACCAAAATAAATTATTTAATCATTCAAAATAATTTTCCTTTACTATACTAGCATATTTTACTACTTTGTTTAATACTAAATGGTAATTATAAATTCTTAAGCTTGCGACCAATAAATAAATCAAATCTGATAATTATGTCATAAAGTATTGCAATGTGCCTACTTGAAAGAATCTAAAAAGACAGGAAATCAAAACCTTTTTCTACATACTAGACTTTTGATAACTCGAAAAAATTAAGAAGGTTTCGCGCGAGGAACCGCGGCAAAATAATTAACCGATATTATACTTAGTCGGGTAACCAGACGCCATTCGTAACAGTTTGTACTTTCGTTCGTTTTTGTGTTTCTTTTGCCGTAAATTGTATTATTTAGTTATAGTTTTGTTTGTTCGTTGTTTTTATTGATTATTAAATGTGTTGTTATTAATTTCACTCCCAATTCATAAGATACCATTGTAATAAAGGTTGAAGAGCCCTGAACGCCGCCATTTTTATTGTTTACCTTTAGTTAAGTACCTAACCAAATGGAGTATAGTACAATATAAAGTACATCCTAACAGAACACTTTCACAAGACTGACCGCTGCTGGCCAACGTTTTTCTTAACCCATTCAACGCTTGTGTATGTAGCGTGTGTAAATTCACTTGTCGACACATCGTTGTGTCTTCATCTCGTAACAAAAATGTTTGCTAATAGTGAATATAGTAGCAACGCGGCACGGTGCGAACTTTCCGAAGACACGGCGTGTAAACATTATTCAAGAATCTTTCAGGTCATTCATACTATGTTTACGTTGTCCGATTTCGGAGTAAATGTTCTACGTTCGACGTACGTACGTGTCTGTTGTTAAAACTCTTTTTCTATTTTTTTATTGGCAATCACTGTAGTTTATAGTGACGGGGCCGCGCGTAAAATGTTGTTACACATTATTTCGTGTGTGTTTGAATTTTGTTAACAATATTGATGTTCATAGTAAAAAAGTAGTCTTGTTCGAGGAGACGGATAGTGTTCTTATTATGTTTTTTTAATAAAAAAAGGTTTCATACTGAACCTTCTTGGCTTCACTAAGTTATTGAGAAACTAGCGATGACTAATAGCTTTATGAACCCTGAAGTAGTTTCTTGTTATATGGATTGTTACTATGCAATTGTAGGCCACAGCTTACACAGCTTACAACTTGACATGAATGCTACCTTTAAGAGCAAAAGTTATTGCTGCAGCGGTGCCAAGATATTTCATGTTCCTGTAAAGAACCTACCAATGGAGAACGTGACTGCCCATGCTGACATATAAATTACTAACAGTAATAAGTAAGCCTTATTTGTGGGAAGATAATTTCATGTAGCGTACTAACAACAAACAAAGACGAATGCTAATATCAGGTTGCCGTTAGGTTAAGAAATGTAAAACAAGAGATGAGTGGTGCCGATTTGTGTCGTAGTATGCCGAAGAATGCCGAAGAAAGCCGAAGTCCGTTAACAGTGATCGGGGCGGTCCTGCGGGTAGTTTTATCGCATCGCATTACCTATCCGATGTCCGTGCATTTCCGTGACGTCGGTCGTCGCCGTGTTTAATTTCACTTAGCGATTACCTCTTGTTATTGTGGCCTAGATGCCGAGGAAAGCGGGCGCTGCCCATTATGCATGGCTCCCTAACACGATAAACTTGTATTTCCTATCTGTTTTGACGAGCTTATTCATAATTTTCTGCAGAGTCTGAAAAGGAGACTCACCATTCTCATGTAGGGATTAGATAAGTATCTGGTCTGAGAATGTGTTTACTTATCTAGGCGCAGCTTTTATTTAATGGTATCTGATTAAGGAGCTTTATATTATGTCATTGCGATAGTCTTCATCATCTATCTTAGACATCATCACGTGCAGGTACCAACTGAGCATCCTGAGTTACAAAAGTACAGGGCCAGATTGCTAGGTCAAGGATTGTAATTTTAGGAATTCCGAATTAGCTCAAATTGTGCATTTGTCTCTGACAAATCACAATATTATGCCTTATAACACGGGATCTTATACATAGGAGATAAAAGATTGTCTGTTAGGCATTTAGGTTTGAATTTGTTTTCTCCTTTTTAAAAACATTCAACCATTTTCCGTGACACAACTAAAAGCCATGACCCCACCCGTAACCGAGAACTTAAACACTAATTAATATTGTACGTGACATCAATTCATTTAGCAACTGATGCAAAAGCTTATTAAATTACCGGTAATTTAAAAGAAAGGAGGTTAGTTTTTCATTAATTATTATTGTAATCTCTAGTACTATTATATTAAAGAATTTTAATTAAACTTTTATTATCAGAAAATCATACCCAATTTTAATTCAAAATCTAGATACTGTTCCTGAAGTCATTGGAAAGTATACTTCAGCTACCTTACCTACATTTTTACTAGAGACTATTGTTCATACATTTTTTTATATATCTTTCGCATACTGCATATTTCTCACAGCAATAGAACAAAATTGTAAACATAATAAGCACTAATTCCGGCTCTTCTCCATTATTTACCAACATTTTAGAGCCTTATGTCTCCAGAATAATGGTCTAACTATAATTAATAATATTTTAATTGATTTGCGCTGCGAAATCCTTGCGATAACGTTATATAATTTAATAATGATAATGCTTTTCATTATGTAGTAAGTTAAATAGTAAATTATCAGTAAAGATCGTATATTGATTTATGTTTGAGTGTTTTCTCTTGATGTGTGTATAACTTGCCATTTGCCACCAAGTATAATCCACGTGTTAACTCACAGAGATTCATTGCGTGTTATGAGTCAGTAAAAGCAGATGTCCCACCATAGCTGGCTATCGGTGACATGTGCGATGTATTTGTACATGACATAGCCTCACCTCGCCGCGTGCGCCGATTGACATGCTTATTCGTGCTGGCGGAAAATAAATTATGTGTCATACACCATGAAGGATTTTTATTCGTAATTGGAACTACATACCAGTGCGATATTCATTTCACGGTTGATTTTTCCGTGTTGGAAACACGATAGTGTTCTGTAAATTTGGGGACGGCCGAAATATGTAGTTTTTTTTATATAGTTACATATATTTACGACTTTTGGACGCAATGGATAGGTAATTACGATATTAATTTTATAAATACACTATGAACCACAATATACAGTGCCCTGCCCTGCGTAGGGCGACAACAAAATAAAGTCATGGAAACAAAGGAAAAAAAATAAACTCATCAAAATGTTCGAAATTTGAATACAAGCGTTGGGGCGTGAATGCACTCTAATTGTGCGCGCCTCAATTTTGAATTTTTGATGGCGTGTTCCTGTATTGTTTTACACGCTTTTGTCTATGCTTTTGTTGATGCATTTGACTATGATTGCTTCGACTCCACTATTTTATTGAATGTATTATATCAAGAGAACGGATCGAAAGTGGCTCTTTTAATTTATGGAGGAGGAAAATTCTTTATAAAAAATAACATGGGTAAGTAAAGTTCCTATATGATAGGTTGTATACACAATAAAATCAAATAGTGCATACCTACATAAATAAAATGGTTGCGTGCTTATGAATAAAAATGTAGAACAGGAAAAATATATTTATTTTATGATCGTACCTTTTAGGCAGGCTATCAATACAGTTAAGGATTGTATTACGGAAATTGCAAGTTTACGACCATTGAGTAGGTAGTTTACATCAAGTCGACCACTCAGATACTTCCCGGTCGATATTTAGGAGCGGCAGTAAACTGGCAACAATGCATTGTAGCACTTGACGCCTACTGTTACATTGATTTCATGACTTTATGTGCTTATTGTGAGTAGTATTACGCATTATAATACATATTATGTCTTCAGGGTTGAATTTTGTTTTAAATATAGACCTTTTAAAAAAAAAAAAGTTCACATAGCGCTTGAATATTCTCAAAGATCGTAAAAGGTATTATAACTTACAATTTACTTGCGTAGTAAGTGTACGGTTATGGTACTTAGATCTACCTGTAGATAATGCGTAAATTAGAGTTTACATGCGTAAAATAAGAATAATGATATTATTATAAAAATCCTATAGATCTCTGTTATACACGTAACTTCTCGGTTATTTTATGCATACAAAATACCACCGATTGACACAATGGGAAGGTATTTTTCTCTGTGGATTTTCCAACCATGGAGCTATAAAAGTTGACAGCGTTTTCGAGCAAACATTTATCACGGAATCGATTTGCATGCGAGAAGCGCGAATGTCGCCTGATTGACATTCGCGCGTAATCGTTGCGGATAGTTTAAAAACGTGACCGGACGACGCGTGCGGTCTAATCTTCCTATTCTTTAGTACTTTCGGAAGGCAAAACCTAGGTAGTTACTGGAAGACAGCTTTGAACTGCACTAGTTGTGCCCTGCGGTTTTGCTAAGATTGGAAAAAAATTAAATATACAGTACTGGGTTTTCGTCACGTCCAGAATTTAAAGACATCGCTAGGAAAGCAAAGTTGTGAAAGCAGGACAAACTGACTTTCTTATACTTATAATATTAGTAAGGATTAGCGTATTCTTATTCTGGTATACGAAAGTACGAATTGAGTCACGATTCTTGCCAAGTCAATTTGGCTATGTTTACTCCGTCTAGCCGAAGTCTATTTACGCCTACTTTCTAGTTTTCTAATCGATAAAAGGATGTAAGCAAACTTAGGGCTTGCGGTAGCATAACGTTCATACATTTCAGTTTTTACTGACAAGCTCAGAGAGTCACTCAACGTTAATAAATCTAGCTTACAATTGTTAGTATATCTTAGCCTATTATTTCGGTATTTGAGATTGTTGTTAGCGTAGGTAACTAGGTACCGAGATTTACTGGTTTTATTAGTAAATTTATGTAATCTACGTTGATTGTTTTATCTGAGTGCAGGTATTAGAGATTTCAGCGTTACTATCACGGATATATATGAATGTGATTGAGATTAGATTTATCATCAGATTTCCTGCATATACTCGCTACAGTAATGCCAGATAGCAATTTACTTCATTCGTGAATGTAACAATTGACTGCCAAGGTTATCTGAAGTAAAGTCAGACAGCCCAAGGCTAAATCACTATTTTTAGCTTCCCAAGATACGAAAATATATCCTTTAAAACAGTAAACAACTTGTTCCAAGTGTAGTATCCATTACAATGTATATGTATACTGGTATGTCCATATATGGATGGTATACTTGTCAACGCTGGTTGCAACTCGAATTATTAATTAAACTAAGCTTAAGTAGGTCAGTCGGTAATTACGGCGGGTGCTAATGTCACCGGCTAACACCCGGCTAATTTAAACCGTCAGTCAACAGGTTTGGAAGGTTACGCACTTAATTATGTACGTATCTATAATCCCAACGTTATAATTAACCTTTTTGCAGGTTTGCATAGAAATATCCTCTGCCTCAAATAACGAACTAGCGAAGGTTTGTCAGTCGTCTACATGTTATCCACATTGAGAACAACAGAGTTCGGATAAATTTCCTATATAATAAGCAGGATCTCCTGTTTTTTTATTGGAAGTTTCCAAGTGATCGCTTCTACTTAGTTGTTGATTCCGTTTTCCTCATAGCAACTATAAGGAAGTTTGATAGTGGAGTCTTAAAGCTCTAATTAGGCCCTTGCGACCCAAAACCTCTACAATACCTATAAATCTTATTGGCGATCTTATTGGCGAGGTCCTTCAAAAAGGTAAGGTGCGTAGTACTCGCAACCGACACGCGTGTATGAAAATATGTATGAATGTGGAAGAAGCGAAAGGGATACGCAAGAGTCGTAGCAAGTGGCGGTCAATAGTTTCTGCCTATCCCTGTTGGAAAAAGGCGTGAGTATATGTATGTATGTCTGTATGTAAGTACTGTAAGAGTCTAGAACAATAAGTCTTTAGTGTTCACGCTCCGGCAAGTCAAAATATGATGAAGAAAAAAGTAAGTAGTTTTGAGTTTGAATTATCTAAACTTTTCTCAAGACATACATCTTAAATTATAAACTATAATATGTCTTGAGAAAAGTTAAGATAATTGTCAGTGAGAATTTCTTGATCTGTATACAATTCGTATTTCCCTTATTGCGCTTTTTGCGCAATATACTACAAATACTAGGTACAAATAAATATAAATAATTAATCTCAAACCCTCCAAGTTAGGTCCGGCGCTCTACAGTACCTACAAAAATTAAACTTTACATAGACATAAGTATTATTCTCTGTGGTGTCCACATATTAATAAATTACTCACACATTTGTGTAACTTGAATACGAATGAAATAATGTCACATTTTTGGGGCCAATGTGTGGAGGTATCATACATAATAGGCGCCTACAATAGGTATGGACACAACGGATATAGTTACTGCGATATGATATGGCGTGTTAATGCGAGTGTTTGTGACATTGGATCTATTAATTGCGTAATAGGTACCTATTGAGTAGTAATAGGTAGTAGTAGTATTGTTGTACGCTACTAATAGGAAAAATAATGACTAATATAGTAGGTGTAACCTGTACCTCAGTAGGTATTTTGCACAGGAGAACTCATGGTAGCGTTCCTTTGGAGATCTCGGAGTCTCCGTACATAATTTGCGGAATATGGCCACCGTAGAATCGTAGCAAATGGCGTTCTGCAGTTTCTGCCTACCCCTATGGGAAAAAGGGGCGTGTGTGTTTCTGTTTAATAGCCACCGTGTGGACATAATCACTGGGTATCCATGAGGATTTCCATACAGGACAAACTCTGCCAGGTTTTTTGGTGGCAAATACTCATCTCCATACAAGTAATGTCAAAAACTTATATCCAGCAAGCAAATGTGTTTTCTTTCTTTCTTTCAAATGTATTGGCAGATTTGTTATTATATAACTGCTATATTTCAAGTTTGAAGGCTAACGTAATTCTGAGATTTCGTGATTAGCCAATGAGTGCGTACTATTTCACTTTATACATATACAGTTATTTCTTGTCATTTTATAGTAAGTTTAAAAAGTTATAGGTTCTAAATGAGCTGTATTTTCAATTAACCTCCACGCTATAAAAATGGAAACAGGTAGTAACTGTTTTCTTTAATTAAAATGCGTAGTGTTTTAGCTATGAAATCTGGTTGCGTGTTAAAGTACTGAGTAGGTACTACTAAAATAATCAATAAAATTAGCGAGGTATGGAACAGCCTGTACATAATGTGCACTTAATGAATACGAACCTATAAAGGACAACGTTATATAAGTTTTATAGTGTTGTTCTTATTAACTTAGGATGTGTAAAGTTTATCTTTAATATCCATAGAGTTCTAATGTACCTAGCTTAATACCATACTAAAACAAATACCTACGTAAAATAAATAAGTCTAGGAAGTACTACAAGTAGTCATAACATAACATAACATTTAAGAACTGTATTTTTACCTAATACCTGTGTTTTTTAACAAGAATAAATGAATTGATTTGATTTGAATATCGTTACTGTAAGTATCCTAAGTTAGTTTTCCCCTGGTCAGCATTTCAGTGATATTTCCCTGCTAGATGAAGCCCTTTCTCAAGGTGCGCCATTTAACCCTCTCCCCATCCACTACCACTGGTTCCTAGTGATTTTCTGTGGTTCATCGCTCCATATTACTTTGGTGCGGCGTTTTGACTGACTGCAAAAGTTGTTGATTTAACTCAACAACTAATAGCGAATAAAATTAGTCTTCTCTTTAAGTATGACTCAATGTTAATGATAATAAATTTTGTGTTACGTGTATACTATTACAGTTTTTACTCAACAAATTAAATCGCGTGTTTCAAGGACTAGTGCCGTTATTTCGCACACCCTTTGTCGTATTGTCGTACAGCTTGTAACGACATTGTTTTCTGTAAGCTGCAGCAGGGCGCGACCCGGCAGGCTTGGCGCACGCGACGCTACCAGCCACGACGGGAGACGTAATGGTGCTTTTGATTTATGACCCAAATTAACTACTATACCACTTTAAAAAAAGCATGATGAGTTTCATTTTTGTAGTCAATTGTTTGATGTTAGTCAAGAAAAGATAATTAAATTGCCAAAACATTCAGCTGTGGTTTTAGGGGCCTATCAAGTCTACAATTAAAACTTTATACAATTTATTATGGTAAGTATTTACCTACCAAGCGTGAAAGGAATTAAGTTAATTATATTAAAGTTACAGTTTCGTTTAAAGTACAAAAGCTAGTACGTGGAAAATCTACACCTACTACTGTATAACATGTTTCTTTTCAGATTATAAAATTTATAATCTTAAAGTGACTATAAATGTTAAAGCGATATAATTGTAGTGAAGTGCACATTAAATACGGCTTTGAATGAGCAAATACTAGCCTATAAAGAAGTTTTAGATAAATGAGTTCATTGCTTTCATAGTAAAATGTTTACGTGCAGTGCTCATAGACGAATGAGTAGTAATTTGTCCATACTTTGTGTAATTTTGTGATCTTTAAAGTTACCCAGTTATTGCCGTGCGTGGCTTCGGGTAGAATCATATCAATTTATCTTGTGGCATTCCTGTGATTTGCTCGCTTTGGTACCAACGTGGTGTGTACATTAATATATATTTCCTAATTCCCGTAATGGCTGAGAAGTGTAATAGTTTATACCAAGTAACTTTGGATTTTTTTGGTACAATATCAAGGTATTGATTTTAGGTTCTGGTTAACTTAAGGTCCATAGTTTCTGCCTACCCCTGTGGGAAAAAGGCGTGAGTGTATGTATGTATGTTAACTTAAGGTGAAGACGTTTATTTAGCCGTTAAATTATAATTGTAATTTCTTTTGCCTTTTTTAGATCTATCACACATTTTAGATTCATGGTAGTAGTAATTGCGACTGTTATACAATATTTACAACTGTGTATTAAACTTTTGTTTTAAAATCATTATCATTATTCGTTTAAATTGCATTGCAGATAATAGTTTGAATTGTCAATGCCACAGTTTGATGTAATTTAGCAAAAACCAAAAAGAAATATGAACTTTGCGGGCTAAGTGACATTGACTCCTATAAAAGCATATAATAACTAGATTACATTGTTATATTTATTCATGCATATGTTCTGTTAGTCCTCTCACAGGATGTTTGCTTTACTTTTTATTATCAGAGTAAACAAACTTAATAACTTGAAGATGTGAATATGAGATATAGTTGCGTCTGAGAGCTTCTGATATTATTTAAACGATGTGACAACGTCACTGGGCAGGATGCGTCCGTCAACAACTGTCTCAAGAGGTTTGTACGTAATAAATAAACATTACAATACTCTGTGGCTGAACACCGACCACAAAATACCAACATTAAACTTTTAAATCGCACGGCTTTGTAAGAAATCTCGATACCGGACCGTGGATCGCATTAAACTGAAGAATGGACCAAGATTATGAATGAATTGTGTTTCCTTCATGAATTTGTATGTGATGTAATTTATAGCTATATTTGAATGTTTGTGTGTGTATTGTGTAACAGATATGACAAATAAAAGGACAGATTATAACGTCAAGCACATGTGTGCTGGATGAGCGAGTGCAACGACCTCTGGTATCTAATAGTAGATAGATATTAAAGATGTTATTACACACGCGAACGAGTCGCTAACATCTGTATAATCTGCATACTTGAGATGCATGTTTATTGCCAACTATGATTTCATGCTTTGAAGGAAGTATTTATACCGGACAAAGTTTTTGCAGATTTATATAAATAGCTAAGTAATAAATAGCAGACTGGATCTCAGGTCATTAACCCAATATTCATCCAACGTTTTCTGGCAAGGCCTTCTTTTTTAGAATTCTCGTGTTGACCTTATTTTCTTTTATGCATGTATACAGCCACTTATAATCCATGTTTGCTAAGATGTTAGTAGGTGTGTGATATTACCAGTTCTCCAAATCTCACGATATAAGTAAATAACGCTTACTTTCAAATCGTGCGTGGCTCATTAGTTGGTTTCGTAATAATATATTGTGCCAATCTATTCAAATAAACACGAAGCATGGGAGGTTACTAGTACTACACCATAATGATGATGACCCTGAGACTTTTTATAGTTTAACATCAAATCATTAATAGACATAAGTAATTCAGAAAAAAACTGTCATTACCTATCATAATTTTACGGAGAAGTAATTTTATAAATAAATCTTGTTCTTACGGAATTCACATTTCTGGTTCGCTGTTTAAATTTTCAAATTCTTCTTTGGAAGCAGCAAATATTTTAACTTTAATTAATTTTAAATTCAAATTAAGAATCCCACCCAATCTTGATAACATATTAAACTTTTAAATTTTTTAGTAATCTCGACATTAAGTTTGTATTTTCCCGTTTGGTTTCTGTGTAGCGGAGACTAGTTTGTAGTACGAAAGTCTAGACCTAACTTTTTTAATTCTAGCCTCAAGCAGTTCCTAAACAACAGGTGTTAAGCCACGTACGCACCGAGACATCCGACTATTTTACTTTATACGCCATTGTTTCACGAGAACAATGCATTCATAATTAAATTAAGTTGCGTCCCATAGATAAAAGCAGCCACTCGCTCACACACAAACTTTAGGTAATTAATACACTTGATAAACGAAACATTTGGTACAAGAGATTCTGTTTACAGATAGTTTTAATTACATTTTTTAACACTGTTAATAGGATTCTATCAATGGTTTTTAATTTCATTCGAATATCTACTTAATTACAATACCATGCTTATTGTAATTATTTGACAAATATTACCATCTATAGTCGTAAAAGATATAACAAATTGTTTTGAAAAGCCCAGCAGTCGTGCATCATCAGTACCGGTTGGCTGAGCGCCATCAATTTGTGCTTTCAAGGTTAGAAGGTTCAATAGCACTCGATTATATTATAAATAATCGATGCCTAAATTGTATCGATACTGTCGATGAGTTAGAATCAACAGGTTATTTAATGTGAATAGGCCTCAATTGACGTATGAAACTGTGAGGTCCATAAGGTAAGTGTAATTATTGGGGGCAGTGATCCGCGAAATGGTTTGTACGCTGCGCCGGCGCAGGCACGCGCAGTCACCACGCATTACAATGGCCGACACGCACGGTTGCACGCAGCTTTTGAAATAGCTGTGAAATAGAAAATTTAAAAAGCGTTAAAGCTTGCCTGATTTACTTTTTCTTCTATTCATAAACATTCTCCGCATTCTAAAGATTTAGGTCCTCAACAAAAAGTTATGCCTAAACCAAGTAAGTTATTATAAGTAGATACGTCGTACTTAAGTTAGTACCTAAGCTACTTAATAATTATAATATTACATGTTTAAATAAATATACTTTATATATCTTCTACTTACTTACGGTCGCAAGCGCAGCTGTTGTGCGTAAGAGCCTGGGTTCAACTCCCAGGGCTAGCAAAGTAGATAGTGACCGGTTAATGGCAATAGGCTCGCTCCATAGAGGAATGTAATCATAATTATACAAATACATCATTAGGTATCTACACTTCTGCCAAAACCCTTCTACGAATACAGGCGTGATGTATGTACTTTATATACTTACTAAACAATTTTTGTTGCTGTATTTCAGTTTGAATTCGTCATTCATAAATAAAACTAATTAGATTGCATAGATAATTGATTAGTTTCCATCAAATAAAATGTCAGCGTAAACGTTTGAATAATAATTATCCTGAGGTTTAAAACCTTAAACTCAGCGAATAAAGTCTGTTTGTCCGTTTAAAAATGTATTGGCTACGTAAGTGCTTCGGTCACATTAACTTGCTGACATTTTTATTAAGTCGTATTTCAAAATAAATCAATGGGTTTATTTTAAAATTATTATATTATTAATAAATATAAGCGTACATTACGGATGGGCGCGGCTAGCGTGGCACCTCGGGCAGTAAGCACGCCCAATGAAATTACGTCTGCCTGTGTGGTCACTAGCAATTATCTGAGTAAACGAAAGTACAGTCGACAAAAGAGCTAGTTGCACAGTAGTAGAGAACGACATCTTTAAACACCAAACTCTGCCAATATGTAAGCTAAAAACACCTGTATTTGACTCATATTGCGTGATAGATTACTACGCAACCTTTTTAAAAACACAGATATCGTATGCTGCCTGTAGGTATGCCTAATTCTTTTGTCAACTGTACCTACATCCGTAGTACCTTTTATTAATGAGTACCTACGTAACCCGTACACTGTAATTTTAATTCAATAATTCTTCCTCCGCTCAATGTTTTATTGTATGTGATAGTGTTAATTGTTATGGAATTAACGTGCGTGGTTGGTATAACTTTTTCCCGATTGTATCGTTAAAAATGTTCGTGTTCCGAGATATGAAAATTTTCCCCGCGTAATTAGCAGAGAACGTTTTCAGTGACAAAAACGCAATTCTAAATACCTATTTACTTATTCATAAGTCACAAAACTGTTGAGTGAACTTAGCAAACGACTTCAGGACCTCGTCATATATACACAAATAATAGTGTATTATGAAATTCAGTACATACTAGCTTTGATTTTAGATTTGTGACAATTTGAAAGCGGCGGTAGCCTAATGGCTAGGGCGTCGGACTTGCGATCATATGGTTGCCGGTTCGCAACTCACCCATTGCACTACCGACGTGAACCCACTTGTAATACAAGTATTTAGCTTAGTACGAGGGGTTAACAAGAATACTAGTAATGTGCGACTCAAATTAAGCTTATAAGCTTTTCTTTAAAAATAAATAAAAAATTTGGGCGTAACATAACGGCAGATCATGAGTGTACATTAGTACACCAAACCCTTCAAGGAGACAGTCTGCATGGTATGCTATATTATGACCCAAACTAATTTAGTTAACTGTCTGTTGTAACTTTGCCATTTATATTATGGTTCCTTATCTAAAGATAGGCAGCTTATAAAGTTTATACAAGTAACTGTATGGTATAAGCCGAGTATTCAAAGGGCGTTAGAAGCATAAAGCTTAAACGTCACAATATGACGTCTATAAAGTAAGATATTGATCTCACGTATCTTACGATCATTATTGAATAACAATAGGTCACGCTTTACTATTCTATATGGTGTCTCTTTAATCAGATTAGTGCGAAGACAGACAGATAAGTACCAATGCATAGACGGGGGTTTTACTGCCTATTAACATCCACAATAATAATAGTAATCTTATTTCATTATCATTATTATTCACTGGTTGTTTCAACCAAATGCTAGAAGGTTCTCTTGATAGCTTTGACCCTCACCTTACTCATTCAGTTTTCTCTAACGTCAATTTCGAATAAATGTAATCGTAAGACTGTGTCTATAGGACAAAAATGAATATAGAGCCTAAGCCTTATATGCCATGTTCTGCCGTAACGTAGTTAGAAATACCATCACGCCTGTATTCCCCGAAGGGTTAGGCAGAGGTGTACTTAATGTACACCCACAGTTCGCCGGTATGTTTGGGTCCCATGTAATAGGGGGCGAGCCTATTGCCATTCACCGGGCACAAATCCAGACTCCGAGCTGCTACTGAGAATTTCATAGAAAAACTCAATAACACTTTGCTCGACCTGGGGATCGAACCCAAGACCTCTAGCGTAGCAGTCGCGATTGGGACCACTAGACCAACGAGGCAGTCTAGTCAGTAGTTAGAAATATTATGTTTTTTATCATACCATACGATACCATCACGCCTGCATCGCACAATGTGACCGAAACCCACCGGTATGTTTACTTTTACATGGAGTAAAAGGTACAGTGCCATTCATCATCATCATCATCATGTCAGCCTATTGCCGTCCACTGCTGAACATAGGCCTCCCCCACAGTGCCATTAACCGGGCGCAAATCCAAACTCCAACCTATTGCTGAAAATTTCATGAAAACCCTATAACACTTTGCTCGACCTGGGATCGAACCCAAGACCGAGCGTAGCAGTTGCGTATAGGATCACAAGACTAATAAGTGGGACACTTATTCGTGATCATGACAGATGGCTATAAAACTACTAAAGCTCTCTCTCTACAACTTTAAGCTTTACAGCTAAACTACACACAGACCTAGGATAGAAATTTAATGATTCTGTACTAACAGTACCTAGTTTAAATAACAATGATACATAAACAGTAACTGTTTACTTTGTGAAAGTTTAATAAAACAAAATGTCCCCATGGATATGAAGTTCTTGGAATTTCTCATTATGATGTCATGTGCAACACAATGTCACATCACACATGCTTAATGTCATACATTACGCCAGGCGACTTTGAAAAGCACTGTAATTAAAATCCCAGACTAGGCTTGGCAGTTTCTGCGAATCACAACGAGTCATTAACTCGCGACAAAGCTCATACAACTTTGTACCGGAACATAAAACAAAAATGGCGTATCTCTTGTCTCAGCATAAATTTAATTGAAAAGGAAATTAGCATTCATGACTCACTTCAGTTCAACGAAATCATGACTTGATATGTAGAAGAAAATTAACATTAGTTGAATTAATTAATTAAAATAAATTGTCATACATTAAAACGGTCTACTAAGTAAATGGGGTATAATAAGTTACGTGCATTTAATTCCTACCGTACGTGGGTATGAGAGCTCACTCCAAACTCTGACAGTTGTTAAATGAGAGAAAAGAGAGTGGGCGATGTTACTCCAGAGATTGATGTTTCTATTATAGGAGCAGAATGCAGTGTTATTAACTAAATCAAGATAAATACGTTCAAGTAGCCCGTACGTATGCAAAGAGTTTATTAACATTGTAATAAAATTCAAGTAGGTATATATACATAATTTTGGCAAACCACATGTATTATAAACATCCAGAAGTGGGTTCGAAGTTTGTACTAACAGGAAAACGCGGAGTGTTTGCGTTCAAGTCGGAACTACATAAAATAATGATGTCTTGAGTTAGTTCATTTATTCGAAATAGAACTCTAAATCTTTACGAATGAGGTTTCTTTCATGTATTTCTACAATAGGAGTACGATTTGTTTTGACTGTGAATTTTACTGAAGTTTTACAGGCGGAGAGGTCGATGACCGGTGACGTCATAGCTCAGCCCCATCTCATCTTATTTCAGGTGGAGTAGACGCTGTGCGTGATTTATTTAAAAGAAAGCTTATATTTGCATTTGAAGCAGGTCAAAACAATATTGATACACGTACTATTACTTCTTTGTAAACATATTGTAATACATATTGAGGTTTCTGTTATTATATTCTAAGCACACAACGTGCATACACATATGTGACATACTTTATAATTATAAATTCACCGTCAATCGGCATTTTCGTCAGCGAACAACTATTTGGCCTGTTGCTGTGTAGGTACAATTATGTATATCTGTATTTTGAAACTACTGAAAGACGGCCTCGTTGGTCTAGTGGTCCCAATCGCGAATGCTACGCTAGAGGTCTTGGGTTCGATCCCCAGGTCGAGCAAAGTGTTATTGAGTTTTTCTATGAAATTCTCAGTAGCAGCTCGGAGTCTGGATTTGTGCCCGGTGAATGGCAATAGGCTCGCCCCCTATTACATGGGACCCAAACATACCGGCGAACTGTGGGTGTACATTAAGTGCACCTCTACCTAACCCTTCGGGGAATACAGGCGCGATGGTATGTATGTATGTATGTATGAAACTACTGAATAGAGTAGTACCATTGTTCTCATCTTTCCTTTTGCTTATCGCAACTATTCCATGTGTAAGCTGACCGGTCAAATAATCGCGACGGCCCTTACTAATTCTCATTTCACATATTTGTCGGTAATGTTCCCACGCGTGTTTTATCTATCCAACTGTTCGGTATTTGCTTAAATATAATGGGTAAATATTTAAATTAGCTTAACTATAAACAAACTCGTATTACCCTCCTTTACTTCGGTAACTTTACACCCGGAGATCATAAATGGTGTCTTTCATCTCCGCTGCCTTGTTATCGATGGGTGCACCGAAGTAAAAAAGGATAAATCCGACGGATGCACGGATCAGCCTCCGTATTGAAGGACAATTTAATAACGTACAGCTACCGTAATATGATACTTTGACTATCCCCAAACACTGAACAGACAACATAACCAAACATGTTTTTATTCAACATAAATTAAAGTATTTATGGATAGGATAATATAGTAGTTCCTACCTACCTATCTATTCTAAGTAATCTATAAGATGTATGATATATACTAACACGGAATATCAATGTTGGGAAAACGCAAATAGCTATACAACTCTAAAATTACTACCTATGCCCCTTTACGATTGCATACAAAATAATACTAACTTCAACAACATCTATGTTATTTACTTAAGCTATAACTTCACAATTGAGTGGGTGTTCGTGTGCCTTATTCCTATCTATTTGATTATTTACTTATCTTTATAAATTATCACCTTTTATTTCAAGCATGTGTTCTTTATCGATTCAATATTAACCATTGTTTACAAGTATCGTCAGATAAAAATAATAAGCAAGATAGTATCGACGCCGCCGCCGCCGCCGACCCGATGGGTACTCCAAGATTGGATAATGAATCTTTATAACACACGGCTATAATAGAAAGTGCCTCAATTACCCTGTTTACACACTCACAAAATCTCTAGATTGCATCTCGAGACAAACCTGCTATTATGATATTTAAATCAATTACTGTAATTATATTTGTGTTAGTAAGAACGTAGGTACGTCTAGTGGGCGTTGGACTCCATTCATCTGTAATTAATGGGTCTGTGATAAGCGGTAAAACACTTTAGATTAAAATAGAAGGGCTTATTATACGCATAGATACTGCTCTTCCTTGGACATGTTCTAGTCAATCATATGCCTTAGTTACGACACTATATATTTTTCTCACCTACGCTAAAATGAAATTGATTTTAGCTGTCAAACTCTTGTGCTATTGAAAACGTTGGAAGTAACGGTATTTAGTGTATGATGTTGGCTTGGGTTGTAAGTACACGCTGCATTTTAAGAGATAAGTTTAGGAGTTTAATAAATACGTTTATTCGATACAAAATAATTTAAAATCACTTTAAGGAAAGTTAAAATTATTCCAAAATGGAAGGCCTTGGTATTATTGTCATTTCTTTTCAATGTCAAACCACTTTTAAGTATTCAGTAACGAAAGTTAAAGTTAATAATATTCTGTAAAAAGTAATTTTTAGGTTTACCAAACTTTAGCTAACTGTCTAGATAACCCAAGCCCTTTGGCACAATTGCGACACGGGACATGTAATTAAACACCAGTAAACCTAATTACAAACAGGTCAATAGCATTGTTTAAGAGAATAATAGTATTAACCTAAGTAATTGTGGGTACTTTCGCTGTTAATTAGCGCAAACCTATTATTCGTTTATCAGAGAATTCTACAATTGTGTTAACTACATTGACAGTTCCTACATCATAAGGTTGAATTAATTAGAACTAAAACTGCTTATTAGATAGCTCACAACTTGTAATTATTAGGTGTTCTGCGGGCAATTTATCTTGCAACAAAGCAATGAAAGCTCCGTTTTATATGATGAGTTTTTTTTATTCGTCTGTAAATTGTTATGGGACTTAAAAGGTCGTTTCCTATACGAATCAGTTATGTTCTGCTTTCTATTTAAATTAAATTGTTGCTTTGCTAGATATTTAAACTTATGTTGATAAGTATTTTCTTTTTTTCAGGTAAGTCCGATATCCCGCCCCGCGAATCGATCATGAAAGGTGTCAAAGGTAAACAAAATCAAATGTTTGATCGTACGCTGGAATGTGCGTAGGCGCAGAGTTGCGTACGACGAACTTGCACAACGGCTCAAGTACCTACGGAATCAAGATCAAGAGCAACGCAACACAAACATACGAAAGTAAGAATTTGAAAGTAATCTTCATCATTTTGTAAAACCTCAAGTCATGTAAGACTTAATTCACTCTCCGGAACGCACACAATGAGATATTGTTGCCGTGAATGCTACGCTGTGAAGGCGTACCCAAAATATTAAATTGACCAAAATAAAGTTAGGGCTCCGAAAAAAGCAATTACCAAACGAACAGAGATGCAGCCACAATACTTGATTAAAGTATTGAGCTTTTAAAACCGTGGGCAGTGGCTGCATTTTTCACTATTGATGTGCTATTGATTTATTCTTTTCTTAATATAGCTCTCTCAGTAGGTACCTATCCAGCCCCGTGTCGCAGGGGACTGAAAATAAAGTAATTACTGAATGCCGACGTACTAATTTCGTTAGATTCTTAGAATCATATTTATTTAAATACTTACACTTTATTGCACACCAAAAACCCAATAAAATTACAATACAATATAAATGCGAACATAAGTTAATGTACAATGGGCGGTCTTATCGCGCAAGGCGATCTCTTCCAGATTCATATGGCCTTGTATTCAAATTTTTTTTTGATTAAACGCATTTTCTAATTTAATTTGCCGTCCATTTGGAAGCCATATGTTGTTACTTTCAAATTGCATTCTTGATTCGTCACCGTCGTAATGTGAAGCGTGCCTGAAGTCAATGCATCATTAGCTCTAACTTGGCGCCGCAGTTCTAAGGAGTCTATCGCAATGTAATGAGATATTAGATACATGCATAATATAATTTATGTATGCAGACGAGATGCCTGCTGTGGCTTGGATCATGTTATTGCTATCTGCTATTAGTTCTGCTGACTAAAGATACTCTACATATTTATGTTACCTGGGACCGGTATGAAATCGCGAGTTATTTTTAGATTGAACGTACTTCTCCATGTACGAGTGAATATTCAATATTCTAAATATTATATTCATCAGCAACAACATCAACAGCCTTTGTTTTAAAAGAGATTGAATTAGTTCAATCTCTTTTAAAACAAAGGCTAAGCCCTGTTAAACTTGCCAGTTCCGATAGCATTTGTGTTAAGACAATAATAAATTTAACATTTATTATTATCATAATACCTTCTTACTATAAAAAAATATATTCTCTTCAATCTTGAGCCCCATCCAGGATAATATAATTATTATTACTACTTTGTTAGTCTTAGTATATACATGCATATTTCACTGAAATACTGTCGAAAAAAATTAAATAAAGATTTCCAACAACCGATCTCAAATTATTAAGTGGAATCGTTCGTCGAGCATTCGATTCCATGAGTTGATAAAATACTAAATTGGATTTTAACATATCTTGGTATGTTATTGACATTCTGTGCAAAACTGTCTTGATACCGGATCGCTGTGAGAACGAACCCATAAACGTCGCAGTTCTCTTTACGACTTCTTGTTATTTTACGCGACCAACTGCTACCAAGTGCAAGGTTTTGTGTCGCGAACGTATTGCGTTACTTACCATACATTGCTTTAGATATTAAACTGTATTTGTTCTCTCTCCATATATCATCTTGGAATGCGATGCTAATCAACGTGCTGAAATCCTCGGCGCACTGGTCGCTATGTGAAAACTAATAGCACACTTGAAGGATCCTGCGTTTAGGACTGTGCTTAACTGGATGGTTTACTAGACTTCTTTTTACGATCTACAATGTCTTGAACTTTACGGCCTAAAACCATCTGGGCAAAAAAGGTCATTTGTGATGACGTAATTTGATCCATATTAGTAAAATTGCTGAGAAGCTGCTAAGCTATGCTTTTCTAAACATGAAATGGATTTGAGAAAAATTACTACATGTTGTGGTCTTATGCGATATCTATGACCCCAATGCTTTCGATCCCTGGGGTCCTACTATTAAAATAAAACATCGAAGATTCTAAAAACTACTTCGATATCGTACTACGAAAACAGTTCGATCCAGTTTCACCAAGAACACAATGTTAATAATGTAACGATTAAAGTTTACACTGAAATTGTTTAATTAACTCTCCACACATCCGACTAATCTTAGTAAAGAGATACTTTATCGGTCTTTAATTATAAATATTTGAATAAGCTTAGTACGGGGTCATCTGGCTAGCCTTCTTACTTAAGTTCCTTTATGTTTTCGGTCGTTTCAAGTGGTAAGATCAAATAACTTGGTCTGATGGGATCTATTTGAGGTGTCGGAGTAATCTCCAGTGGCTTGGTATCGGCTACCAGACCCCGAGTGCTTCCGGTCAAGTGCCAGTGCTGCAAGCTGCTTTATGTTCTATGAATAGGAATTTTGAACTCGATATACTCATATGCTTTTGTTATGAATTTAAACCTTATTATTAAAGCGTTTGTACTTAAGATTTTAATGTAAGATAAATATTTTTTTGTTGTATTTAACCAACCACATTAATTTGTTTTGCCTTACAATATTTTTTTTTGAAGTCTCTATAAAGCTCACAAATAACGATAATAGACACCGTATATAAAAATAGTACCTACCATGGATGGTTATTTTACGATAAATCAAATTTATTTACCTACTTTTTACATAAGTTATTATAGTTAGCAAGGTGTTTATTGATAAATTTAATAACAGAACTATGCATTCTATCACGATAGTAATCGACCACCCACTTGGGTATCAAGATACAGTTTCCGTGTTCACTGGATGAAATAAACAATTCCATTGTATGCTGTTGTGATTACGAACGTCTGTTTGTTCGTCGTACTATTCATATCCGTTCCACGCGTATGTGGATTTGTGGTCTGTAATCTGGACCTCGAAAGTGGAACAGCAATGAACGTAAGCATTTTGTTAAAGCTCCATCGCCTCTTTTCTAGGAATAGACTCTGATTTTTGCTGCCATAACAATAAATGTATTGATGACTTTCGTTTTTGGTAGTACATTATAAGCTAAGATCATCTTGACCCAAAGACTATTGTCTTGACCGAATAAGCTCAAACGCTCACGCGTGTGAGGTTTTTGTTAGATTTTTTATTAGTAGTGATCAGTGTATAGACGGACTAGCCTTTCTCCAAATATTCACTGCCATGGCTGGCTTTTACTACATTTGCAACATTAGTGCTAAAAATTGCATTAAAAACCTGCCACTTTTGACCACTTTCTGCGTAAAAATAACTCGCACTTGTCCGGGTTTTTCATCAATAGAAGTCAAGACAAGTTGCAGATAAACGAAAAAGTTTAGTTTTACAAAAAATGATTCCTTACATTTTCATACTTAGGTATCTAGTTTGGTAATGCGACCAGCATATGATTTAATTCTATGGTAACAATTACGTTAAATAGATACAATTCTGAAGTATCTGTCATCATCCTCCTAGCTTTTTCCCAATTCGGTTGGGGTTGGCTTCCTGTCAAACCAGATGAGCAATGTAATGATATTTTACACGAAGCAACCCAATTTCTGGGCAGTACCGATATTCTAAGCACAGACTGGTGGTCAGACTTTTTGGGCTTCTGTCTAACACTAACGATTTTCAAAGATGTTCGTATTACAATCAGGACCGACGGCTTTACGTGCTTTCTGTGGCACGGATGGGTCTCGATGTATTAATGGTCACCCATCCACAGACTGACCGCGGCAGACGCAGCTTAAACTTGCAGATCAGTTGATCAGCGCAGATATAACTTAGCCACAAGCCCCTACTAGACTATAGATGGCAATCATGTCAGCCTATTGCCGTCCACTGCTGAACATAGGCCTCTCCCAAAGAGCGCCAACCATCCCGGTCTTGGGCAGCTCGCATCCATCCGCATCCATTGATGGCAAATGATGATAATATTTTTATTACACGTATTTACATAAGTAATTATGTACCCGCGTAACTAAGCGGCTGCAATAAAATACTTCGACATGGTCAGGTTTAGATACACGATCAATATTAGTAATCAATATCTCGGACCCGGTTTACGCTCATTAGGCTATCTGATAACATGGGAAAACTTAGTCATGCAAAGCTTATCTATATCTCGATTTTTATGCAAAGCTTTAATGCAAGCTTCAGAATATTATCTTATTTAACTTTCCTCTCTTTCTCTATCAAGCATATTTTTATAGTTGCATAGACTGAATTACGACCGAAATATTCTAAGGTTATTTGCCCGAAGTACTAATACTTATTACTAGTACTAATACTGAAAATATTTGTGGGACCGTGCGTTCGTTTTGTTACACTTCTCTGAAATTCCCAGCCATAATGTATGACGTTTAACGCCACGCCACCCTAGTCGGCGTATGTGATATACTGCTTCCCTCAGCCGTGACTCATGTGCGGCAATAATGAGAGTAATTGCCTCTTTTCTCACATCGTGATTCATTATTTAAGAAACGAGACCCGACGGAGCACTTAACTTTATTTGTACTCCTTTTAATTTAACTGTGAGTCAACAGATCTTCAACACCCGCTGCATAAGTGATTAATTACCCTCCCAATTGAAAGATTTTTTAAACATCCTAACCTCAATATGCATTATGCATGCCGGTCTAAATAAGGTGTATAACTTAAACGTTACATATGGGAACAGATATCAATGAGCGGCAGGGTAAAATTTTAACACGGAACTGACACGGTTTTTCTTCATAACTCGTGTTATGACTAGAGCTAATGGTAGCCATAATAAGCTATTTATATGACATCAAAACAAAGAGTAACTGGCGGCGGCATTAATACGACCATAAAGAGTAGTAGGCCGCGATTAACATCTGTAGAACAGATGCATGGACATCGTAATCCGGCGCGGTTGGCGCTGCTGTGTACGCGCAGGTCGGAGGTCGCCGTGTCCCACTACCGACGATCTTAACAGTTTTACAATTCAAATGTCAAATGGGTATAACATTTCGTTTTGGACACCCAGCCTTATGATAATATGGTGACGTGAGTCGGTTCTTCTATGGTTTTAAAGATTTTTCATCTGAAACTATGATTTCTATTGAACACATTTGGAACTATAAAACAATCTTGGTACGTAAATTTAATGTAATGGTATATCTGAGGTTGGCAGTGATAGCCTTGTGATATGACCATTGGACTGCCAAGTCAAAGGTCTCGAGTTCGAATCCAAGGCACGCACCTCTGTCTTTTCGAAGTCATGTGCGTATTAATAATTAATTATCACGCGCTTAAACGGTGAAGGAAAACATCGTGAGGAAACCTGCATGCCTGAGAGGTTTTCTTGACGGCATGTGAAGTCTGCCAACCCGCAGTAGGCTAGCGTGGTGGACTATAGCCTATGGCCTAGTCCCTCTCGTTCTGAGAGGAGACCCGTGCCCAGCAGTGGGACAATGTAATGGGTTGATGATGATGATATCTGAGGTTATTTGTGTGTATTGTTTTTGGCACCTTTTAAAATGTTAAACAAATAATATTTTTGTAGGTAAGTGTTATTGGTTGTTCCGTTATATATACGTGCCGTCATTAAATCATGTATGAGATCATATCTTCATTGGCGATTATATTAATATGATTCTAACACGTAAATATAATTAAGATTGCAGTGCAAGCGCCAAATTGTACAATATCTTAGTTGAGACAACTTCGTACGCGCAAGATTTATTGGATCCAGCAATGCACATATGACATTATCAACATGCAACGAATTGAGTGCTGCACCTTACAAACTGATATCTAAGATATTTCGTTTATTTATAGCGATGATTCAAATAAAATAAATATTATAGGTCTGTACCTATTTTTTTAAGTGAATAACAAATAACAAGTCACATTACTCAGAATCAGTAAATGATGATTCTGATTCATGCATCATTCTACAATATTCCGTTGGTATAAATATTTTCATGAATCACTGCAACTAAAACCAAATTGTAAGATGAATAACTTCCTGTTTTCCGTTTATTTCTTAATTAATGATATACTGATTATTTTAACCGCAAATGCTTTATTAAAATTGAAATATATTAAATATTCCATTACTAATAGAGTTTATTCAATTATTGTAATACAACAATTCAGTTGGCATTCATTGTAGGTAATATATATATATGCCTATAACTAATGTAGTAGTTTAAGTATATGTTTTCCTGTATTGTTTACGTGTTTTACATATTGATTAGATGTTTTTGACGGAGGCAAAAATATAATTCATTGTGAGGTCCCCTAAATAGCAACGTGGCATTTGCATCAAAGGTCAGCATCATAAGGAATCTTTTGAACCTTTAAGAATGAAGTTGAATACCATTCTATCCATATTGCCATTAATTTAGAGTTTATTGATATCAATGTTTACATAATATTATCTATAATCTGTAGTAAACTTATGTAGGACCATAAGAAATGTAAACGTGAGTACTATGTCGGTTAGTTTTAACTCGTATAACATTTATTTATATTAAAGATTTCTGAAAGTTTTGAGTATTTCCCATGACCTACGCAAATGTCTTGCTGATCTGGTATCGTTGTGCGTCGGGTCGTTGGGCTCCCTAAAAAATGGTTGAGCTACACGATGACTGATGTATGCGTTCCGTCAGTTAGGACAGGTCAACTCAAAGCTGGTATGGTTCTTTCTTCAAAAGGCCTGTTCAGATTTTGCCCTACATTTTACTCGCATATAATATAACTATTGTCTGGACTTTAAAAGAGACCATGATTCTCTGAGTTTGTTTCGACGTTTCTTCTCAGAGGTCGTCAGATAGGAAACGTCGACGCCATCTAGTTAAAAAAAATATGTAAAAAAAACGACTTGTAAAAGTGTCTTAAAAGATCTATTTACAGAAATAAATATCATCATCATCATCATCATCATCATAGGTACGTAACCCAAAATTAAATTAATAATTTGTAATACACTTAAAGCCATTATTACTGGTATCAACATTAATTCTGCGAAAGTCACTATTCTCCCTAAATTTAGAATTTTGTCAAGTTAGAATTTATCAGAGACGATTTGGATGAAACAGTAACGGAAAATCTTAAATAATATTAAGCATCAGTTGCAGTACGAGTTATTATGACCCCGAACATATATTATACACTCGTAGCTATAGCTAATTACTTCACTAAATTTTGTTATTGTTCGATTCAATTTTGTATTTATATAGACATTACCACGATTAATTCTGAGCACATCTTTGTAAGTGTCGCAATTGTATGCAAATATCCATCCATACATATCATTCATATGATTTAATATATGGATTCATCTATTAAAAGCTCCGTGTTATTTTGTGACATGTCATTTGAATATTGAATTTTGAACACTGAGACAATTAACGGAAACCTATACTTTCCTGTATTGGAACCATTGTACATACAAACTAATGATATGAGTCACTAGATTTTCGTTTTTCAAAAAGGGTTGATGACTAATTTTACTCAATGCGTAATTTTAAATGTGTCATTAAAATAAATATGTCAATTGTTTCAACCTTTATACTTTACAAACTTAATTTTATACTTGTGATTATTATTTTAATTAAGTACACTGATTTATTTTTGATTAAACATATTTTTATTTTGTTATTCATGCAATGGTTATTGAAAAAACATAAATAAAAAATACCAAACTGCTATAATGCATGATCTAAATTTAGATGTATTTCCACTGCCTACCGCTACAAACACAACTGAAAACTTGTTCAAAACGGCCTTAAAAATATTTTTTATTTATCTGAAAGAGCTTTATATCCTTTTTTATTTACATACATACAAATACCACGCCTTTTTCCAATAGGGGTAGGCAGAAACTACAGAACGCCATCTGCTACGATTCTTGCATACTTCTTTTGCTTCGTCCACATTCATACATCTTGTCATACACATCCTATTTTATACATAATTTAATATGTATAAAAGATTTTGCAGTTTCGATGTTTACTGCGGCAGTTGATTTAAGTAGGAAGGTATCTTGTTTTCATGACCTGCCTGTATAAACCTTTTCGTTGAGCAACTTGTCAACTTCACATCCAGTGCTGTGATATTAAAACCAGAAATCTGTATGAATGCAGCATTAGTGTCAACGAGAAGTCGTTAATCTATATAAGAATGTCGTTAATCCGGAAAAAGGAAGCAGATCACTTTTTATCGACAGTTTATTATATCGTTTTGACCCAAGGAACTTACCTACCTTTTGTAACTAACTCATGTTTTTTCTGAGGTAAGCAATAAATATCGGGTTTTTTAACGGGTAACACTCCACATTTGGTCAACTGACGGATCAGATAAAACCAGCGCTTTGCATCCGATGATTTGGTTTATTCTAAGCTGTTTAATCTATCACACACACCCTCGAAAACAAATGCAATTTGAAAAATAAACCGTTCGTTGGTTTTTAGGAAGATTAAATATGTATGTGTAATCATTAAATCTTTGATAAGTAAATCGGTTGTCAGACCATTCAAAATTGGAATTATCAAACATTAAGTAATAAGATTTGAAGATTAGATCAGTTTTGTCTACTAAATCTGTCATTCGTTGTGTTGTTTTGTGTCATTGGATTAACATTCTGATACAATTGAAATAGCAGACATTTATCCACATTTAGGCGGTAAGTCATAACGACAAACATAAATTTAACCAATTTAAGTACATACTGTGTGCTAATCCATGGTTTTTAAAGCATTCAGTTACCAATCAGTTGCAGTTGAATTTTGTTTAGTAACTTTTAAGCAAACAAACTGACCGAGCGATTAGATTGCAACACTGCCTTGCGTGATTACGTCACTGAAGATGATCGCACGCGCATGTGGGCCACGCTGGCATCTGCTTTGTTTTCATGCCTAACAGCCACTCAATTCACTTACTATCTTTGATATCTTTGAGGTTTTTTTTACTGGAAACGACTATTTTGTATGTATAATAAAAATAGGTTATAAGTGAATAGCGATATGGACATGTGAAGATTTTAAATAATTTAGTGCGCTATTATATGATAGCCCAATTCTTGAAGAAGGCTTATAGCCTACTTAGCAGCACACTCTGATAATTAACGTGGCGAAGCGGGAGAAATCGCAGGGCAGACCACAAGATATTATTATTTTCGTCATAGTTACGAAGTATCCGGAACCAATGCTTTATGGTTCTATTGGCGCAACGAAAATAGCATCAAGTCATCGCCAGTTCCTTCCAGTATAGTTCGGTTCCGTAGTTCCACAATAGCATTAACCTAGATATAAGTGGGAAAGCGGCCCTTCGGTAATTTATGACTTTCTATTTTTTGATAGCGAAGTCGATTCGAAATTCGGACGTGGGCGAACGCGTTTCGTAACCAGTGGAGGGAGATAAAAACATCTAGTCGGGAAACAAGGAATCATGAACAACGGAACATTAAAACCACGATTTGAAACACTAAACAATAGTTAATTAACAAAACGTTGAAGCTATTGGTAAAGTTAGTGAAGCGAACCGTAAGCAAAGTGGCAGTCTACGGTTAAAATTAAAGGTGAGTTCCGATTTAGTTGTGGCGTACGCGCAAAATAATAAATCGTGTCCAATTAGCGAGCCGCGGCGCGTTATCGCGACAAAGCCAAGCCGTGCACTTAGCAACGCGCCACTTCATACACACAACACCACGATAAAAAAATACAATAATATGATTGACTTTGTGATATATTTTTTGTTTTTAAAAAGGCAGGATTCACACTTGGAAGCCATATGTCACGGGAAATTTTACAAACATACTAGTACATAATATTCGAAGTAGTGAGGGGAATTTTTTGGTTATTAGATACAACTAGCTTCCCGCCCACGGCTTCGCCCGCGTAGTTTCTCGGCTTTTATATACTAAAATATGTATCTATTATACATATAAACCTTCCTCTTGAATCACTCTATCTATTAAAAAAAACCGCATCAAAATCCGTTGCGTAGTTTCAAAGATTTAAGCATACAAAGGGACATAGGGACAGAGAAAGCGACTTTGTTTTATACTTTGTAGTGATTAATGATTAGGTTAACTTCTATCTAGCGACGTTGTGTTTCATTTCACATACTAAACAAACATCTGTGGATCACACAAATAGATATATGTCTCTATTGGGAATCGTACCGGCTACTCAGTTCAACGGTAGAGGTAACCTTAATCGCCATATATACATTGTGCAGTAAAGCCAATCAATATTTTATTTAACTCTAAGTTTTACTTTAACATCTCGGTCTAGGAGTCGCAAGTGGTGGTTCAGGAGCGAGGCTCAACTCCCGGTCGAGTAAAGTGTTATTGTGTTTTATGAAAATCCTAATAGCAGCTCGAAGTTTAGATTTGCGCCCAGGAATAGGCTGACGCCTACTAAGTACATGAAAACATATTGCCTAACTCTACAGTGTCTACAGATCTGACAGACGAATGTAGGTATATAAACTTTTTGGGGTGTACGCATGATAGTGTGTTATGTAACCTTATTAAATCCTCCTTCTCTGTAATGCTAACGTACAAAGGCCGACACTTTGTGTGTATCCGGTCGCATTTTGAATTCGTTGCTTTTAATAGCTTCACCCGTAAAACGTATCGGTTCGACAACAGAGGGTCAGGGGATGATATTTATGATTATGAAGCGACCGAACAATAGGTAAACAATGGAGAACACGATACACAACCCATCTATTTAATTTCGAGTAGACACCGTTGTCATGTTTTTGTTTGCGGTCATTTCCATAAATTATAGATGTGGGTCGGCAGTGTTGCCTTCTTGTAAAATGTACCTGCTATTGTTATGGTAAACAGCATCGTGACGAACAAGCTCTCCCAGAGATTTGGTAACCGCGGCGTACCTTGAACTTAGCGGGATGATGAATGGGAGCTATTCTTCAAAATAAAATAGATATTTTGTAATTTGATTGAAGACTAGTAACATAATAATAATTCGCATGTACAACATCAAGCTATAAGTCCAGTTCTCGCTGGTCTCTTATTGTGTACAAATCCTATGCCATGCGAGACCAGCTTCAACTGGAATTGTATAGGTTGACCTTAAGCCGTGTGTACCTTAGATTATGTAATAATAAGACATATTATAATACACTACTACTAGCTTATCCAATATCTTTATTGTTGTAACCATAAAATTCGCAGAAAAAAGTTCTTATCTGCCCTGCACACATTCTGCACAGGCATCACAGATCTTTAAAAACAAACCGGTTTAAGTACACACAGCCACAGTGGACTAATACGGGCTGATGAAAATGTTGATGATTATAATGCACTTAATGAAGGCGTATGTCTAGGGACAAGAGGAAAAAAAAGGAAGCAATATCGAAACGAGTTAATTGTCACTCACTGATGATATCCTGGTATCGTCATAAGTGACGGCATTAGCTAGTCAATTGTAGCTAGTTCATACCGTGGAAAAAGATTATTCACTCAGGTTGATTACCCAAAGCGAGCCTACTGATCCTTATTCCTGATGAATATGTATCACCCAATCTTACAAAAACAGTTTTGAGTTTTTATAAACATAAGTAATTATTATCAAGTTATCTTACTTTTATGTCATATGTTTATTAAAAAGCGTCTCTCAAGTCCACCGCACACATGGGCGCTAATGGAACAATCCAACAATTCCCCTTACATTTTAGGCGAAATTAATTAGGAACTTTCGTCGAAATTCCCAGATATCCGTATCCTAGTTTGGGTCCAATTAGTGGTATAAACGCAAGAGTTTAATTTTGTGCTTACTCCTTACTTACGTTACGAGCTTAGTGCATTGTTCAGTCACGTGCGCCACCAATCAGTTTAAATTTCGCCCAATAAGGATGCGCCGTATATGGAACCCGCCGTATTATCTCGATACTGTGCACAAAACATGCGCTAATTGGCTGAAATGTCATCATATTGCAGATGATAAATGACGCACGATCTTACAGACCGCTCTTTTTGTGTTATGATGAGAATTTTAATGAAATGTGCAGTTTTCAGTTGCTGCCTTTTAACTCATTTGTAAGTAATGACTAAGCGAGACTTTCGTGGCATAGGTTTTAAACTTGATTTAAATGGCTTTTACTAACTAGTTAGGTTCTCAGACGAGAGTACCTAATAACGATAACGCCAAGTTTCTAGGCAATCACTTAGGCACTACATTAACCCGTTTACCTCATTTGACTTGTATAAGACAGAAACTTCTACACAAATCGATAGGAAGTTTGTTCCTTTTCTAATTTCCATTAAAAAAATATTACTTACATAAGTTTTAAAAGATAGCTTATTAATTAATTAATTGTCTTGCCGTTCCTTAAGGTTTTATACACCAGCTACAATACTTATAATAATAGATAAGGAGTTGTAACTTATCTTTAAATGTAATAAAAATACGTATTACATTAGGTAAACAACAATCGATATCCTTATGACAGTCTCCCTGATCTAGCGAGGTCGTTGACTTACCCACTGGCCTAGTTCACACGTGATCAGACCATTGAACGTTTCAGATCTGCGCCCGCCAACTCATTCGCTCAATTGCCTCTTCCTGCTTGTGACAATGTAGCCAGCACAAGACTATTTCTATACGTTTTTGTATTACCCCACTGATGTCGTATCTGCACTTGACCGAATTTTTTAGGTAATCGCTATAAAAACCGGCAAACCTCTACTTAACCCTACCCTGAACATGCGTGATGCTATATGGAGGAACTTAAACATTTGAATAAAGAATTTGATGTGAGCAAAAATTCATGATTAATAAAAAGAGTCCAGATTTAAAATAGAGTTGGTTGATGCGCAATGCGTGATTTTATTAGTCACGCAGTTTATTTATTAAAAGCACCACAGAGAAAGCACAACATTTCAGCCTTTGATTGAAACAGATCAAAACACTGGCTAAAATGATGATGTTTTAATACTCGTTGAACACGAACATTAAAAATAAATCTGTTAAGTAAGCACATGGTTTATTTGTGCTGTTCCTACGCATTGCACGTGTGGATGCAACTCGTGTGCGTAAGCGTCGTCGGCCTAAATCGCGAGTGAGAACTCGGCACTCTCTATTTATATCTTGAAGGGATGACGTTAGAACAGCAGGGAGGTATTTTTGTCACTGCAGGCATGTTGTACACCGAGTAAAATAAGTCGTATTGCGAATTTATGTGAGACAAGTTTATATGTTTAAATTTTATTGTGGCAAGGTTTGGCATGAGATGTATTATGTTTTCATGCAATCTGAAATATCATGTCATTTTTGACAGCCAGCTATTAGAAATACCACTTTGAAAACTCACCGGTTTCTAACCTAAAAAGTAAATAAACGGCTAAAACGATACATAACGTCTACCACTCATTATAACACACTCGAAAGTGTTACATAAACAATATTTTGGACTATTGACTCTTACTGATCGCCGTGTCCCGCGCGTGAGAACACCTCGACCTGGGTAAATATTGTCCCAGGCATACCGCGGACGACTCCCACAGACGTCCTCGGCACCGGTACATTTAATTACCTGAATGCTCCTAGTGTAAGCGCTAATCGATAATGTTTAGCAAATGCTAAGATCTACCGGGCAATGCTCGCTCTCCACCATTTTACCGAGAATTGCACGTAGCTACGAGTATGATTGCATATATTGTGGGTACGCAATTTCTATGTTTAGATTTGCTTTATGAAACGGAACAGGTGTTTAAGCTTGGACTTTAGCCCGGTAACGTCGACTTCTTATACCTACCTATAGAGCACCAACTTATTTTACCAAAAGTTCAAACCGTCGCGATCATTAATATGATGGGAAGGTTAATAATGACAGCTATTTACCTATATCCCACAAACATTTCGTTAGCCATATTTGACTGCAAAACCCTATAAACAGATCAGAGGAATTCCAAGTTAGAAGTTATAAAATAAACAGGCTGGCAGTCCGTTTATTTCCATAAACACCGATAATTTAAGACCGAAAGAGAAATTACAGCATTTACTACAAATACGACTGTGCTGTTGATATCGAATAGCTACTAACGTGCCGTTTAATATGAGCGGTGTTCTATTTTACGATTGTCGAGACGGTATCCCACACAGTTGTAGACCGCGACTCTGCCCACAGCGTTTTCTTAATGTTATTTTACTGCACATTAATTTGTTTTAATGTTCTTCGCTGGAAACAAATAGAATGTCCAGTCTCCAGTACAACTGAATTAATGCCCGCGTCTTCCGGGTCTTCAGTTTATCTCTATGTAGGTGTAAATCTAAGTACGGTGTATTTACAATGGCGACGAGTTTTATGTACAGCATTCGTGAGCAAAACAATCGACTCAAGCGCACATAATTAATTTTATTGTTTGATAGTTGAAGTTTAATATTTAGGTATGGGGGTTTTATGATTTAAGGATTATGAGAACGGGCTGTTCTTATGATACTAAACAGCTTGCTAGTAAAATTATATGATATTAGCTAACTCAGTTAACTGTTATCTTATAGTTTAATACAGAACTCCGTATATACTACGTAAGCGTTTTATGAAGAAAGAACAGTAAAAAACCTAAGGCACTAAAGTTAATATCGAATAATTGTGTGAAAATGTGTAATTGGCCGTTTACCGCTATATTCAACTGTTTACGTGACTGTACCTTTTAGCTAAATTGGCTATAGGTACTGGCTATATAATAAATATATATAAGTTATAAATAAATAAGTTGTTGTGATCAGCATGTCCCAAATAAGAGAATCAAATTTAGGAGATCTATTGTCCTTTACGATTACGGAGTCAAATTTTTTCATAATTCAATAACTGAACAAAGCACAGTAACGTCAGTTCGATTAGCGCAGCTTATTTACAAAGCTGGACCACTGCCCGCCCACGTCCCTCGTAACTAATACACACCATCGACTATTACTTATTCCCCGTCCGTAAAATACATAGAGCTGTAAGGAAATGGAGTGATAATTTGCGGATACAGCTCTTAAGTTACCGGGGCGGGGCGTTACGGCGTCAGCACTGCGGTAACGATGACCCTTGCTCAATAATTAAAGATACCAAAACCAAATTATTGTACAAACAATGTAGTCAAATCGTATAGTCGTCGAAATATTGTCAAAGGAAAGCTAAAGAAGTCTTTAACGTACGATTAAGTGTATGCATTCCCGAAGGGTTAGGAAGCGGCGTACTATTGTACACCCATATTGTATTGACCGGTATGTTGCAATTCCATTTCAAACGGGCACACATCGAGAACGGGACTTGGGAAGACCTCTAGCGTAGCATTCGCGCTTACGAACCCTAATGAAGAAGACTAATGAAGCAGTCTTATATTTTATTCAAAGGCAAATCAACCAGCCTTTAGTTTCATCGCAATTTGTTTTTGTCTATTGAACATGCGCACTCCATTGACTTTCTAGTCCTCTACGGTAAACAGGTTCGCGATAATCGGCGCGATGCTGCCTCTGCTCGCAGCTTTGCACACTATCATGATTTATAGTTTTACATAATTGTGTCGTGGAACTGTTCTGTGGATAATCCAGTATTGTTTGTTCATGGAGAACGACCACGGCATTAGGTGTCAAGGGAAGTAAAGATTAATAATGTTGCCAGTCTTCGCGAAACAACTGTGTATTATGAAGTTTACTGTTATTCGTCTCCCTACTTGGACATGTTGACATAATCATCTATTCCTACCAATTGGTAGATATGGTAAGTAATTACTTACCATATCTTATCGCACCATAAAAATAGCTGCCTGGTTAGATTAGAGCCAAGACCTTTGTTATCATCTCTAATACAATAGATTTATGAATTTATCTAAAGGTCAAACCACAACAATAATAATTATAAAATATTTATTTGAAAAACAAAAAACGTAATTGACAAATCAAAAGTAAAAAGATAACAAAGAGAGAAGGTAACTAGGTACTATCCCGGTGTGAGAGTACCTTACAACACTATTCCTATATTTAGGAACTATTACTATACTTATACACACTATTATTATATATATTATTATACTTATAAATATGTATTAGGATACATATTTATAAGTATAATATTTGGTGAGCTGTGCTTATTTTTTTGCGATTCCATTTTAAACGGGCACAAATTACGGGATCTGTAATATGATACATATTTATAAGTATAATATTCGGTGAGCTGTGCTTATTTTTTTAGTTTAGGACACAGTGACCTATCATAACCTATCATATATCATGACCTACCATAAAGGCCAAATCAAAGAGCCTTTGCTAGAGACACTATAGGCATCTGAATAGAGGTATCTATAAATAAAATGGAAGTTTATGTAGATCGTTTTAACTTTGTTTTATATTATATTTTATATGGGGGGGGGGGGGGGAAACCCTAAAACATGATCGTCTGTCAAGGCTTCTCTCGACTCGAACTGACCTATATCTCATCTTTATTTGTATTACTGTTTTCATTCATAGTGGCCAAGTAGGTATAGATATTATAATGCCGACTCCTTGCATCCCAGTCCATAACAGTCCACACCTCAAATGATGTTTCCTTTTATCGAAAGGCAAGTACAGATTACTTTTGATAGCTGAGTTTTTTATTAGGCTAAGGATAAATTATGCTTATCATAATCGAAAATAGGCCTTACAAAATCGGTAAGTAAGTATGTAGGTACCTATATGAAAGGCCAAAAATAGCGGGGTTCTAAGAATAAAACCGCTAATTAAAATTTCCGTCACAGCATCGAAATATGAGTAGATAATATATTGGTCTAAGAATAGCATAAATGACAAAAATTATATGAGGAGGGTGTGCTACTTGCACCTGGAGATTAATAAAAATACACTTTAAGTTCAATTTCAAGTTCATTTTGCATACTGGAGAATGACATCAAATAGAACTTTTTTATACAAAACCTTTTTAGCAAATCAGCGGGTGCGAGCAATCATTTCAGCAAAACAAAATACGTTTCACAATTTCCAGAAACGCGTATCTTCAGGTGTTTGCTGTGTATGAACATGCAAACCGTGTTTACTTTGTTTTGTTTCCCCACTGAATACTGGGAACAGATTCAATTCCCTTTGAACAACTTTGTTATTATTTATCTCTGCTTAGTGAAAGGCAAATGGTTATGTTAACCATTAGTAAAGCACATTAAGTACGCTGTGTTATGTTAAACGTCTGAATAACTTAGAATTGTGTTGTAGTTTAAGTTACAGTGATTCTCTTAATCCCTTTTTAAGAAAATACTGCGGTATTTGTATTGTTTCTGTAAACATTTATTCCATTAAATGCATTAAATTTTAACATTTAATTTTAACTTTGAGGTATTCACAACGAGAACATAAGTGATTAACAGATCAACTTGAAAATAAATGAGTACACAAAATATTATTATAGTATATATACCATCACGTCTGTATTCCCCGGAGGGTAAGGCAGAGATGTACTTATTGTACAACCACATTTCGCCGGTATATTTGGGTCCCATGTAACCTATTACATGGGACCCAATGGGTTAATAGAAATAAGTTAATAGAAATAGGCTCGACCTAGGGGTCGAGCCTATTTCTATTAACCGGGCACAAATCCACTTGATATGTAACTAGTTTAACTTTACGTCTCCATATCAAGCTATACCTATATTTACATTCCTATAAATCTAACCGCTCATTGTACGGAAAGCCTTTAGCAGGGATGACCAACCTTTTTTGTTATACCTTTTTTCTATATAAAAGTTTGTTGAAGTGCAGTCAAACAAACAAAGTTTAAAACATCCGAAAAAAAATTTTTTTCCATATAGGTAAGTACCCAAATCCCTAAGTGCCGTGCCCAAATGATTACTGATAATCATATAAGATCGCTGGCCTATAGGAGGACAACTAACACTGGAAATGTATAACTTAATACATACCTGTGTGTAAAAGGTAATAAAAGAAAAAAAAACAAGGAAGCAATAAAGCTTGTATAAGTTGGTAGTAAAATTGTTGAACAGGGGCGATAAATTGTAGGTCGACACCTTTGCCACAGATTACATATAATATAGATAGTAATTCGTTAGTCTACGGTGTTACTGTCAACCTTTGTAGATGTACAAAGACACATAGTGACTTACTGCCTTGAACGAAAGCGTACGAGTCTCATGTTTGTCTTTATCAATTGTGATTTAAAATGAAGATATTTATTTATGAAAAAAACAAGTAAGTAATTTGTTTTCAGTTGTTAATAATAAGCTGCGTATAAATTTGCAAACATATGGATTTTATTTTTCGGAAAAATTTATAATCCGAAGAGATATAAAGAGTCTAAGTAAATACACTGATAAACATAATTTCTTGGACTTACGAATAAAAACAACACATTTATTGTTAAAACAAAACATTGTATCACGTCACTGCAACTGCGAGAAAGCAGGTCAAAGGCCTCAGTCCTATTGAGGCGTTCATGATATATGAACGATTATAAAACAAGGCTGTGACACTTAGAGCAGCCAGTAACGATGAACATGGTTCAGTCACGAACCGCGACGAGTATCGCAGACCAGCGCTAATGAGCGATCTCGCCACCCGATACCGGCGCGGGCGGCGACGCCAATGTTGACTTCTTCGCAAGAAATATCTTATTTTTACGTCCTCTCACATGATCACATCCTCTGGTTAATTAATTTTATTGTATTCACTTTATTATTTTATTGGGAGCCTTCAATATTCAGACAGAAAAATACTCTTTAAAAATAAAATAGTATTGTTTAGTTACCTATAAAAACTCGTTCGTCGTTTTGAAAAAAGTGTTCTTAACTCAAACGTTACTCAAACAATTGAATAAAAAAGGTTATGTTAATTCAAACTTACAGCTTAGAAAAAGATTTCCATTTTTGAAATGGCCAGTTTTCCTTTTTTAAGTGTCCATTTTGTTCCATTGTTTTCCATTTTAATTGGTGATTGTGTCTTGTGTTATTTAAATGTCTCTTTGAAATTTGTTATTACCAGTTAACAGAAGAAATCATACTTTCCAAGTAGTTACTTACTTAGTGTGAGAAATGTTTATAGTGACAAGTACGATCAAAGTTAGTGACAAAGTCAAACAAGTAAGTTAGTGCGTAGGTACCTACCTACCGTACAGTTAAGTTACGATGGTGTCGTGACATTGCAATCTAAGCACTTTCATACTTTCTTGTGTTTCGTCATAGTTGCTCAGGTTGGTACACCTCCTCAATCATGCAGACAACGGTAATATATTCTAAATGTCACTTAAGATGATGCATAATGGATTCCGCGCCTCGAGGTGTTTCGAATTATCAAACGAAGTGTGTCGCATGAAATATGGGAAAGGCTAAAAAAGTACTAGTTATTTTTATTGTAGTTTCAAAAAGCATTCGCCTGGTAAAAAAAATTCAAGATACCTATATTTTTTTGCGAATCAAACTGTGATCATATTTTTCTTATATATTTAAATAAAATACTTTTTAACCTTTTGATTAAAGTTAAATTATCCTACAAAATAGCTCGATGGAAAAAAATGACTGTGAGTGCGTTCTTCTTGTAATCAAAATTTCTTAACATTAGCGCCATTCACTTACTTAATAATATAAATAATAAGATACACACAATACTGCACTGACTGCAAGTCATTAGCTAAAGTCTTTACATAGTCGAGTAATTATGTCCGCCGTTAATTAAGAGGTTTCACGGTACTCACATTGTTCGAACAATCGGTAAACCGGCCTTTCAAGTACAGACAGCACATAAAAACAATTGTTTATAAAGCCACTACGTACAATGAATGTCAGGTATGAGTTCTTTAATGCGCGAACGGAACGAATGGAAAAGGAGTTGAAGAAACTGTTGTTGCACATCTGATCAATAATTCTGCGTCAATTACAATTTTATTAAGTTGGATCGTAACGGTTGCCAATTTGCCATACTTGCCAAAAGAAGTATCAAAAAATTAAGTGCACTTATTGCACAGTAAATATTTTTTGTTACTAAGTGTTCTTTTCTAACTCTAGCTCCAAAGCTACTGACTAATTTAAAAAAACTAAATGTTTTTAGTATGTTTCAAAGAAAATCTCTAGTGGTTAGTATTTGATTTAAACAAAAGCGGTTCTATAGGTATCGTCACATATACTTACAGAGCTTTCATGATGACTAAGTAGGCATTTTTTTAAGACATCATTTCACATAGATATGATATTTTATGTTTACGTAACCCGTGTCCGCCGAATGGCCACCTAATTCTTATTGTATTTATTAAGCTGTAAAATTTAAAGGATTCTCACTTCGACATCAAAGTAAATGCCTCCAGGGGATGATAATGGTTTTGTAGCAATTTTTTTGTAGTTTTGCTGGTCAGTGAACAAATCTCATTGCACTTGTCCGCTTATTTCCATACAATTTGAGCCACACACGGCGAGGCGCGTCCGCGCTCCTTTTGCGAATAATTCCGAACGAACGAACTTTACTACTTAAAATATGTATGTAGTCTTTTTATGAGCTCCATTAAAAGCCCAGTAATTTAAAATATAAACTCATTTGGCTCTAATTTCTATCTAGGTACCTACTGCAAAAAAAATATCGCATAAATATCAACACTGTAACATGACAGTTAAAGGTGTACATTTTCAAAAGATTCGATCTCAAAACATATTGACGTTGTACAACAAAAAAGTGAAATGGCACCTTTCTATTCTATCACAGCTTTTAATACCCACTAAACAACCGTCCAAGTCGATAGAGGAGCGCCCTCATGTAGGCGCTTATGATAATAAAGTTTGGACAATGGACGCGGGCAGTGTTTGCGGTGGACCACCGGCGGCGGCCGGCGGGTTTGGCCTGCCACTCCGGCCGCTGTCACCACGCGTGTTCCATTCTATACTAAAGAGAGACCTCCAACACAAGGAAGCGAAAATAACCAAACAAATATATCTCACTGAACGCCGTCGTAAAACTTGTTTCAGATATCATTTTGCATAAGGACAAGATTGCAGTTCCTTTTCATTGTAGGATATATAAAAATACTTTTGAAAGTTTAATTGCCAGTAAATTATCGTAAATCTATTATCGAGGTATGTTCATTAAACGTAAACATTTATAAAGTAAGTCTTGAGGGATTTTAAGTGAACTGGATCTGAATTGTTGTCATTCACTGAGTAGATAGTTGTATTTCTTAGTCGCTTACTTAAATAAAAAACAATTATTTTTTATCCTTACGTTCGTGGTCGAAGGCCGTAAGAATGTATTTTTAATGTGAAGATATATCCTGTTTCATACCGCATAAACCACATAACCGAGACACTTTTAATGATTCGTTTAAACCATGGTTGTATCAATTTCTTATGATATATTTTACACGTAGCACCTGACTATATAGCTTCAGTCATTAAATAAGGTTTTATGTCAAGAAAGGATGCAATGATAACCATAAAATATATAAACTTAACAATTATCATAAAGCCTGTATCCGTGAAGGGCTATGAAGAACTGAAATAAAGTTAAAGATAAGTTAAATTTTATAAAGTTCGCGTACGTCATGTAAATCGTTAAGTATATAAAATATTTATCGATTTCCGACACAAATTGATACCTATTTCTGTACATTTGTCAGTACATGTAGACTAGGCGAAATCACATATCAGTCTGAATGGTCTCAAATCCATTGAGATGACACCAAGTGCACATTCGACTGAAGTCGCGTGTGATCACGTAGGGTCGCATACGCACGTATTGTGCGTGTCGGCATTCCATTCAGTGCCACGCTATCACATCATCTGGCTGCCCGGTCGCCGCTCTTTGATCTCTACAATTATTGACTAATCGAGTACTACAGACAATAGATCACAATTTTATCAAGCTCCTGGACTTATGACATCGCTAGTCAACTGTTCTTATTTAATTTTGAATACTTTCTGCTCTAACCAGCATGTTTGATGATTATCTACGATTTAATTAGAGATAATTTAAGATCGTCTCTCTTTTTGCAAATTGTACGTCTTTATAACATTCTGGAGTGAAAGTAGTAAAATTGCGACATGGACTAGAACTTAATCACAACTGCGTAGGTGGGTACTAAAAGCTTTGCTTAAAATTAAAAGTTAAGAAGTTGAATGAAGTTTGCGAACAAAGAAGTGAGGCCGGTTAAAACTACGCCTTGCCGTATACAAACACAATTACACGCACACACGCACGTGATACGTTAATGACGTTTTGATAGACGTGTAGCGATAGCTCGACTCTGCTCGACTGAAAAGATAAAGCGTAGTTTCGGTATACGTGTGTGCTTGTAATTGTGTTTGTACACGGCAAGGCGTAGTTTTAGCCGACTCACTTCTTTGTTCGCAAAGTTCCATCTTAACTTTTTATTTGATCTGAGCTTAGAAATCGTTCTTAGATAGTAGTGTTAAACAGAGGATTCTCAAAAAAAAAGTTTCACTACAATCAGACGGATTCCTAAGCAAAATTTTTAGTACCTATTCTGTTGTGATTAAGTTATAATTCATACTATTATAACTATGATTTGGAAAAAAAATGCGCCCAAGGAGAGACTGCCGCCTTAGTTATATCTACCTATGCCTTAAATGCGATTTTGTCTTTTTATTATTCTGGATCTTATACACTTAGAAGTAGTGACGCTCGTGACGCACCTACAAAAACGTCGTTGCCATTATTTATAGTATTTGGTTCCCCAAATATCATCAACTTGACATTTAAACATTCTTTACAAGAAACCGTAAAGCTCTCAATGAAAGATTGATGGCCACCCACGAAATGCATTTTTATTGTAATGGCTATCTAAATGGTTGTGCAATATGGTAGCACTATCGGTCGATGTCAAGGATAGATAGGTTGTTGATGGGAATTTATCGCCCTTCACAGTAGTGGGTGCGGCCCAAGGATACGAAACACGAGACACAAACTAGGAGCGGTCTTCGATAGACGGCTGACGTTGTTTGCATTTTACCAGCTAATGGAAGCCGCGAGGTAAGTTCGCAAACATACTGTATTACAATAATAATGAAACTATTCTATAAACTAATAAACACGCAGCGTAGGCGCAGACCGCGGGTAACCCCAATGAGGGCACGATCGATCGCTACGATGTGGGCGCGGAACAAAGTTTCACCATAAATGAGCCCTTTGTGCTATAAATTGGTCATGAGGGCCTGACCGATCGCCTTTTGCAATAACAAAAACTAATCATCTTCTATTTGGTACCCACGCGGAAGTATTCTGCTGCTTTTAGAATCATGCCCGTCCCCGTGGAACTAGGCGCTACATCACTAGGTACTATTTATTCAACTCAAATTTAGAACGCGCGGCTTTCTCGCTCCTAACTAAATATTTAGATAAGGAAATGTCGCAACATTAAGCAAAACAATGAGTTCTTAATTGTTACAGCTTTTCTTTATTTCTCACTCATGAGTACATCGACCCTTTGTACACGGGGGCTGTATGATATATACAAATATGATTCTTATCTCTGAAGATTATGAGAAAAAGGATTATTCTCAGCATCATTTGAGTAAGTACAGCATGCTTAGATTTTTAAATTCTATTGAAGAATTATTTAAGCTTATCGATTTTAGATTTATCTAATCGATCATTAAAGTAACATTCCCATAAAAGCCACGAAAGTAACCTGTTAATATCTCTAAGTAACATACGGCACGCGGCAGGGTTAATAATGATTTATGTTCATTTAAATGCATAAGGGCATGTAGTAGACGAAGCTACGTATGTATAATCACAGAGACCGCTGCCCGTGACCAATGGGTAAATTGAATACGAATCGGCTATTTGCTATCGAGTGATCGAACACGGAACACGCTCCAAATCGATTCGTTGCGAGATGATCGATGGATCGGCTGCCTTTTGGCCTGCATTATTTATTTATAATTCATAATTGATCTTAAGAGCGCGTTGACATCAGAAGATTAATTATAGAAACAGAAAAGTAATAAAGATATCAATTGTTAATGATATCTACCTACGGGAATAACTTATGGCCACTTTAGAAGTGTTATGAAACCGAATATCTGCTGGTGACTAAATGCATTAGAGTGCATGGGACCGTTGCAATGTTAACTAGCCTTATCGGGAAAACAATGAATGTTCTACAGGCATTACCATGCAAATATACCGGCTCTAATTAAGCCATGACTGGCTTCGGGAGGGAAGGATCGAACCTATAATTATTTAAGCTAATTTAGTCTTGTGCATCTCATGTTTATTTCCAGCTTCATTTTATGCGATGTGAAGCCGGTTGCAGGTTGCATATTACGCATTTGAATTTTATATTGATTACTACAATATTGCTGTTAGGAGTCTTTATTGCAGTTTAATATTCAAATTAGTCCATTCCTTTGATGTTCACAAGAACTAAGTGGTCCCTAATGTATGATTTCCGCATCCATGTTTGTAGGTAAGGTAAAGAAAATACTATTAGATCAATAGAATACTTATTTACCTACTTGGTTGGCGGCGTTCTTCTTTCGTGGTACTTAAGAAGTCATGGTCAATTACTCGTGACTCGAAATCCCAATTCCTATTAGGCATATCTTGTTAAAGTTAATACGTTTCTTAGGGTTCTGTGTGCAACAAAGACATAAGTAAATTTCCACTTTTAGTTAATGACGTTTAACGGACGTAACGTTTGCGGGACCCACGGAGGGTGCAATTAATTGTTTAAAAATAAATTCGGGTAAAGATGAGTAACTACGTACTTTTAATTTCCGAAATATTTAACAGCTTTTTCCTTTACAACCTTCGTGACTTGGTTGGTTTAATAAGAATAGTAAAAATCTACGCTTGGCCTCTAATAATACATGATTACAGTAATTAATTACAATAACAGTGAAGTTGAAGATAGACCGTTACGACGTTACATTCTTATCAAGGATCTTGTAAACATTGTAATCAGTGATCTCTGCATAATTAACGTAGGAACACCGTTTCTGTCGTCGCGTACGCACATCCGACGTCATTACGGACATAATGACATAATGGAGGCCCACTAATACCCCGCAATCATATTCTACTCGTTATACCAACTCAATGGACAGTGACGGTTTCATTCAAGTTTATTTCTTTTGATTCATGAATGGAATGATAATTTAATGACAGTGTTCACTCTTCATCAGGTATTACGTTTTTATTACATTCTCCTGAATAGAGATGTAACTAACTAAAATGATGTAGTTTTATTTATTGAACAAGTCAGACAAATCAGATTGTAACAACTCTAAAATTATGGAATATTAGCTATTTATTGCTTTTTTATAGTACGGAAAATCCTAATGGATTGTCCGTCTCTTGGGGAGGCGGCAGGGTATGTTAGACTCATACCGACAAAAACTGCGGCACTTACCTTACATTGTTCTATAGTCATGGTCAAGGGATTATAGGACTATGGGCCTATGAAACAAAGGACCTATTTGCTCCTGGCTACAATCAGTTATGATTAGAAATACGAATAAAATTTAATTGCTCTTAGCACTCTAAATTACCTCATTGGTCTAGTAGTTGCAAGCATAGTTATTGAGCGTGGGCACTTTGGTGCTGGTCGGGGTCGGGCATTAGAAAAAATTCTCATACTTGTAATTAAATAGCAATAGGCATGTCCCAATTACATACTCGTATGGAGCCTAAAACATATCGGTACAAACATACTGTTGACTCTGCCTATCCCTTTGGGGAATATAGGTGTGATGTTATGTCATGTTAATGCCTACCAAACCAAATTTTATCTGATTTGGTAGATGAAAGGTCATGATGAGCTCATTTTGTTTCCGCTCATATGGCTATCGACGTCACTCATGTTATCATTAATCATAATGTTTCATTCATAAGATCATGATTGTCTGCTACTGAAGACGTACGACTACGATAGACGGCAAGGAACTCTTTGAGGATATTATGACGACGATCATCGTTATAAAATTCTTTAGTTTAATGCCCACCACATCTGTATTATAACTTGTAAGTCCGTGGGCTTACACCTACGAGTGGTCATGGCCTAATGGCAAGTGACGGGTACTTACCGAAGTTATTAATTTAATGCAAAGTATTTAGGTTTGTCTTGACTGCCTCATTAGTCAAATATTCGCGAACATAGCTGCTGTTTCCAGATTAGCAGTGTTAAGTATTGGGTTTTTCTATACGATTGCTACAATCAGCACATGGAGCGGAGTGCTGTGTATTCTTTAAAGGTCACCTTAGAACCCCTCATCCCCCATGCAACGCCTTTTAGGGCACATTTCTGGGGATACCGATGTAAATCAGTGCCACCTCCGCCTTACCCTTTGAGGATACGATTGATGGCTACGTATGTATTAAAACTTATTTCTTTTGTCACAGGTTACTGGTTGGAGCACCATTGGGCCAAAATCTACAACCAAACACGACCAAGTCCGGCGCGCTGTGGAAGTGTGGAGTGACTTCAGCTCCTACTGACTGCATCCAAATCATCACCGATGGAAAAAGGAGTGAGTTAACAGTATACAAAATCACTTGATCAAAGGTACTTCAAGGAATCATTAGAGTATGATCAGCATTGAAAGTTTCCTCTGCCTCCACGATATATGGACATTGCATTTGACATCTGAATGTCCATCATATTTCTTTTTTCAGACAAAGATTTTAATATTATTATAGTTGTAAATACTACGTATTTTAACGTACTCATTCAAGTAGGTACAACATTAAGCTCTACTTTAAGACAATGCGCCAAAACGATAAAATATTAGTTTTAGTACTCACAAATGTTGATTTTAAATTCACTATAGAATTGTCAAATATACACATAGATCACGACTGCCTAGAGGATTTTGTAGTTAGGAGTCGCAAAACACTTGCTAAGTAGTACCTAGTGTGTTCTCACAATCTAGATACAAACGAAGGAAATGCTGGAATACGTCCACGAACCAAGCATCAATGTAATCGATTAGAATATCGATATAAGTTTTAACTAAAATGTTGTCTTTTGTCGGTGGTGCCCCAAACAGCGAAGTACGGCAAGATAGACACGAGTAAGTGAGCTGTGGTCTCAACCTCCTTTTATTCTTAATCATTATGCTCTTCGACTAATCGACTAATCGCTGATGTACTTTTTGATTTACTAATTGTCAATTCTTGTCTGCCCAAGTTCCAGCTGGACCGTCATTATGATACTGCAACGCATGATATCACTAACTTAGTGGTTTGAATTTTATTTTGCAAAACATCACATTCACGTCTTGATGTATTTAGGATGCATTTTCTGTAATAATAATTCTTTCAATATACAGGTAAACCTATATAATTAAAATTCTCGATTTTGCCTTTTTCAAAATATGTTAGGACTAGGTACAGAAACAAAAATATAAAAGTAAAATCTTTACTAACAGAAAATGTATCCTCTTTACAATAATAAAAAGCACTAACTGCTTGCAACAGCACTGAAACCACATGCTTGAGCTACACAGCACTTTAGAAAGTATTGAAATATTTATTGTATAATTAATTGTTTATACCTTTATAAAAATAAGTAGCGATCGTTGTTTGGAGTATATTCAGTTCAATATCTTGAACATAGAAGAAACTCAAACGAAAATAATTTAGCGTAGAATCCTTACAATTAGACCTAATAAACTTAGAGCTTGTTAGAAGTGTAAAATCATAGAGCTTCATAATGAAGGGCTTAGATTGTTATCGACCGTTTAATCTCACGGAAAAAATAATTCTTAGGTGAAAATTCTCGATCGTCTTAACTCGTAACATGAACTAAAGGTGACTGGCTATAATACTTAAACAATAGTTATTAACGAAACACATTCGGAATAATAAATGTGCGGAAAATATTGCACTTACAAAATTCCAATTAATATGGTCAAAACCAATTTATGTCTGGTTTTGAGTAATGATTTTAACAAGAGACTACAAGTAACCTTGGGCCGAATAACTTACATATTAATTAATTAATTAACATAATTTTATTATACGTAGTCTTCGATAACGACCATTAACCCGAGACCACAAGTTTGAGCCGTATCTTCACGTTGTTATCACCTTGATTCATTACAGGTTGCAGGAGTAAGATATCGTCACCTTAGCAAACACGCCTTGAGTTTTTCACTGACACTTTTAATATCGATAAAAACATTAAAACCACATAACAAAGACACATTATTCAATACGACACTGTCTGGAATAGTGCACGTAGAGTTCCTTTATTATCATTTTAATTAAAACAAGTTTTAAAGTGGATTTGTTTGTACCGGTATAAAAAGTATCGAATTATAAAGAGTTTTATCACTTTAGTTTGATAACATTTCAAGTTTTGTTATCAAGTAGGGGATGCATGTTTTTATACGAAATGCTATGTTCTATCAAATGCACGATGTTTGTGCAACATGATACAGAAAGTATCATTCTCTGATGCATTTGCAAGATTCTTTTGCTGTTAGTATTGAGAACCCTGTTCTTGCATTACACACGCCTGGTTGCAATGCTTTGCATTTGCCAAGATTATCACCAATTCCGATTCTTATTGGGATTGAGTGAAAAACTTCTGTTTTTGAAACAAAAGCAACAAGCCACCACTTTTGAACGAACGAAGTTGCTTTTGTTTAACGCATTAATTCTAAATTTTCTTTTGCAGTTTTGATTTAAATTCGATTAATTTATCCTGGGTTGAGTTTAAATAACATGGTGTTATAGAATTGCGTAAACACTAAGAAAATATATACTGTTTTTGTGTCTAATTGAGCTTTTAAAATTAAGAGACCTTGTGCTAAACACTCTAGTAAAACGTTATCCATATGGGATAACATATGTGGTTAATTTTATCGAATATTTTTATTTTTATAATAATATTTTGCTATGATTATATCGATGCTTTTTAACAGATGACCGCTTTGATAAGAGTGGCACGTATTGATAATTTATTAATCTATAGATCTGGATTCTGATCAACTGACTGCTCCTTACTCGGATGAGATCAAGGAAGGTCAGTGGCTGGGAGTGTCAGTGAGGAGTCAGGGCCCTGGGAAGAAGGCTGCAGTATGTGCACACAGGTTGGTATAGTTATATACGAGCTTCTTCTTCTGTTCTCATCAGTGTCGCGGTCGTAAGCGCGACTGCTGAGCTAGAGGTGGCCGGTCGGTGGTAGGGTCACTTGGGGCACAGTAAGGCCACGAGTCACACCAAGATACTGTAAGACTCCCACCCCTTCCGTTGGAATCTGATTTTGACTGTTGCGCGTGAGAGCCAGTTTTACGCGGTTGCTGCGGCTCTGGAAGGCTGTAGCAAGTAGGGCATTGAAGTAAGTAGTTTTGAATGTCTCGAAAGTCTAGATGAAAATATATATTTTTTTCTTCAGATATATCCGCAAGCAAGGAGAGCTGCAATTCGGCCAAGGTTTATGCTACACACTGAGCAACGAATTAGAATTATTAGATGTCATGGAGCCTTGTCGAGGAAGATCTGTTGTGAGGTAATTCTGGAACTGACAAATCTTCGCACCATCTAAGAAGACTACCTTGGCTCTAGTTAATTTTCTCTAGTCTTTATTCTGCCAATTGAATTTTTTTAACACTAGAACCAATAACTGTCTTAAAGATGAAGTCAATTTAATCATTATAGGAATATTTACTTCAACAGCTTAGACCCTGTCTCTGCAAGACTAGCTTCAACCTCATTCAAGTCAATAATGAACAATACGTACGTTATACTGTTTCAGAGAACACGAAGAATACGGATTCTGTCAAGTGGGCACGAGCAGCTCCCTTCTCGATGACGATACGTTGTTGATGGGTAGTCCAGGGCCTTACACCTGGAGAGGCACCATCTTCGCCCAGGACACCAGAGACGATGTCCTGGAGAGAGACAACCAAGTGTATATGGCGCCAGTGCAAGATGGCGCTAGTCCAGTTGAAAAGTATAGTTATTTAGGTGTGTATAAAGAAGGTTACAATATAACTTGAATGGCACTTGTAAACATAAGTATCAACTCATTCCATACAAATACAGTAATAAAAGTAACGTTATGATCATATAGATAACCGAAGAACGGTCTATTCTCTTCAGTAGTCCAAATAAAACCTCCACAAAGATTTGCACAACAACCGCTACACGGTTAGTAAGTGCGACTGCTACACTAGAGGTCTCGGGTTCGATTACCAAGTCGAGCGTGGTTAATTGGGATTTTCTGTGAAATTCTCAGTACCAGCTCGGAGTTATTTGGATATATGGCCGCTGAATGGCAATAGGCTCGCCCTTTACTAATGTAAGCAAGCAACTAAGGGTTAGGCAAAGGTGAGGTGTACCTAATGGTACACCTCACCTTTGCCTAACCCTTTAGGAAATACAGGCGTAATGGTATCCTATTTAAATTAAAATGAAATCTTTCTAATTTCAGGCATGTCAGTATCAAGCGGCAACTTCTTCGGTGGCGACAAAGCATCATACGTGGCGGGAGCGCCGCGTGCGCACGGCACTGGTCAGGTGGTGATCTTTAGTAAACTCGCCACTGAAGACTGGGGCAGAACCGACCTTAACATACTGAACTTCACTCTACTGCTTAAAGGAGAACAGTTTGGTTCTAACTTCGGCTATGAAGTTGCCAGTGCTGATGTTAATGGAGATGGGTATGTGTGATTCACAGTTTATCAGTGCCCAAAACTGGTAGGAGTATAATGTTTAATAGTGTCATCGTAATGATAGAAAAAAATAGAATAACTTCTATTACGTGTTGTTCTCTTATACTAGCTATAATACTGCTCATACTTTTTATGTCTGACTGCCTCATTAGTTTAGTGGTTCTAAGCGCGACTGCTACGCTAGGGGTCCTGGGTTCGATCCCCAGGTGGAGCAGTGTTATTGGGTTTATCTATGAAATTCCCAGTAGCAGCTCGGAGTCTGGATTTGTGCCCGGTTAATGGCAATAGGTTTACCCCCTATTACATGGGACCTAAACATACAATTTCGCATTTCGCCGGTACGCAGGGTTACGCAGAGGTGTACTAATGCACACCTCTGCGTAACCCTTCGGGGAATACAAGCGTGATGGTATGTTATATATTAAAGTCATATACAGACAAAACACGTAAACGTACTACCCCGTAACTATTTCTACAGACATATCCGCATTCTTTATGATATTTTTTTCTATTCCAGGTTGCCCGACTTATTGGTGGGCGCTCCTTTCTATTTCTCCCGAGATGTTGGCGGTGCTGTTTACTTGTATTTAAACATTAACTCAAGTCTGCATCACGAATACAATGTTAGGATAACAGGCAAACAAGAATCGCAATTCGGTATTGCCATCGCTAATGCTGGAGATTTAAATAAGGATGGATGCCAGGATATAGCAGTAGGAAGTCCTTACGAAGGCAACGGTGTTGTATACATCTATATGGGAGATAGGGAGAAGGGGTTGAATTCCAAGCCAGATCAAGTGATCACCGCGGAAGCACTGCCGGTTCTAATGAAGACTTTCGGTTATGCGTTGTCTGGAGGCATTGATTTGGACGCTAATGGATACCCTGATTTATTAGTTGGTGCTTACGAAAATGTAAGTTGATAAATAATGAAACTCATCTGTTAGTTACACTTGCCTTCTTCATATCATTTAATTATAATTGATTGATTTCATGTACACATGGTTTTATCATCTTTCAGAGCAGCGTTGCCTTAATACGAACACGACCGATTATCGATATCAAAACGTCTATCCGACCATCGAACACAATTATCAATATCGACCCCACGAACCACGGCTGCGACCGCGACCCCAGTTCTAACTACACCTGCTTCCACTTCCAAGCTTGCTGCATCATCGAGTCCTTAGTCAAGACAACTCAGTCTAGCATTCATCGCCTCAACTACGTTATTGAAGCCGAAACATTCCCCGGTGGCAGGAAATACTCCAGGGTCTTCTTTGATTCTGATAAAAGCAATATTGTGAACAGAACTATTATGCTCGGAAGGGATGTTGAAGACTGCAGGGAACATATCGTGTATTTGAAAAATAACACTCGGGATATACAAACACCAATTAAGGTAACTATACATTTTCAATTATCTTATTGTTTACTTCACTGTTGATTTCTCTCGAGAGTCGTGATACGGAAATGGAATTTAAGTATTTTTAAGCGAAATGCAATGAAAAACAGGAATACTGCACCTACACAGTATTCCGGTTTTTCATTGATTGAATTGACTTAATGTAATTAGATTTATTTGATTTTAAAAGTGTTCACATAGATACCAGCAGTATCAGCTTTGAAAACTGAAGAACTCACTTATACTAAGAATAAATACTGCAGTCATAAGCTCTTTTAGAAAATTTAATCACATTGTGGTCTTTCGAAGACTAGAAGCCAACACGTTTATAGCTTGTAAACCACGATTACTAATGATCCGTCGTTTTTATAGTTCCAGGTACAATACCTTCTGGTTCACGCGGAACCAAGATATTCCCCTTCTGGCACCCTCCCTGATGTGGATCAATACCCAGTACTGAATGCTACCGCCAGTTCCATGTTCACAGCCAACTTCCTCAATGATTGCGGAACGGACGCCGTCTGTATCAGCGACCTCGTCGTCGATCCAAAACTGTTGCTGCCACTGAGTAAGTACTTGATATTATTATAAGATATACCATCGCTGGTATATGTTTAGGTACCATATAATAGTGGCCAAGCCTAGTGTCATTAACCTCTGTAGCATCTCGGAGTTTGTGCCCAAATCAAAACTCCGAGATGCTTCTGAGAAATTCATAAGAAAAACCCAATACCACTTCGCTCAACCAGGGAATCGAACCGAGGACCTCTAGAGTAGCACTTAGGGCAGTGGTCCTATGTGCAACTTATCTAGTGAGACTAATGAGGCAGTCGACATTTATTAGAGTAATTAACGGTGAAAATGCACCGCTTTTACAAATTCCGATAAATTTATGTCAAGGTGTAAATAAAATCAATTTACGTTTCTTTCTTTTATTATTAAGATAAATAACGTTCCTATCTTATCTTTTCAGCGAAGGACAACAAGACTTACGCGTTAACATTAGGTCAGGAAGAAGAAATCAAGCTGTCTATAGCGGTGGACAATTACGGCGAGTCCGCATACGAGGCGCAGTTGTTCGTCAACCATCCTCCCAGCCTGCACTACATCGCAGTTAACATAAGCGTAAGACACATTTATTCTATCTATAAATCGGTAGGATAAGGTCTACCTGCACAAAGCAATTGCAGTCATTTAACTGTTCGACTAGTACCTGTCGGCGCTGCACACGCTCATACAGTGTGCAGCTTGGGAGGAGCCGCGCCGTGTCCTCGTCGCTGAGTTGGGTGGCGAACTGTCGCTGCCGGCCGTCGTTCGCGCTATGGTCGGCAGCGAGGAGTCTTGGGACGCAGTGATTTCCTTCTCTCCGTCTCTCCGTCATGTCGCGGAAGGAAGCTGCGGAAAGGGAGAGGGAAAGTTCCAGTACCATCCCGATCCGCAGCAGGCGCACCGGGGGCCGTCGGAGGAGGGCAGACAACGCCCTCTTCCAGCCTCCGTAAACGGGTCCGGGGGCGGTGGCCGCGGGGATGTCCACCAGCCCCCTTCGTTCCATGTTCCATCGGAACAGGACCCGAGGCGGCGGCGCGTAGTGTTCCATGCGCGCCCCTCAAGGATGGAGGGGGAGTTTTGACTCCCCCGTACACGGCGGGGCCTGCAGAGGCGGGCCATTACCAGTCGGGCGCCGCGAACGAATGCATAGTTCCCGTGGCCCCGACGTAGGTGCGAGAGGGAACACCGTGTGGTTTTTAGTCGGTAGGTCACCCACTCTGGGTGGAGTCCGACACGCCCCGTCGCCTCCCCGGGCGGCGGAAGTCCATGAGGATATTCCACAGGCACAAAAAAGAAAAGTACCTGTAGGCGATGACAAAATTCAACAACGTATTGTTATTCAGTAGCCGTGGTCCTCGTCGGCCGACGAAGAAAATTACTGTCGAAAGCGATAGAATACAAAAAAAAATATATAAAAGAAGATAGGATTAAGATGGTTTCGGTAGGTGGCATTGCATAATGTTCTGCCCCTAAACAAAAAGTTGAAAATATATTGTGCTTCGGTTAGAAGGGAAACGTAGCTTCTGTTATTACCAGACCGAATAAGGAATCCTATGAAATAAGATAAAAAAAAGTTGTGTAGAAAGGGAGAGTAAATAAATAATTATCATGCGCTTAGACGGTGAAAGAAAACATCGTGTGGAAACTTGTATGCCTGAGAGATTTCCAGGAAGTCTGCCAACCCGCAGAAGTCTAACGTAGTGGACTATAGCCCAATCCCTGCCACTCTTGCCTTGCCAAAGCCTTAGTCCTGCAGTACGATGTCCTAATACGGGCGATATAATATAATGGCAGATATCGACAATAACTTGGTGTTTGGTTTTTTTTTAGGATAAGCACGTTATATGCACCAGTTATAACAAGACTACAGTGACGTGCATGCTGGAGAATCCCTTCAAAAAGCAAGCGGAGGGCTCTCCGCCGATAACGATGCGTTTCGACGCACGCGCACTGGAGGACAACGACCAATCAGTCGTGTTCACTGTGTGGGCCAACTCCACCTCCAAAGAGCTGCACCGTGGGAAGAAACCCGTGGAAGTCGAGGCACTAGTTATAAAGAACGCTGAACTACTGATCAAGGGGTAAGAATATATTGGGACAATCAGTTTTGTGGCAATTTTGTATTGCCACGATGTTAAGCATAATCATCAAACAAATATCAGGTGTACTATTCACCCACAATTCACTGGAATGTTTAGGAAGGGGGTGAGTTAAATAATGTGTTCTTATAATACCTTTACTGTGTGGGGCTTGCCAAATCTTCATTGTTTAGTTTGCATAACATATTGTTTACGTGTGAAGTAACTTCCCCATTTTTCTTGCTCGTTAAATAGTCCAAAGTATCTGTTCTATTAACATAATCTCCTGATAAAAGTACTAGAATAATAACTTATGTTTGGAATTGTCACAGTGTGGCTCGACCAGAACAAGTTTTCTACGGTGGTGGAATAAAGGGAGAGTCCGCAATGAAGTACTTCGACGACATCGGGACAAGAGTGGTGCATACTTATCAGGTAAATACAATTTTAAAATATAGAGATATGCTCGCAGCTTTACACACATAGGATCCAAGTTATCCCGCGGGATAGTAAATAGCTTATATTAATCGGGAATAATGGAGCTTTCTAATGGTGGAAATATTATTAAAATTAGTACAACACGGTACACGATGTGACTGTTTTGGTTTATTTTTAACTAGCTGTTGCTCGCAGTTTCACTCGCGTCACAAAAGGATTATGTTACTATAAATCGGCTCCTATCAAAATGTAGACAGACAGGTGGACAACAAAAGTTATACAGTTTTGGCTTGTATTGCTCATTTAAAGAACTCTCATTTTATTTTCACGGTTTCACGTGAATATATCATGTACACTACACATTCGACCTTTTATAAATTTCATATATAGTGTATTAGTATGATTTCCAAAACTTGTAAAACTGCATCTTTATTTCCGTAACACTGTTATGTTAATTATAATTCTGCGTCAGGTATTCAACGAGGGTCCTTGGCACGTGTCGTCAGTGCAGGTCGTCATACAGTGGCCGCACCAGCTCGCCTCCGACACCTCGCAGGGCAAGTGGCTGCTGTACCCAGAAGACATACCCACCGTCGACGGAGAAGCTGGTCAGTTCAGTTCATGAGATTAAGTCAAGTTTATGAACTTTAAAAATCATATAACAATATGGTGTTAGCAACTAGATATTACATAATCTTAAATCAAATGCTTAACCCATGGAATACCTACATAACATTTAATTCTATTGAGTAAATTACGGAAGATGAAAATTCACAGTCGTTCAAATTAACCTGCTTTTAATTTAAATAAAAAAAAATCGTGCATGTATCAAATATTAGATTCTGAAAATCAATGGTGTATAATCAATAATCCTACATAACCGAGGAATCTTTCCTTCTGCTATCTGGATCACATCTAATGTAACACAAATTAATAATTACAGATCAAAACGGCGAATGTTTCGCTCGGGAAATAAATCCATTAAATTTAACCACACGTCCTGGATCAAGAGAGCCTTTTGAGAACTTGGAGATGGATCCATTCCTAAGTATTGGAAAGCTGAGTGTGAGTTCAAACGAGAAATCTCACAACGAGACGAGGAGGAAGTACACAGAGTACTCGAGTTCAAGCTCGTACAGCACCAGTAACAAAGTGAGACGGAAGCGGGATGAAGATGCTGTGAAGGCTGAGGCCCTCACTGATAGGAAATTAGTTGTTGATTTGGTGAGTATCCTCCTTTGAAATGTTTTTCTATTGTGACGGCATGAGCATAACGTTGTAAAAAGATTAAACCTTAAAAAAGTCGTGGTGAAACGATCATACATATTTTAATAGTTAATGCATTTTAAATTTAGTTGTTTACAGTCACTGTTTCTGATTTACATCAGTTTTTCTGGCAGTAGAATACGCTGTATTACGGACTCGCCTATTTGCCTTTCTCGTGTACAATACTATTTTTTGCAAGTAAAAATTATTAATTTGAGTTATTGGAACGGATGTATGGCGCGCCTTCACGTTTTTCTATTCAAATCTCAGTTAGAGTTAAGATTGATTGAACACAGTGCTGAGAAATAGACATTGACTCTTTACATTATAAGTACATGATGTGAGGTTGTACATCAAACCTCTTCTCTTATCTCATTTTGATAGTAAAACTAAAATCTTATCTGCATTCAATTCTAGAATTGCCAAAAGAAAACAGCGAAATGCATTCAATTCCAATGCGTGATCTACAAGCTGGGCCGCATGAAGACGAGCACGATCAAAGTGCGCGCGCGCCTGTGGAACGTGACGCTGGTCGAGGAGTTCGCCCGCGCCGCGCGCGTCAACATCGCCTCCACCGCCTACATCAGCATCCCCGCGCACTTCAACATACACCAAAACAAACAGATCGATGATAGAACTACGGTAAACTGTTGCTAAATATAACAACCTTTTTATAACGCTCATTACTTATGTTTAACTTTTGTTCTACCATTTTTAATGTAAAATAAGTTTACGACCATGAAATAATTTTAAAAGACCGAAATTTTTACCAAGATACATGTATCGTGTCAGAAGGATCTCTAGGCTATCTTAGTGTTAAGAACCTTTTCTTATATCCTCCAATATATTAAGTTGTGTCCTACCACCACACAAAAATAATCGAATACCAGCTGGCTCCAATTTCTTTCCAAATGATCCATGTCTTTGTGTTATGTCGACGTATTAGATTCCATATCGATCCACTGATTGACAGTGGCAGCGAAATGGCAACATAATTATTTTAAAAGTGTGAACACTACAAGGTGCAATTTTTTATTACTTTGTAAGTTATAAGTATGAAAAATTGAATTTCTAGCAGCGTAGCAGTAGCGTTACCGATAGACCACTCGATTAACGAAGAAGAAATAGATACAGCAATCAAACTGATTCCTAATAATATTTTTATTTTCTTTACTCTCGCTGATACCAGTTTATTTGTAACACAGGTTGAGACGGTCGCATATCCAGACTTGAAGATAAGCGAGCCGACGGAGGTGCCACTGTGGGTGATCATCATATCAGTGATAGTGGGGCTAATTGTGCTGGTGCTACTAATCATCGCGCTGTGGAAGCTTGGCTTCTTCAAGCGCAGCCGGCCAGACCCCACGCTGTCCGGCAACCTGGAGAAGAACAACCACGAGGCCAGCCCGTTCATAGGACGTGACAGAAATAGTGTTCGATAGCCCCCGACACACGTGAAGGACAAAACGTTCCACAGCCTCAAAACTGCCCAAGTGTAAATAAAATCGACTATTGTGCACACAAGTATTTAGTTTGTAATATCTCTGACTGTGATGTCTTCTTAGATGAATTTGTGTGTATGTGATGATAAAGTTATGATTCTGTTTTGTTGATGTTGAAGCACGATACGGTGGCTAACGAAAGCTGTATTGTTTTATTGTAATTTGCATTTCTCTAGCGTAATGTGAACATGTTTCAGATTGTTTGTTTATATATTCTGATGGATTATGTATTATTTTTCTGTAAATACGTACTTGCCTTATTATTTATGAATAGTTTAAATGTCTACTTAATTTGACTAGATACTAGTCACAAAATGTAATAATGTTATTGTAGTGTATGTGTAGGGAATAGTGATGTATTGTCCCTTATTTAAGTGGAAATCGGTCACAATTTGTTTTTTGACACTAAAACTACTGCAAAATGTTCAAATGAGCTTTTAAAAAACCCCGGTAGGTACTTAATTATTAAAGACTTTACAACTTAGAAATCACTTCACATTTCACTATTATAGTGCTAAAATGAATTTGTTATGAACTAGGTACGTAATTATTATAAGCATTGTAAATACAATTGTTTCCATGTCATTAGATTTTTTACAAAATTTTCTATTGCAAGTAGAGGCATATTTTACAAGTTTTTTTATAAAAAATCGCCCAGTAACACTGCCAACTATCCCGACACTAGTATTTTATACTCCTTTAATAAATTTTTGACTACCTAAATAACACTGGTTGTGATTATTTCTGTTATGAACTATATACCTACTTAATAGTACATTTTAGTTTGAATAAAATTGTGCCATTTTGATATTTTCTTTCATTTTATAATGGTAATCTAGTAGCAGACCATATAAATTCAATACAGACGTTGCTGTTATTGGTATTTATTATCAGTGCTGGCTATATTGAAAATGCATCAAAAAAAAAACCTGTGAAGAAGCAGTGCATTAAACTCGCATATATTTTTCAAGCGTTTATTTAACTTGCAATGTATGTATGTTTGTTCAGGTCAAACCTTTCAACAACATTTTAAAGCAGTTATCCTCAACCGATTGATCTGAAATTTTGCATGCACATTAAATTTGGATGACAATGCTTGGTCAGCGGAGTGATGTCATTCTAAATCCTATATGGTATACTATAAAAGCTTTTTTGAAATTTTTTCTTACTCTAATTATTTTTTCAATGAATGATGGTGGGTTAGGCATAACATAAGCAATAAGCATAACGAACTGTTCCTTTTAAGTCAAAAGTTAGTCTTGGTGACAGCAGGTAAGTAATAACCATTTAGATACTTAAGATTGCTTAAGTAAATTATTTATTTATTTACAAAATATAATATGTATTACAAATCGAAATAAATGCAAGAAGTGTAGGTTTATTAATATTAACAAGCTGTTTACCTTATTGAGGGCTGATTTTTCTATTATCACTGATAACTGTTATCCGACTGATAAGTTTGACTTATGACAGTTTTTGTACGGGATATTGTCAAAACGACAATTCGTTTGATTTAACTTATCCGACCATTGAAAAATCATCCTTAAAAATAACTTATTTGTACAACAATTTTCAGTTAAAAAAATAGTCTTATTAAACAAAATAGGTATTCTAAATATGCGAAATTTGATACGATTAACATTATACTTACGGTTTATTAACTCTTTTGCAAAACGTAACGTGTTATATAAGTATACTGGATGGTTAATCAGTACCTACGTACTTAAATGTACTTAACACCATAGCATTGGCAATAACATTAAAATAAATTATAAATGCAAGTTTTAACTTCGGACTAGGCTGGCTGGACAAAATCGCACATTAATATCAACGTGGAGATTTGTAGTAATTTATATGTGTCGTGGGCGTTTTCTGAAACAAACATAATTTCAAATTAGTTTCTAAAACGTAGTTCAAACTTATCAAGTAATAATTCAGCCTGCCTTTCTTCTCCCAATACCAAAAGAGGTACCTACCTACATTTAACACATAATTCTCAACTTGTTTAATTTCTATACATATATCTAATATTACGATGAAGAATGGACACTTTATATAATCTTCTTACGGGTACGGTACTTCATAGTGATGTTTCCGTTATCGTTACAAGTGACGATCAAATTCCAATTCGCCCATGACCTGCAAGGCTGGATAGCATTTAGGTAAGGATTTACCTACTGGGCTTATCACCTTCTAATATCGTCTATATAATCTATACCTATAATAAGTGCCTCGTTCGTCTAGTATTCCCAAGCGCAACTGCTACCCTAGAGGTCCTGGGTTCGATTCCCAGGTAAAGCAGTGTTATTTTTATTTTTTTAAATACTACTTACTTGCAATGTGGGTCGCACATTGCTAGTATTCTTGTTAACCCCTCGTACTAAGCTAAATGCTTGTATTACGAGTGGGTTCACGTCGGTAGTGCAATGGGTGGGTTTCGAACCGGTAACCACATGATCGCAAGTCCGACGCCCTAGCCATTAGGCTACCGCCGCTTCAAATGTTATTGAGTTTTTCTATGAAACTCTCTGTAGCAGCTCGGAGACTGGATTTGTGCCCGGTTATTTTTTATCCGACTATGACGGCTCAAATAGGAATAATTCTGCTTTTTTCTATATTTATAAGTAATATAATGCGAGTGAAACCGTGAGCAAAAACTTGTATCCACAATTCTTTTAAAGCTGATCCAAATTGATCGTTTTGGTAATTTAACTTTGTATGACGCATCATCAGGATAACGTTTGAATTGCTGGTATCTAGGTATATAATTTTGATCTCATATTATGTGTAAGCGTCCAAAGTGATTACCCAATCAAGTGATTAGACTTCATCTAAGTTATTCATTCATTTTATTAAAAAGAATCGTGATATAGTTATTTAATATTAGCCGAATGATATTTAATCAAACTTTTTACATTAATTATTTTAAGCCACAAAGTTATAATACACAAGTAATGAAATTTTTTACTCAACGTCTGCTTTAATACTTACGTCTTTTTTAACGGCTGACCAACAAAAAGTGCACAGTGATTTATCTTGGTCGCTTACGTCATTCTTCTGCAAACATGGTTGTTCCATTTCCCCTGTAAAACACAAAATATTAATTATTGTGATGTACTTGTACCATCTCTAATGGGGTCCCAAGTACTTACATGGTAAAACCCAGCCGTCTTCTTTTTAAATTTTGTTGTTGTTTGGATGTTGTTTAATTTCAACAGCCTTGCCAACCATACGAGTTACTTATCGGTTTTCTTTGCAAGAACTTGTGGTTTATCAAATCTGATGTAGTGCTGGGCCTTGTCAAGGTCACAAGCCAAATAAATAATATGAACGTCACCAATTTAATGATGTGTAAAATTATTTCAATGTCTCATATTCGCGTGTCGGATAACCAGTGTTTTTATTGTTGTTACAATTTGAAAATCTAATTCGTTAAGCAGATATCTAGCTAATAAATTACATGTAGACATACAAACAATTACGCCTCTATATACGCAGAGGTGTACCTACTCATGTATTTACACCCACGTAGCGCCAGTAGGTATATTTTTACATATCGTGTTCCTAGTAGGGGCGAACTTATTGATATTGGTACCCTCTTAATTGGCATGGCCATGCAATTTCATAACGAAAAACCCAATACTCTGGAAATTGAACCCAGGACACGCTCGGCCCGCGCACTCTTAACCATTAGACCACTTAGGCTCCAAACCCACTGAGGCAGTTAGATAAACCTCACTTAAGACCTGATTACTCTGAACGGTGATCATAGAGCAAATAATCATTCAAATCAGCAAATAACTGGCAGGATATTATTAATTTTTAAGGTGGGTAAATATTGCAATTTGTTGTACATACATACGTTAAATTCACATCAATTCGGCATCTAGAACATAACATAAACTGATCTTATTGCATCAGATTACAATTAGCCTCGGCCCACCTATTACTTAGTTCGTTTAAAATTATTGAAGTTCTTGAAAGCCGGATCTGCAACTTGTCAAGAGATTGTAGTCTTTGTGTTACCGGTGTAGAGTTGATTGTCGAGGTGCGTAATGTAGCTGCCAGCGAGGCGGAGGATCTCAATCTTGCTGAGCTTCCTGTCCGGTGGTTCCGTGGGGATGAGCAGGCGCAGCGTGTTGAATGCTATGTTCACGCTGCTTGGAAATACAATTATTTTGATAACAATCCTATTAAAGATAAATATTTTTCAATTTAAGTAAACGGACGATTTTGCGCATTTTTTTAATGACAGGTGTCAATCCCGAAAGTGTAAATGCTTCAGACACTCGGGTACTTATAAACTTTAGAGGTCCTTCTACCAACATCAAGAAAATCTTGAAAGATATCATTAAACTTATCTGGCAAATCGCGTCGGTAATTACCACTTACAATGTTCTATTTGTGGGTCAGTTCGAAATATACTATCTACTAAATGCATTGCTTTACAAGCGCCAAATGCAATAAAACATAGATCTTATCTTGATGAACGATATTTCACTTTGCTAATATTCGATTCCAACCTTGTCCATTTAATAGCATCGTTTATTTTAAGTTTTATATTTCGTAAGTGTTCGTCTTCAGCCGAATCGAGACCCATATTATTTTTAATAGCTGTTAAATAAGGATTGGTTTATTTTTTTTTGTATAAGGCAAAACCAATGTTAACACGAAGTCGAGACAAATTAATAATTTCCGGTTCCCATACTGCTCCGACTAATTGAGTTATTAGAAATTACAAAAACTAGCTTTAAACTTAGATCCTATGTAAAGCGATAGGATATTAGCTTTAATGGATCGTTTTTATATATTATCCCCCTCGTACTGAGAGGAGACCCGAGCCCAGCAGAGGGACAATGTTATGGGTTGATGATGATGATGATTTTATATATTACACAGTAAGTAGCTTTTTTTATAATCGTAAAACCACAATAACATCTCCTTAATATAAAATATGTAAGTATTGTTGGGATCGTAGCGGAGCGCCAAGTTAAAATATTAATAAAATAGGATTTAAACCGTTAAACTTTATGTTAATTCAAATATTAGCGGGGCGACGCCCTAGCAAAAAACATATAATACGTACGTCACCTGACTAGTCTAGAACAATTCCACTTTTAAATAGGTGGTTGATTATTCCAGCCAATCGTATAGTTATAGCAAAAAGGTTCGGTACTCCGATCACCACAGTACCTACATATTCGTTTTTATCATAGAACAATAGAAAAAAAACTATTCTTAAAAACTTGTTAATGATATAAAGGAATCTGACTTTTACTTGCAAAACCCATTACATTATGTAAAAACCCCGGGAAGTAAGGGCAATAAAAGTAATTTCCACATGCAATATACTAACTTTTGCGTCCGGTCCCTCTCGCGCGCATTCGCCTGGCATCTTTGCTTAACCGCTGGCTGCTCAGCGTGTTGGTAGGAACTCATCGACAAAATACGCTGTTCCCATGTTTCTTCAGCGCAGTGGTAATTTAGAAAATTCTCCATTGAAGGACAAAATTCGCTTATCAATATTTGTAACACGGATATACAAGTTCGACGTTTATTCCCGGATTCCGGTGATAGCGTGAGTTCGGATGCAGGATGCGTACTAATCCGGGAACGTATGTGAGCCCACTAATAAGTATTCAGATGGATATCGCTCATGAAGGAGTCATTTAAGAAGAACAGCGCGCGCCACTGACTCGCTCTTAACCGATAATTGTATAAACAGATGGCTACCGATGTCACAGGCACGCACTCGGCATGTGAGAAAGTTATTCATTAATAAATATGCAATTGGTCCTTTTGGAAGTATCTGGTATCGACTTTTGTTCAGTAACTAATTGATACTGAAATGATGATGAAATACAGAATTGTATAATATGCCTAATTCACATTTTTAACCAACTTCAAAAGGAGGAGATTATCAATTTGATTGTTTATGTTTTCGCCACCGACTTGCGAAACTGGTTTAGACAACATTTTATATTTTTCTCAAATGATTATACTTAATTATTCTTAGGTTATAGATTTTTTTTATTTTCCAAACATCTCTAAAGATATAAGTACTTACATGTAAAATCTGCCTGCGATCGAACGTTTTTAAAATTTTATATCTTAAGAAGGATATAGATTTAATAGCAAGATCATTATATTTTGTTAAAAATTTGCATCTTGATTTAACTTGACATAACCTTTAATGTGATAGGGAAGTTTATATAATATGTGATACCAGCATAAAATATTGGTCTCATCCCACTACGTCCCTGGTGTGGCGAATGGGTGACTTGTCATCAAGAATGTAAAACGCGACTCCCCCAAGCTTTGTCTGTTGCTTTAAGCTAACTACCGCAATAAATATTTTTAATGACCCCGATGATTCCTCAAACTGAATCGCTTCTTTAATTTGTTACTTGATATACACAATGTGCCATGCTTCCTCTATATATACAAGTACGCGTGTATTTGATTGCAATACATCATTGCTCTGATCTAGTTAAGAACTGTAATACAAATATTTAGGAGCCTGGGAAATATTCTAATTGTTATTATTAACTTGCCAAAGTAAATACAACCTACCTAGTTCCTTTTAAACTATCAAAAATTGTTACTAAATACATGCTCCTTAGAAATGACTTATTAACTCTTGTGTATTAAGAAATTATCTTACGTTTCGTTAATTGAGCTATTCCGTTCAATTCATTCAACATGTTTCGCGTATGCTTATGTTCACGTCTCATGGGGATGCTCGGAGTTCCGTGGGAACATCAGCTAATTGGTTAAATTATAAGATATGTCGACCGCCGCGTACTCATTCATATTCGTTTACAACGGTTACACAGTTCACGTGAAAAACAATAGACACCATCAAAGACTTAAAATGAAAATTAATAAGACGGTATGCGTTCGTAAGCTCACTTGTATGTCATGACAGTTTTTATAATATGTGCTTACTACTTATTTCCCATTCAAATTGAGCAGTCATTTATTATTATATTTAATGTTTTGACTTGACTTGTCGATTCTTCAACGACATATGAAATGCCAAAATATTTGAGAAGATTGATTGTAGTATAAAGCTCATTAGCCGCTCATCCCAGGGACGACTTGCGTAGACCAGTGAAGCAATCGCTGGTGATGCTCAGGTAGCTGTTGGTTTTGCGTGCGACGTCACGACCCCCCCACGTCGCGACTCTGTCGGCCAACCGACGCGGGCGCACCACGGCCGAGACTTTCTCCTCGCGACACCTCTGCCGGTGAAACGAGCGTCGTCGCGAGTCGCACACGCAGCCGCGCGCGAGTCGACCGCCTTCGACGCTGGCGCGACACCACCGATCAATAGTCCAGTACCTACACTTCCGCGTCCGAACATAAACCGCTTTCGCTCCGTAAACAGTTTTCGTGTGAACTATTGGTGTTACAATATCGACAACATCCTACGGAGACAGTGCATGGAGTGTCGTGACTATAACAAACTATTATTGCTTTGGATGTCAAAGTGATGCTTTTTCATAATTAAAAGGTGAGTCCAGTTACCTTTCTACTAACCATGGTCCATTCTACGAAACGATGACATTAGATGATAAAGTGGGCGCAAACGTCAGTAAGCAGTGAACGCAAGGACGCGATCTGACTGCTACTGGACATTGAAGCCACCGGCTATCGTCCTAATTCATTTGTCTACATAAAACACAAGATTTCATAGCTTTAAATTAGCAATTGAAAACTTCTAAACAATACGCTGTGTCGTCCTCTTTTACGTAACTTACCACACACCTACAATATTTGACGGAACAGTTACATTAGATGAACAGTTAAAAGTACGGACCGGTCTTGGTCTTGCCGGCGTTTAGAGATCAGCTGGTCTGACGGACACAAATAAGCTGATAAAGATCAAGGCATCCCGTCAAATTGTGTAAAGGCCGATCAAACCAACTGATGCATTATGGCTACATTTAACGGCAAATACTGCTCAAGGATTCGATGCTTTGTTTAAAGTTGATGAGTAATTTAAACGTAAACGCAAGTGAATGGACTGAACGTGGGTAGTTTGTACTAGTTCGATGGATCGAATGTGTTTCCGCCTCACAGCGAACACTGACGAGCAGAAGCTACGTGACAAATTGTTAGTACCTACTTTATTCACACGAACAGTTGTGCAACTTGTGCTTGCCAATTGGCAGCCCTTACAGAATGCATGGAGCCTCCTTTTTCTTTACTTATTTAACAAATATATTCCACAAATATAAGTAAGTATACTTACCTACATAAAAGCTGGTTGCCCGACCTGCTCGATTGAAATTTACCACTACCGAAATAGTTTAGACGACAGCTAGATTCGTTACAGATATTGAGTTCGACCGTATTGGACAAATTTGTGTATCGCCTACAGACTTTTTGGTCCCGGTTGGTAATTGTGGTTTTGAAATCCTAGTAGTATCTTCTGTAACAGAAAATTGTCCTCTCTTTCACATACTACTACAAATAATACCGGAACCATTTATGGTAATATCTCAGATCAAATAAAAAGTTAAGACGGAACTTTGCGAACAAAGAAGTGAGGCCGGCTAAAACTACGCCTAACCGTGTACAACACACAATTACACGCACACATGTATTAGTTAACTACGCCTTATCTCGTCAGCAGAGCTTTCGATAGCTCGATAGGTCGACTGACAAGATAAGGCGTAGTTACGGTATACGTGTGTGCGTTAGCCGGCCTCACTTCTTTTTTCGCAAAGTTCCATCTTTACTTTTTATTTGATCTGAGGGTAATATATTGAACCCTACCCAGGTAATGAAAAACAAGATAGCGTAGTCCATTGGTGCCAAACTGTCGTGTGTAAAGACGGAACTATTAATAACCACTCATTAGTACATTACGTGCGATTATCGAGACGTTCGTATCCGTGTGGTTTCCGCATGAGTTCACTTATCATGAAGAGCCTTCGTGATTCCCGAACGCTAACGATCGTGTTCGCCGAATCGAAATCCGCGTGAATCACACAGGATCTTCTTTGACATCCTGCCAATGACCTATTACAATACGCCGCATACGATGCCGGAGGTCGCTCGGCGCATAAACAATTAATGCAACACCGCAACAGTTATGTCTTATGTCACAGTTTACCGTATTTAATCACGAGATCATAGATAGTAAATGCAAAGATTTTGTTTTTGCATAACATGCTCAATTGATATATTCAATCAAACTAAAGATTTTGAGAATCTAAATGGTTTCATTTAATTTAAATTTTAATATGTAATTTGCATACAGACGTAATACGACTTTTGACTTTAAATTCCATAAGGATGGAAATCCTTATTAAGTAAATATCACGCACGTTTTAACTGCGGTATTTGACAAGTTTAAACTATAATGATGGATCTAAGAAACTAACCAACTTTGTAGATATCTACTGTTGACCTACTTGCCAAACATTTTTCTAAAATGATCTTGGAATGTATTTAGCAAAATACGCAATGTGGTTTTTCATCATGAGTCTGCAAAATTGGTTATTTTAGTTGACTATTTCTTATGATGTTAATGTAACTAATATTATCTACTATAAGTACTTCGACATTTATTTGATCCCCATGAATAATTAAAAGGTTTTCAAATTTTTCACCATACTTACTCAAAACACGGAAAATACTAGCCAAGGTGTGAGAAATGTTTCGGGCGTCTCCAGATAATCGTAATTAAGTTTTCGTTTTCAAATAACCATGACTGACCATTAAATTCGTGAACTGCTCTGCAAAAACATAAAAGTGTAAAGATATCTGATACGGCAGAAGACATTGTTGCACTATAAGCACAATGCTTGCTGGCGGTTTGGCAAGTTGGCCTTGTTGGCAAATGGGTCAAATTCACGCGCCGCTTGCCCAAGCGCAATTATACATGACCGTCGATTATTTTATTTAATAATTCAAACACTTATCGGTCCATCATGGGAAGAAACGCGTGTGATATATAATGGCTTTTGTTGTAATTACTGTACTTGTCTTAATCATTTAATTTGAGACTTGGTATTTAAGGAATGTTATTGTTTCCTCCGGCTTCACCCAATCTATTAATAAAACCAGCAATATCATTGTTGTGTCCAAGCTTACTGTGTTCATTTAGTTCTTGAAGTTCATGTCGGGGAATACCAAAATCTATTATCTGTTTGGAATGCTAATAGCTTGTACCTTTCCGTTTAATATTCAAGTAGAGTTCGTCCTTTTCTGTAATAGAACTTGAAATAACATCACTCACGATTTCATTTTGCGTTATTAGTTTTTTATTCGCGACGTGGTTTATCTTGAACGAAGTAAGCGCTCCACGTAATGCATTCGTGTGCCATTACTTACTTTGCTGGGTGACTATGCGAGTGGATCTGGTATTGCACAAGATAATATTAATGTAGGCCAGACATCGCGTACATCTTTCAGAGTGAGGTGACGTCCTTGTGATACCTTGTCATTACAAAAGCTAATAAGTCCGGTGCTCGGCTCTTGTCAACCCATAAAGCTTTAAGCCGCGTTCGAACATTGTAGTTGAAGCCAGTTTATTAAATCCCTTCTCATTTGACCTTGACCTTGACCATCAGACCTTGTATTTATCTAATACCTAAATAGTTAGGTATTAGATAAATACAAGGCGCATTTTTTAAGCAAGTGGGATTGATGTCATTGAGCTTGCATGATTACATTTTACGTTGAAAATCTCTTTGTGATTCAGATAAGTAAATGTTTTCTTATATTTATACATTATCGTTATCCTCCATAAGGTTATTTGGTTAAACCTGTTATGTATAGTTAATATTAAAGAAGATGAAATACTCCATTTCATAAAACAGTCAAACCAGTTCATATGCAAAACAATAATGGTCTCCTTAACATCAAAATTTATAACTGAGGCTCTTCCGTATGCCAAGTAGACATTTCTGTGGTTAATTTAATCCTAAATATTTTATCCAGGTCCAAAGCTAGCTTTACTTAATCTGTATGAAATGATAAGGACCATAAGAAGGTCACAATGTGCCTAAAGTGGCAAAGAAAATACCAAAAAGCGATTGGCAGCAAAGGTCAAAGTTTGAATGACAAACGGCGACTGTCTGTATATAATGTTATTGGTCACTCGCCTAGTTCTATGAATATATTTACTATAAGCACGGTGTTAGTATAGAATACACGATAAAGGTCGATTTACTCACCGCCGAAATATCCACAAACGTGTCCTAATCTAGTCGTTACATTGTCATTATTTCTGTTTGCTCGATGATTTCAGCCTATGTGCATTATCTTAGAATAATGTTTCGCATGTACTTATTATAATGCACGTCTAAACGTCTACGTTCGTAAGATATTTTAAAGAATAAATTTAAGTTTGTTGTTTGCGATTATGAAATATGATTTTAATATCACGAGGTTATCGGCTCCTAGTTTTATTATAAAGTACTTTAGCCATATATAATAAGTTAGTCCGATGGCAGTTGCTCCGTATAATATACTGATATTTAGGAGCAGCTCGTTAAACTGGAAGCTGATCCCAAGCCTAGACTGCTTGGTTGGTAGAACGGTTATATAATTTAACTGCAGTCAGATTATATCTTCATTTATAACTGTCGTTTATATACAGAACAGTTTTAATCTACATTCAGGATATCGTATACCCTGCTGTTTTTTATATATGTAAATCAAATCCTATTGTATATGTGAATCAAGTATTAAGGCCACATTTTATATGGTATAATATCGTGTAATGTAATTGGGTTAAGTGTTTATTGCTAATATTATTACTCTTATCTTCTGGCAAGTTTCATCGTTTACAAGGTTTACATTACTTAACTAACGACTCGTTGTGCTCTAGTTCAAACCTTATTGAGATATACACGATGTAGATCAGTACTAGTCTACACAGGCCTACATATTACCATTTAGTAAATGCCAAAGTATCATACATACATACAAAATAAGCCTATAATATTTCCTCTGCTGGAACCGTAATCCACCACGTGGGCCTAGTGTGGGTTGGTAGATGTCACATATCTTAGATTTTTTAGTTCTAGGACATTCCAGTTTCCTCACGATGTTTTCCTTCACCGTTTTGGTAGCAGTAGTGATGAAATAATTTACACAAAGCAATGCGCTTCTTTAGATTCGAACATACGAACTACAATTCCTAAGTCACGGCCGTTACCACTGGGCCACAACCACCCTCAAAGTTTCAAACTTATCTTTATACAATCTCAAAAATGAAGCTTAAGATTTCTTTGCGAACTTTAAATCATATTTTAAATTGTTGAAGCGGCAAGAAATGATGAATTATAGCCGTCACAAGACCGCTTGCGGTCAGGTATGTGAACTTCCGCGAGAAACAAGTGTCACTTCGTAAGCTTAAACAGTTCATTGACCTTTAAACTTTACCTAACAGGTGTAAGTTCGGCTCACACTTCGTTCGTTCGGCTATGTAAAAATCTAATATATATTTAGACATATTAAATATCAAAACGCTCACTGCAGTAAACATTACAACTGTATGAAGCTACTAGCTGACCTGTGCCCACTTTGTTCGGTAATATGACCTATGACACTCGCAAATAGCATGGCTTTCTATTGGTAAAAGAATTTTCAAAATCGGTTCAGTAGATCCAGAGATTACCCCCTATAATCTCACAAACTCACAAAGTTTACCTCTTTATATTACCTATTAGTATACATAATTCCGATAAGTTAGAACGCTGAGTATGGAGCACCCGAGGCCCAATTCCTCCCTTAGTCCCTAGTTCCTTCTCCTTTTCTCCTTCGCCTCCCATTTCCTAAGCTCAGCGACGCATCTGCAACTCCTTTGGTGTTGGCAGTGGTGGCTCGGTTGCTCGTTTGCCTAGTTTTTGCAATGTGTCATGTTGTGTTTTATAGACATAGATAAACTATGCTGTAAATATAACTGTCAAATTAACTTTATGTCAATCTAAGCTTCCCATATAAGTGACTGACGTTTTCTGAAAGGCAGAGTATAAATCAAGCGGAAAACTGCAAAGAGACGAGGCATTTATGGTTACCTAGTTACGTACTACCTACTCATTTATGTAAAAGTACGTGTTCTAGTTTAGATTTATCTTTCCGACGTCGGTTTCTTTCGAGTAAGTTTTTATAGAGAATTTCAAAAACATATAATTGATATTGGCAGACTAATATGAAGTTATCATTTTATCAGCTACTAGCTTTCCGTCCGCGGCTTCGTTGGTATAATATTATTAACCTGTGTCAATCAGAAATAATGTAGCTTTCTATTTATTTTTTTTTATGGGATAACTCGGCAAACTATCAGGCGAGCTACCTGATGGTAAGTAGTCATCGCCGCCCATGGACATCTGCAAAACCAAAGGAGTTGCAGATGCGTTGCCGAGCCTATTTAGGGAAAGGGAAGGGAAGGAGAAAAGGAGAAGGAAGGGGATTGGGGGAGGAATTCTATCGGTAAAATCTATTGGTGAAAGAGTTTTCAAAATCAGTTCAGTAGATCCAGAAATTACTTCCAAACTCACAAACCGACAAACTCACAAACCTCTTTATAATATTATTATACAGTATAGACTAATACATGCAACAGCATACCATTGCGTATGTATTTCGCGAAGGGTTAGGCAGAGGTGAACTAATGTACTCACTTCGTCGGTATTTTTAGTTCCAGCTCCAATGTAATAGGAGGCGAACCTATTGCCATTAACCGGGCAATTAAACGTGCGTCATGCCGACGTAAATAAAAATGTTTTCTTTCTTTCTTTCATAAGTTTATACTCTAAGATTATGAAAATATGGCCATAATTACAAATTAACGCATGTTTATAGAAATTTGGAAATTCCACAGAAGTAATTATTTGTTGTTGCAGGTTGTGATCAATCAAGATGGCTGCTCCAGATACCGTGGGGAGTCTGACGTGGCCCCTGCTGATGCTGGTTCTGACGTTGCAAATTATATTTCCAGTCTTCTGCAATCCTGGTGAGTTTCACTGGATGTGATAATTTTTAAACAAGCAGTACTTACTTAAGTCTACGCATGCAGCCGGGCTACAGTATTATTTTGGCCCCAAAAATCCTCAATATTAAGTTATTATCTTAAGTAAACCTACCTAAATAATGCGGAATATGTAAGAAATTCAAAAAGTAGGATGAGTTTTTCGGTACCAATAAGGAACCAGTCGGAAATAATTCTTAAATGTTCACTTTTTATGATTCAATAAATATCAATACGACAATCTTGAATGTATAATAGGGTATAGCATTTCAAAGACACGAATTAATTTTATAAACCCAATGTGTAGGTGTATAGTTTTCATAATAATTGTAATCGGATTACATTAAATCATTAATCACTGAGCATTTATGCATTTCTGAAACATTTTTATATAAATTGGCTTCAAATGTAGAAGTAAGTACTACCTAAAATTTAAATAAAACTACTAAAGCCTGAGAATCTGTATCATATTAGTTTTAATTCATAGTCAACATGTTTTTTTTTCCTTATAATTATTTTTTTTCTTTGAGCATACATAAATCACTGTTTATTATGTCCAGAAATTAAACGTAAAATTCATGGATACCAATCAACTGAAGTCGATTGTTTAATTGATTCCAGTTAATGAAGGAAACAATAATATTATTGCTAAACACACTAAGCGGATGCATGAAATACGCGTATGCATGTGCAACATCTGTCATATTTGCACAAAGCATTCTGGTCCTTCGAGTAAGATCTCCAAGGTGTTTATTACCATACAGGTATGTATCCGGTGGTTTATCTGTGCAACAAGGATGTGTACTGGTTTCTATGTGTTTTTATTGTCACCAAGTACATCCCGCGTGTATGTCAGTCACGAATTGCGATTAAATGTTATCGTTAATGTTCGAGGAACAGTAACAGGATTTACACTGAACTCAATTGCTATAAAGCATGAGCATACCCCGACAAACGTTTAACGTCATGTCTACATCGTGATGAGCTTTTTTTAATAGGTAACATTTGAATGAATTATTTAGGGGAAACCCGTTGCGTATTTGGTGTGAGACTAGATATAGAACCTGTTTTCTACATTCAAAAGTTATCACTAACCTTAATATGGACTACACCTGAGCATCTATAAAAAAAACGTAGTAAACCGTCAGACCTGGAGACAGATCCAAATCCGCGGAATCAGTGTGTAGTTTTCACTCCAAACTTGGTGTTGTTGATGTGGTTGGCACGTGATGATTATTCAAGGAAAACGATGATAATTATGTAAGCTATCTAGTATCTACCACACATAAGAACTTAGAAATCCTTGAAATGCATTTCACAACAGCTGTAGGTACCTCATGCTAGCTTGAGTCCTACTCATGATTCACGGATATTGTAATGTCTAGTTTTAGACTTAGCTTAGATACAATATATACAATGAATAAATTATTGTGAAAATAGTTAGTCATGATATTTCTCATCAAATTTAAGGCTTTGAACTGTAGCTACGGTGTGGTTAAATAATGTTGGTTTAATTTAATAGGTACCTAACGCTTTTCTTCATATCTTTTATTTTTCATAAACTGTCGTTGGAATATGCACAGCAATTTACCAAAGTTTTATCGCAATTGGATGAATGGTATAGGTACATTTAAAGGACGAATAAAGAAAATAATTTTACTTACCAGGCTAAAACAGAACAGTAGTTCGCGGAATTTTCCTGAGCTAGACGCGAAGAAGTAAATAATATAGAGTACACTGGGACAAGGCAATGTCCATTACGTCCTGATACAATAGGCTGATTAGTTGATTGGTCCCTAATAGCAAAAAGCTGTTTTATTTTTTGATATATGTAAATTATAATAGCAGGAATCTGGATAAGGCTATTATTAAAATTATTGACCACCAAATCGTACATCGAAGATACATACATCATCAGTTTTATACAGTGTCTATAATGGGACAAAGAACGTCTTTACTCATATTGTAAACCAAATACCGATCACCAATTTGGAATCACGGAAACAACCTGTATCATGTAGGCGGTGAACGCCTCCAATTTAAACTGATTCACTTTGATATCGCGATCATTAGCGCTTGAACTCGCTGTTGTAGTGACGTCGAGATCTTGACATTTTCGACGCGTGCGCAGCGCAGCAGTCACGACACCAGTCGAACATTTCCCCGCGACCTTGACTGCACTTCCGCTTCCTACACAGGTCAAGGTTAAATAGATGAACAAAGTATAGAAGTGGTTTTGGTTTAATATGATTTGTTTCGTAAATCACAATTTTAATTAAAATTTTTGCAACGTAAATACGACCATCACGCAAAACAAACTTTGTTTAAATATACATGTAAAAATATATATGTAAGTATGTGCAATTATGCATTAGTTATGTAAGTATTATGCAAATCAGTCAAATCAGCAAACGACGTGAAAGTTATCAGCTAAACTAAATGATGAAATAAGCATGTCACGATTGGAAACTGCCTGGAGACATTCAAAACCAACCTGATATGATCGAAAGCTACACGATAGTGATAATTCAGTTTTCAGCTTTCTAAGAATGTTTTTTTTTTCTTTCTGTCATATACATAAGATAACATACCATCTTCTTCCTCATACCACGATGGCAGATAGCAATGAGATCATTTTGCAAACGCCTCCTAGTCCCAGGATAGGAAAGGGTAGGCCTTTGCTCACTAGTAGGACACAAAAGAGAGTTCATAAAACTTAAAAAATCATCACGCCTGTATCCCCCGCATAGTTAAACAGAGGTGTATTAATGTACACCCCTGTCTCGCCCACTAATGACACACAACTCGCCGATAAGTTGAACGAAAAAAAGGTTGTGACCTATCATGTACTAATTTGAAAGGTCGAATTATTTCCTATCTTTTTCTAGTGTTTTTATAGTCCCAGTCATTACAAAAAATTTACTAAAAAAACCCTACATTTTAAGATAACACCGACTCTTTTCGTGAAATGATATTCGAAGTAGCGGTATATTTTTAAACTGGGTGTAGCCTGTACGGTGGCCGGTACATCAAGTTATGTATACATATAGATAAAATTAGAGCAGTTAATTTGTAAAATACAAAATTAAAGAAAATTTAAAATAAATAATTTTCAGATCTATATTTTATCGTTCGAAAATATTATTCGAATGATAAAAACTTTCGTATCTTCCAAGGTATAAGGCGTTGCGTGACGTAAATCATAATTAGCTAATTGCAGTCTAGGCCCTTGACTCACACTGAACTTGCGTAAAAACTTATCATCACACAGCCTTCGGACCCATAAGCGAGATGTTATGCTATTACATACAAATGAACATCTATAGTTCGCTATTCATGGTTCTTTATCTTTTCAAACGCTATTCAAACTCCAGATACATAATAGAAATACTATATAGATCTTTGTCGACAAATTAACCGACTTTGGATTTGAATCCTACATCAGGCTAGAAGTAATATGGTTATATTAAAAGCAAAAGATTTTCAATGAAGTAGACATTTGTTGAAATTTGAGGAGAACTCGTGAGAGAACGAATTGGAATACAATTCTTCACGGTGCGATCTCAGATCAAATAACAAGTTAAGATGGAACTTTGCAAAGTCAAAGTCGCAAAGTTCCATCTTAACTTTTTATTTGATCTGAGGGTGCGATAAATATCTAACCACTCTTAAGTCTGTATCCCTCCCAAAGCACTTTAAGTAGTAAGTGGGAGAGGCCTGCGTCCAGCAGTGGGCGAATATATGCTGATGATAATGATGAGATGATGAGAGCCAGTTCCCCTCGGTTCCTGCGGCTCCGGCTATCTACACTATAGTCCGCATGGGGCTCCTATGGCTCGGCAACGCACCAGCAATTCCTCTAGATTATGGGTGGTGATGATGACTTACCATCAGATGGTCAAGTCTGCTCGATTTCCGAAATTAGTCAAAAGGGTATAGTGCAATTTTTTCAAACATAAATTTACATTTACATCACCGAGCAAAAACCAAAGTTCTACTAATAAGGTCAGGTAATTTGCCAATTTGTAATATAATATTACCAATAATATTTTTTCTGTTTTTTTTTTCTCGTAAGTAATGTGGTTTTACATCCGCGATGACGAGGTATCAATAAGAGCCACTACTGAATCGATATACCGAAGTTATTTATTATTATCTACATCAATTACCTACAGGAAATTTTATTAGGTTAGTTTTTGCTTAAACGAGTAATGTATCCAATTAATTGATTATTTAATAATAACGTTTTATTGCGTTATCAATGGTAAATGAAAAAAACTATAACTGCGTCATTAGTCCATTGGTCGTTACACATCAGCACAATTGCTTTCCAGGTCAAGCAGTGCTATTAGGTTTTCCAATGAAATTCTCAGTAGCAACTCGGAGTTTAGATTTGTGCCCGGTTAATCAGCTTGCCCTCAACTACATCGGATCTAAAATACCGACGAACAGTGGATATAGGTATTAGGTACCTATTAGTACACCTCTGCCTAACCTTTCGGGGAATACAGCTGTGATGGTATTTTACTATACATGTTAGCAAGATTAATATGTATGATTTATGTATTAACAATACGGACCTTGGAATCGCGCCAGGAAACCAGTAGCTGAAGATGAAGATCACTTGAATACTTAATTTAATGAAATGAACACTACAAATAATTTATTAATATAATTAACTCGCCAATTTACTAGTCACTGTCGAGTGTGAGGTCCTGAGTTTAATATTCGGAATAGGGATTGTGGCAAATTCCCAAAATCCCTAAACGAGTTTGTTGCAGGTAACATCTAGTTTTATATAAAGTAAACTACACTTTCCCATGGGTTTTATGTGGGTAAGTAAGTGTTCTTCACACTCAACCTTTCCTCCTACTTACTTAAAGTTATAAATATCCAAGATTTAGCAGGTGGGTTAGTAATAAATCAATTCGCATGAACTATAAATCTTGCCTGCCTCAGTTACTAATACAGCAATCTTTTAATTCCGGGACAATTTTTGACATTTAAATGTCAATGCACGGTACGTGTAATAATTACATGCTTCCTGGGCATAAAGGCTAATATGTACGATATAATGCCTATTTATGTACTTGAGTCTTATTAAATCAATAATTCGTTGCTACTACCTCAATTTGCTATCGTAAGCGCAGCTTATACCTAATGTGTGTAATTAGGTTATTTCGTTAAAATCTCGGTAACAGCTTGCAATTTAGATTTGTGTCCGGTTAATGCCAATAGGCTCGCCTCCATCGCGGTCCGCATGGGACCTGAAATCATGGTCACATTTCAGTGCAAGAACACCAGTATCCCAGTACCTATGCCAATCCCTTCGGGGAATTAACATCCAAGTACTTAACTGTACTAATATTTTAAACGTGAAAATACATTTTCACGTCTAGACCGCTAAACCAATTTTGATGAATTTTGGTCTAGAGATAGATTGGACCTCTGAGAAGGACAAAGAGTCCCTTTGTCTTAAACGTCTTTTAAAATGCGAGTTAAATGTCGGGCAAAGACTAGTGTTTTAATATTATGTTCATTGGGTGGTCTGAAAACATCATTACATCGATGTACCTACCCAGATCACAAGATCCAAAAGTGCTACGGTTGAGTAAAACAATTCAAAATAACGTACGATCACGTAAACCGTACCGGGCGTGCGCACACGCCGTGCGAATGCGGTGCGCGTCGCGTCGTCGTCTACATGTCGCGATAGTGAAAGCTGAAGGCCGCTGAGCGCGCTGACTAACGTAACCCCTCCGTCAATAACAGTTATTTAGATAATCACTCTTCAAACGTTGGCTCCGATGATTTTCCTGTGTACTGCTCAAGAAAGTAAAAATTTTCATAGTATCCACAAGTCAGGTTACTTTTCGGCATACACGGAGCTTGCAAACCATAATGAAAGTCGTTTAAGCGTCGGTAGCCTAATGGCTAGGGCGTCGGACTTGCGATCATATGGTTGCCGGTTCGAACCCCACCCATTGCACTACCGACGTGAACCCACTCGTAACACAAGCATTTAGCTTAGCACGAGGGGTTAACAAGAATACTAGCAATGTGTGACCCACACAGCTAGTAAGCTTTTTAAAAAAAAAAAAAAAAAAAAAAGTTTATTATGTTAATATTAAAAAACGTAGGTATTTATCATACAATACAAATATTTATGTATTGGACCGGCCACCGACTTTGAAATACCTACCTAATATACTAATGACATCACGCCTGTAGTCACCGAAGGGTTTGGCGGAGTGGTGCTAACGTACATTTACAGCACCGGTATGTTTATGTTTAGGTCCCATAAAATAGACATCAAGCCTATTGTCAGTAACTGGGCATACATTCAAACTTCGAGCTACTACAGGGAATTTTATAGAAAAATCCAAGATCACTTTGCTCGACGTGGGAGTCTTACCTAGAATCTCTAGCGAATGATAGTAGGGATTATAGTCGGGGTTACGACCACTAAACTAATGAGGCACTTACTTAAACTAGAAATAAACATACATGCAAATATAAGACTTTTAGTCTGGAGGAATCGAAAAGATACAAGACAATTGTTAATCGTATGCTGGATCGTATAAAATCTCATTGATTACTTCGACTGAGACTCTTCCTAATATTTTAGTTTTAACCATGACTTTAATGGATTATTTGACCATGGGGACAACGCCTATTAATGGCGACGCATTGTGGAATCGAGGTTTGCTTGCCATACTTGTATGTAAACGCAAAAAGTTGAATGCAACGTGTAGTCATCAGTAGTAGAATCATCAGTGTCACTCATTCAGATTGGTCGAACAGATCATTTCAGTCATAAATCTAGACGGTATTAAATTAATATAAATGTCAAAGTTTCATCATCCTTCTAGCCTTTTCCGAATTATATTGAGATCAGCTTCCATTTTAACCAGATGCGAGATGCTGATCTACATTTTACACAAAGTGACTGCCATCAGACCTCCGCATCCCAATTTTTGGACAACAACGATAGTCGACGGAATGATTGTCAGGCTTTTTGGGCTTGGCGCTAACGATTGTCATAAGATGTTCGTCTCACAACCGGGACCGACGGCTTTACGTGCTCCGAGGCACGGAGGGGTCTCCCTGTGTTAGAATAGTCACCCATCCATGGACTTGACCGGAGCACTCGTAGCTTAACCTTGTGATATGTTGATCAGAACAGTCACGAGCCCCATACAAAGTTTAAATGCTATAAATGGCATGAGGAAGAACACTTCATTCATTAGGTCTTTTATATGGATTTTTTGATAAATGATGATAAATATATCGTTTCATATTCACAATATGTGTACAAAAACATACAGTGTGGAGGCGTACCTACTCTCAAAGAATACACGGACATCGTATACTAAAGAAGTCGCAACTAATGATATAGGAACCTAAAGACTGTGTTTATACATTGAATTGATGCAGAACTATGTAAATGCAGGTACTCATCACACATGCTTGTTATATAAGTAAATATGATCATTGATCATACCGTTCACGAATGTCATGTAGATAATATACAACCTGTTACAATAATCTTGTCCAATAAAGGCGTAAAAAAATAAATATCATATAAACAAAAAATTACATAATTACGGTTTGAGATTGGGTGTACGGTCACATTTTCTCAGTTGATTTTTAAGTTTTTTTAGTTTAACGTTTTAAGGTTTAAAATCATTTGGAGAAATTTGACAGTTTTGACACTGATGTGCTGGCGACTGTACCTACGGGTGTACATTATCCTATTACAGGGAACCTAATACCCGAGCAGTTTTCATAGAATTTTCAATTTCATAGGAAACCCCAATGACACTGCTCGACCTGGGAATCGAACCAAGGACCTTTCGTATAGCAGTCACGATCGTCGTATAGTCGATAAATATATATCAAAGTAACTATAAAAAATATTGATTTTCAATTAAATTAAACATACCTTCCAAAATAAAGGCTCATTGCTGTGGCGGCTTCTTTGACACTAGTGTAAATCGAAAATAATAAACTTTATGACGTAGAATTAGTGAGAGAGAGAGAGAGAGAGACTATTACCAGTAACCGCGCACAAATCTGAACTAAGAGCTCCTACTTTGTTACATGCTGTATATGTAATGGTAATTACACAAGACATTAGTACAATTATAAAGCATTAAATGCTCATGCTTGTTGCTGATTAGTGATTACAATATATGCACATTACTTCCTGGTTATATTTATTCAAATAGTTATTTAATAATGCTCACAAGACAGCCATAAAAAATAGTACATAGTACTATTTTGTATTAGTATTATGAGTATTATGAGCGCTATGTAGCCATAAAAAATAGTACATAGTACTATTTTTTATGGCTACATAGTAGGTAATAAAAAAATACAAATATTTAATTCACGCAGTTTTTATTGTGTACATTGCAACGTATGAAGCGTGAAAAATACACCGATTTATTTAACAAAGCTCCATTTGAGATACCAATTAGTTATACATGGCTGTAAAAAAATAAGTTATTGTGATGAATTAATGTATAGCATGATCTCATTTTATTGTAAAAAAAATTATTAGTGCAAAAACACGGCACACGTGAACTATTATATTAAGTACCCTGCCTGTGTACCGGATTTACTTTTTTTATTTGTTAACGGAACCTAAACTCATCACGAAATTGAACTTTTTGTCTTTATACCATTTAATAGGGCCATTAGCCGATAATGGGATGTTATGACATTATATATTTAAGAACAAAAACCCTGCCACATAATAATGTATATTTACTAATGACCAATTAGGCGGGATATGTATCAAATCACATGACTACTTAATTGAGTAGATAAAGAACAAGACAAGTTTAAACGTCTTAATTTTCAACAGTTGAGTACGTATAATTAATTAAAATTACTATTCCTTCGTATAACATAATTTCCTATGATAAATATTAATGTTTGTAGGTGTGCATGTAAGGCCTAACCCACTTATATCTGTCAGCGGTCGTAAACCTGTAACTAACTAAGTGTAAATTTATGTTGTCTCAAATAATTCTGAATAGTCTTATTTCACGAGTTTATCATATTACTAAATAATTATTTTTGGAACAACTAGGTATCTTGACAAGTATAAGCTAGTTTGGTTTTTATGTTAGATTTAATTTAAGTAGTCTATTTTGACCATTTGGATATTTCTTTCCGAAACTTTTTTTTCCTCAGTTTCACATTTTCTTCAGTTATTTTAATTGGTATGTACCGTTTTAATTGAAGTAAATAAATAAATAAATAATTAAATTCCTTATTGAGCCATAATAATGTTAAGATATTGAATAATTGTATCAGTACACATTATTATCTTAATTATTAAAAGTTCAAATTCAAAATTGTTTATTTTCTTTAACAAGTTTACAACATTTAGTTTGTGATTGGAGCCTTCTTTTAGGCAAACAATGCCTGTATTAGAAGACTCCGCTCTTCCATAACAAAATAAATATTAATATCTTAGACATCGGTAAGTAGACAGTATAATACAGACAAGATTGACATAAGTACAGTTTGTGTGAGAGTGTGTGTGAGTGTGTGTGTGTGTGTGTGTGTGTGTGTGTGTGAGTGTGTGTGTGTGAGAGAGAGTTTAGGTTATGTGGTTGGTTTCAGGAGTTCTTCCGTTTCCTCATAAGTAAGAGGTTTGATCCATTTCAGTATATTTTTTTTGCATTCATAATATTGTTTATTATATATACATATTTCTTTATTGATCCTATTATATAATCGAGCAGACCGTGTATTAAATTGCATGGAGGCAACCAGTGTTTTTGTTTGGGGGACTTCTGCAATGTCATGCTTTCTTCGTTTTGCTAGTTTAGATGCATCGTACGGTAGGGTCTTGTGTTTTTTTAATATAGTCTGAATAATGTATAATTTTCTCACTGAGAGTAATTCGCTTAATTTATAAAGACTATCTGTGGCGTATCTCATTTTCTTAAAATACATAGTTTTTATGAGGGCACGTTGTGCACGCTCTACTACTATGAATTTAGTTTTAGCTGACCCTCCCCAGTTAGGAATACAATACACTAAGACAGACTGAGCCAAGGCGACGTATATCTCATTGAGCAGATTCCTAGAGGTGTTATTATTACTAATTATATTTTTAGGCACAATATGTCTCAGTGCACTAAATATCCAACACAGTTTTCTAACTCTGCTAGCCACTTGTTCAACTTGGGGGTACCAGGATAATCTCTGGTCTACTATTATCCCTAAGTATTTAGTTTGTCTTACTTTATTTATTTTTGGACAATTACAATCATTATTTTTGAAGTCCTCGCAGTCATGTATTTTAATTTTAAAATCATCCGTCGGTTCAGTTCGTGCACTAACACTGAAACACACGAAATTAGTCTTTCCTGTATTCAAGGTAAGTAAATTCATTTTTAGCCATTTAGCTATCTTAGCCATGCCTATTTCAGCTGTGTACTCAACATCTTGCCAAGAGATACCAGAAAAAACTATAGCCGTATCATCGGCATAAGAGAAGATTTTAGCGTTTTTGATATATAAATTGCAGAGATCGTTAATATAAACTAAAAACAAAGTTGGGCCCAATACGCTTCCTTGCGGTACGCCGTAAGTTACATCCGAGTAGTCACTGGTGTACTTTCCAATCCTAACGCTCTGCCTCCTATTACAGAGATAATTTTCTATAAGAGAGAGTGGAGTACCTCTTATTCCGTATTTTTCTAATTTACACACCAGGGTTGGAACAGAGACGGTGTCAAACGCTTTTTTTAAATCTAGAAAGACAGTAACACATTTGTTACCGTTGTCAATAGTATCAGCTACCAGCGACGTAAGAGCAGTTACTGCATCCTCAGTTGATACCCCTTGTCTGAACCCAAATTGTGTAGGTGACAGTAAGTTGTATTTACTGAGATAGTTAATGAGCCTATTATTAATAAGTTTTTCCACAATTTTGGAGATTGCTGGTAGTACTGATATTGGTCTATAGTTGTTGACATCGTCTCTGCTCCCTCCCTTGTGTACAGGTGTTACAACGGATCGTTTTAGTGCTTCTGGGAAGATTCCCTTATCAAAGCATAGGTTGGTCAGATGAGTTAAGATTGGAACAGCCTCCATTTTAATATATCTAAGAAATTTTGTGGTTACATTATCCCAACCGGGGGCACTGTCAGTTTTTAAGCTCATTAGAACTCTATCCACTTCATCACAGTCAGTATCGTAAAGTACAAAAGAATGAGATACGGTAGATTCACTTCTAATTAGGTGTTGGGGGTCACGGTTTAAGTCGGGTTGAATTTGCTGGGCCAGTTGCTTCCCAATGTTAACAAAAAAATTATTGACATGATTAACTGATTCGATAGGTGATGGCATTAAGTTTAATAATTCCGTATTCTCGGTCTTATTTTTATACGAATAGGTAACATTTTTTATATTTTTCCAGAGTAATTTATTGTTGGTAACTGAGTTGGTTAATAATTCCTTCTGATATTTCCTTTTCAATTTTTTTATAAGATTATTGCAATAATTTCTATATCTATTAAATGTGATTTTTAAAATGTCATTGTTAGGGTCCTTTTTAAGCGAGTTTTGCATTTTATTACGATTATTAATACATTTTAATATACCTTGAGTAATCCACGGCTTAATTATGCGTTTTTTGCTAGGAATTGTTACAGTAATAGTATTATTATTAATAGAATTAGTTAGTAACTGTATGAGACTATTAATAAGTTCAATTGGATCATTGCAAAAGAGTAGTTCCGCTATTTTATTTTCCCGTATATGTTTAAGCGCCCCTTCAAAATCTAGACTAGTTTTAGTTTTTGGTGCAACTTGTTTAGTTTTTATTTTAGATAGAGATAAGAGTGTTGTATAGTGGTCAGTAATTGTAGTATGTAATACACCAACAAAAGCAGATTTCTTGTTATTATTAATCCCGAGCATAAAATGATCCAAGCAATTTATTCCTCGCGTGGGAAGTATATGGCCCGGTAGTATGCCATGAGTTGATAGCATAGTAAGGTAATTGACTCTATTTTTACGCTCATAGGATTGTTCTGAATCTTTGGGTTTAATATTAATATTTATATCACCTGCTATAACAACACTTTTATGCTTGCCTAGACCATTAAGTTCTTCACTGAGTGATTCTATAAAACTGTCACTATTTGTATGGGATGGGGAACGGTAAATACACAAAATAACATTATTAAGAATGTCCAATCGTAGGCAGGATGCCTGGACTAACTTTATTTCCTTAATTTTGGGCGTAAGAGAGTTTTTTACATAGACAACTACCCCGTCATTTTGATTTAAGCGTCGTGTTGTAATATAGGAAGTATAGTTTATAAGTTGCGGAATAAGTTTTTCATCACTTAATCTACACTCAGTGAGTATTATGACATCTGTTTCAAATGAAAAAGTGGATACAGTTGCTATGAAATTGTCAAAATTACAATAGATGCTCCTTATATTTTGGGAGAATATAGTGAAATCGTTCTTATTTATATTTATATGTTTGGTAAGGTCAGATGGGTCACATTCAACAGATCGTGCAATTTTGATGTTGTCTATGTCAGCCATTGTTTTTAAACTATCACTCATCATATTTATTAAGTTGGATTAATGCCATTTCTAGATAAGGGTAAAAATAATTTAGTATTAAATTAAGATAAGTCTTAGTAATAGCAGTATAATAAAATATGTAGTTTGTAGAATTATACCATGTACCAAGTAAACCCCTTACGGTGCTATTGCTAGTACTGGGTATATATTTTCGGTTACTTATATTGTGTGTTATATATAGTTTGTAATTAAAGAGTGTGTGGAAGTGATTAATTGTAGTACGACTTTGTATAAATGTGTGTGTTTGTAATTGTGTAAGTATGTTTACAAAAAAGTAGCATGCAAAATAACTTAAAGGTTTAGGATAATTATAGTAAAAGTTAAATGATCTAAAAAAATACGTAAATAACAATACCAAATAACAGTTTCGCTGTTGATAGTTCACCTTGAGACACGAGAGAAGTATGACTAGTCATTTTCCTTGCGCAAGTTGATGTACCTGGGCCTCGGATTTAATCATTATAGTCGGCCCTTGTTCATCTTTTTTAAGATAAACTTTGCCATATGCAGTCCAGCAAAACTTGTATGCACCAGATTTGGATAGATCACGAGCAAGAAAATGTAGACGAGACGCTTTTGGGGTCAAATGTTCGGCTATATAGATGGGAGTATCCTCTTGAACTTTAAAGCCTAGGTGTTTAGCGCTTAGTTTAGTTTTATGCTTTATATTGAAAGCCTTTCCCATTTTAAGTATTTCTGTTTTCTGGAGGGTTGAACTGCTCTCCACAACTATTGGCATATTCTTGCTCTCATTATTCTTGCCTCGTACTCTGTAGATATCCTTGACGTCGTATTTTCCGATTTTACAGTCTATACTACTAGCGAGACACATAACCATTTCTAAAAGATCTTCTTTGGATTCATTGGCTTTTTTTGGTACATTTTTTATTAGAAAATTTGTTTTACGACAGCCAATCTGCATGTCCTCGATTTTATCCTCTAGAATGGTGATATACTGTTTATCTTCCTTCTTCTGATTCTCTAGCAGATGTACTTTCTTTTTAAGCTCTTCAAATTGCCCAGTCAGAAATGTAATGGAGCTATCTATATTACTGTTGGACTGTTGAATTTCATTTAATGTGATTTTAATTTCATGTAATTCTTTTTCTCGCTTTTCCGTGAAAAGTGACATCATTTTTCTCATCTCTTCCTTAAATTCATCTAATTGCAAGCCCACTGATATTTCTTCCCTGGTTCGCTTAGTCCGTCGAAACACAAAGTTAGGTGGTGTTTTATCGGCACCCAACACGTTGATATCAGTTTCCGAAGCCGATTTATTCAAGGATGAGTCCATCACTACCAGGTTACCAGAAGCGTAACAAAGCAAGCCGAGCGAGGACGTACTTGTTTTAGCAGCCAATGCCTACAACCTAGTAGGGGCTGGAGGTGTGCCTATATACTGGTGGGCGGTCTCCGCTGGCCTACTTATCCAATTAGGTCATCGAGGGCGTGGTCACTGGCAGTGGTGGTGCGCCCACGCAGTTATCAGTAATGTTATTGGGTTCTTACGGTCTGAAGGGGCGAGTCTTGCGTAGACAGCTGTCAGGTACCAGGCGAGCACGATCGAAGAAGTTACTATCGCAACCGTGACTCGGCTGCCGCGCCTCTAGCTTCTCGGTATTTATGCACTCCTATTATTGATGATGAATTAAAATAATTTGAAATTGCTTAAATAATTTTGATAAATAGTTATAACAGGTCCGACACGTCTGCACCTTTCGGTGGTCCGGGGGGAAGAGGAGTTATGTAAGTATATGTATATCATCATCATTATCATCATCCACAGCCTGACCACCTGGCATCCAGCACGAAATTCTAATAAATATAATATTATTTAATTCGCTGTGCCTTACATGGGCCATGATTGTTCCTAGATCTAAAGCATGCTTGTACCATCTTATAAGACATTGTGGAATGCAAATTAATGATACTGATATTGAAAATACCATTTTACGCATAACTACCCACTAGCTACGCAATATCTCCGAGTGTTAACGCTAAAATCAGATTTTTATCTTATAACCTACATAAGTATGCAACTGTCACCGATCCAATTCATACTTAACACACATATCAATGATCTCAATTGACTTACTCGGTTACTTTAAATAGTATATGCACTAATCAATATGTAGTTTCACAACCCTCGATTTTGAGATACTATCGATTTTGTTCGACGGAGCTAATAAAATCAAAGACAAGTTTTCGTCACTCGATATTCTCATATCAATGTCTACATGTAACCGGTTTACAAAAGAAACTACATACCTACGCGCTATTTGCACTTGCCTGTACTCTCTCAAGCTTTCGACATGGTAACACTGTCAGCATATTATTGTGACGTCGCATTCCCGATACATATTACGAAACTAGATCAAAGAGTACAAATAGAGATCTCTGATGTTTCTGTCACACCCACTGCCTATCAAACAGTTTGTACTGACAGTTTCGTTTACATTTATCTTAATTATCTACCTTTCCCTTTGTGTGTAGACTTTCGCTGTCCAGATCTTTTAACGATAGGAATAAATTGTACGCACGAATAAAAATGCAATGGACTATGAAATGTTTCGAATCAAGAATACGTGTAGGTACATAAAGCATTTCGTAGTTGATATCGGATGTTAAATTTTATAAATAATATATAATCTGCTGGAAACAAAACCTTGTTTCCTGTCCCAGATTCAGAGAAGATATTTATTAGTGATTTATGTAATCAAACCATCTTTCTTATACCTTTTGTAGACCGCATGTCTACGGGTAATAATAAAAAACGAACATACGGTGACTCACATTAATACTAATGTCTAAATTTGTGTTTATAGTACAAACTATGTAAATTTCGTATATATAGTATCTATGTAAATATCATTACGTACAAAGTTGGCAAAACGCCGCAGGTGGTAGACAAATAGAACTTTATATTTTTTCTCGTACTGTGCTCCTACGCTTGAAACGGTTACCATTTTAAATAAGATGAATTAATAGCACACAGAAAACTATGTCATGTTGCAATACTAATAAGTAATGTCATAGTTATTCTATTGACATTTATAACAATTTTTCAATCGATTATTGCGACCATAATTACTAATGAAACATACATGTAGTAAAAAATGCGTACACGCAGGTGTCCTGGCGACAAGAATTCTGTATCTATATCCGTTTTTATAGAAATTATATAGTTACTACGTTATTTATTAGATACTTATTGGTAAAAATATTTTATTGCATTTGCGAGTGTATATATTATCACAAAAATGCAAAGCAATAAGATAAAGGAGCTTTCAGTATGCCTGTTATTTAGTTCAGATCGATTGACTTAGCCATTTTGTATCTTACAACGAAATTAGGCCTTGCGAAATCAAACCCCATGGTTAGTCAATTAGAAGTAAATCCGAGCTTAAATATTATCTAGTTTTATATTACGTCATTGTGGATTACCCATTAATTTTCTGAATGTCGCGATTATTCTCACGTAGGTATGATGGCGGTATGTTCTCGCCATTCAAGATCTAGATTTAAAGCGATGTGTCTTTTTGCGACATTTTGCAATAATTTATAATGTCAACGTAATTTATTAATGCAAGTTATTTCAATTCAAAAGGCTCGTGTCTAATTCATACCTACGTTAATAAATTGATATGCAAGGTTAAACTGTTTGGCACAATGTTCATCTAGAAAAACATAATGGTGAGATGAATTATAGGAGTTCATCCTTAAATTAAACTTAGCGATAAATTATGCTGTCAGGGTCAAAGTACTGAATTTCGAAACTATGAAAGCTTAAGCTTACGCTTGGATTCTTCTGATTTTAGTTCAATTTATCAATATATTTTTTTATAAAGAGAGTACATCCTATATCAGCAGTTATTATTAAGAGTAAAATCTTAAATATGTGACAGTTTTAATACAGCCTAATATTAAATCTTGTGTATAAACTTTATGGTAGTATTAACACTTTACTGGTTTTTTATTAATTAGATTTATTGTAAGAACAATATCATTAATATTATATTTTCAGATAAGGTGGAATAGATGAGCCATATAATATACATATTTTGCATTGTGTCTATAATATAAAACTCGACTTAATTGTCTTTATATGTATTTCATAAAAATCAATTGCGACAAGGATTGGTATTGAATTTTTTTAAATTTGTTTTTCATACAATTAATTAGTACGCATTTTTTTTATTTCCTTACACAAATAACTTAATTGTTTGGTAACAGTGTTTGTCGTGTTATGCAATATTAAGGAACTATTTCACCGTATCCAGCGGCCAAATAATAAAATTATGAATAATTTATTAGTAGACGTAGTAGTAGGTACATGCAAGTTTTAAACAAATTGACTTTTAATTGAAGGTAGGTACTTGCAATAGTTGTTATCTCACGATTTATGTTATACTTTAGCTAGCCTACTGCGAGTTGGCAGACTTCACGCGCTGTCGAAAAAACTCTCAGGCATGCCCTCACTATCATTGTTTCCTTCACCATATTAGCGAATGATAATTAACCTATAGGAAAGTAAAAAAAACTGGGTGATGATTAAAACAATCTAGTAGATAGAGAAATTTCTAGTGTAACAACACTAGAAATTTCTCCGATATTACGGGCGCTTGTACAAATTCTAATGTCACATAAACAAACATCCCGAACAACTAGCTGCAGATCATACTCATTAAATACTCATCAACTATTTTTAACGTGATTGAATCTAACCCGTATCTCAGAAGTCGTTTGCTCGACCACTGTGCCAATCGAGTGGGTTACAAAATATTTTGGTGTTTTATAACACAACAATAGCAGTTTCTTACGTTAATCGTGTCTTTTGGTTTCCTTGGCCTCATCTGCTGGGATTTTGGAGACCAATTGTATTTTTATCTACAAAATATTTTTTTTTTTTGTGGCAGACTGCTCCATTCTGTGTTCCCTCTTGGATCATGTCTTAGTGCGTTTATTAACATAAATTTCACATGCAAACAAATTTATGAGACTATCTGTCTGCAGGCGTAGGTGTAGACCAAATATCAGAAAGGAAATAATAAAGAATGTAAAAATATACAAAAGGAGATCGAACCCGTGACCAGTTGCGTAGAAATCTAGTCGGTTAGTCTTCGTCAATAATGCATTATTTGTGGTTAAAGAAACTTTATTCCTCAAAAGAAATTCACAACAAATTTCACTTAATGAGAAACATATTATAAGTAAAAAGTATAAAGTATAACATTAGCGAGCAGAACTATTATAATACAAAACTGAGCAGGTTAAATATGAAGTCTGTAACATAATGGTTATTGTAAGTAGGTAGCAATAAAGGATTCGTGCGAAACAGAAATTAATTTACGTGGGTAGGCTATGAAGCCGTCACCAGGGCCGGATTTAGATGTTATTAATTACATAAGATTTTAATTTTGTTTTAAAGATTTCGAAACTATTGGAGGTTTTTATTTCTGATGGTAGTTTATTAAACATCTGTGCTCCTTCGTATGTAATGCTTTTCTTACCGTAGTTTGTGCGCGTCCTTGCAAGACAGATATTATTGGCACTACGCAAAGGTCTTAGTCCTTCTTCTGTATTCGTTTTAAAGCTTAGTTCTAAATGTATTTTTTTGTCTTTAATTTTTTTTATAAGAATACATGTGTTATAGTAATAACTTTGTTTTATATTCATTAATTTGGTTTCGGAATAAATTTTCTGCGAAGGCGTGAGAAAGTCATAATTAAATAAAAATTTTATTAATTTATTTTGGATAGTTTGGATACTGTTTAAATTGGTTTTGGCTGCGCTGCCCCATATTTCTATTAAATAATCTAAATGCGGTTTGACGAGGGAATTATATATATTTAGTCTTACTTTTCGTGGAAGACATCGAACAATACTGTAAAGACGTCCTGATAGTGATGACAACGTAGATCTTATTTTGTTTATATGTGACTTCCATGTTAATTCGCTGTCCAAAGTCAGTCCTAAGTATTTTTCTTCAGCTGATTCTTTTAATAGCGTGTTGTTAATAAATAATTTAGGGTAGGTCTGTAATATTTTGTTTTTAGCTTTAAATATTATATAGCTTGTCTTTGATATATTAATAGTAAGTAAGTTATATTGAAACCAATCGTGTAAATTTTCTAAGTCTTTTTGTGCAAGTTGTATCAGATCGTTTATTGAGGAGCCATAATAAAATATACATGTGTCATCAGCATATAGGCTAATTTCACCATTCAAAGATACATGGCTGATGTCATTGACGTAGATCAAAAATAGCAGGGGCCCAATAATTGAACCTTGTGGAATTCCACACGTAATAGGTTGTATAGAACTTTGGTATTTTCCTATTTTTACTATTTGAAAGCGGTTTGTTAAGTAAGATTCCAAAATTTTTAGTGCATTGGCAGTGATGCCAATATGTTTTAATTTTTTAAGAAGAAGGCTGTGGCTCACGGTATCAAACGCCTTTTTTAAATCTATGAAAATACCTAGGCCTAGCCTTTTTCCATCGATGTGTGCTTTGATTTTAGTGACAAGATCCACAGTGGCGGACAAGGTATTTGATTTTGGCCGAAAGCCGTACTGTCGATCAAAAAGAAAGTTTATTTTGTTTAGGTGGGTGCTTAATCGATCATAAATAATTCGCTCAAAAATTTTGGAAATTGCAGGTAACACCGATACAGGTCTGTAGTTACTCGGATCAGTTTTCGTTCCAGTTTTAAAAATGGGTGTTACTTTTGCTATTTTCAGCTCATCTGGGAAGCGGCCAACGTTAAGACAATGATTAATACTCGTTGTTAAAGCAGGGATGAGATACTCTTTAATACATTTAACGGACTTGGTACTGATCCCATCAATACCTGTGCTGCAATTTGTATTTAGATCTTCTATTATTTTAGCAATTTCCTCCTGACTGCATGGTGTAAAGTGTTCCATTTTGTTTTGTTTTTCTGTCTTCCAATTAAAATTTTGGTCAGCATGGTATTTTTGGGGGATTTGGATAGCTAATTGGGGACCTATTGTGGCGAAAAATGTATTAAACAGTTCACATATCTGATTACCGTCAGTAACCAAACCGGAGACGGTCATAAGTTTTGGAGGTATAGGGTCAGATTTAGTTGTATTTTTGAAAAATGTATTTATAAGCTTCCACATCAGTTTAGGATCATTATTAACCTTTGTTTGCATGTGAAATTTATGTTAATAAACGCACTAAGACATGATCCAAGAGGGAACACAGAATGGAGCAGTCTGCCACAAAAAAAAAAAATATTTTGTAGATAAAAATACAATTGGTCTCCAAAATCCCAGCAGATGAGGCCAAGGAAACCAAAAGACACGATTAACGTAAGAAACTGCTATTGTTGTGTTATAAAACACCAAAATATTTTGTAACCCACTCGATTGGCACAGTGGTCGAGCAAACGACTTCTGAGATACGGGTTAGATTCAATCACGTTAAAAATAGTTGATGAGTATTTAATGAGTATGATCTGCAGCTAGTTGTTCGGGATGTTTGTTTATGTGACATTAGAATTTGTACAAGCGCCCGTAATATCGGAGAAATTTCTAGTGTTGTTACACTAGAAATTTCTCTATCTACTAGATTGTTTTAATCATCACCCAGTTTTTTTTACTTTCCTATAGGTTAATTATCATTCGCTAATATGGTGAAGGAAACAATGATAGTGAGGGCATGCCTGAGAGTTTTTTCGACAGCGCGTGAAGTCTGCCAACTCGCAGTAGGCTAGCGTGGTGGACTATTATAGCCTATATTAACCTCTGAGATGAGACCCGTGCCCAACAGTGGGACAGTAAATGCATTAATGATTATAGGTAACCGATACCCGTTTACGGCTTTGAAATCTCAATAAATATGTCCCTGGCCGGTAATTACGATGCATCTTGGTTAAATTACAGCGGAGCGGTAGCCTAATATTTAGGGTGTCGGACTTGCGATCATGTGACTGCCGGTTCGAAACCCGCCCATTGCACTACCGACGTGAACCCACTCGTAACACAAGCATTTAGCTTAGCACTAGGGGTTAACAAGAATACTAGTAATGTGCGACCCACATTGCTAGTAAGCTTTTAAAAGAAAGAAAAGAAAAAAAATGGGCTACAGCAAGGCCTCAACAGAAGCGCTCGCACATGCAACTAGTACGGCGACAGCGATCTACAAAAACATGGTGACGCGAGCGACGGCTTTGTAGGTACTAGTTTACCTACCTGATGCGTGTTAATTGACTATGCCCGCCAATAAACATTCTTTACTATTCATTGCATGGCTTCAATTAACCACCCAGATCGATAGGTGATATTATGGAAGAAATCAACCTGTATTGTATAGCCCACACGATTACGCAATGATGTACTTATGTATATCATAGTTTATGTTGTTCCTAATAGGCAAACTTAAGTAAAGCTTTAGTACAATAATTTCATAGACAGACCTTATGATTTTTTTTGTAATAAAAACGTTATTTATTAATAAAACTGTTACAAATCCATAATTTTTCAGCATCCATTATTAAAGTTGTAATTGTTAAATCCATTATTAAAGTTGTAAATATGTTTTCTTTTATTTCAGAGGTCTACTACGAGAAGCAGCGCTACGATGGCTGGTTCAATAACAGAGCTTACCCAGACTGGGGATCAGTTGGTAAGTACGACTAAAATACTTATAAAACTAGGCATAGCTTTAATAATATGTTGCCAAACCTGAAATTTAGTTTAGTGCAGTGATAGCCTTGTGATATGACCATAGGACTGCCATGTCAAAGGTCTCGAGTTCGAATCGAAGGCACGCACCACTGACTTTTCGAAGTCATGTACGTATTAATACTAAATTATCACGCGCTTAAAACGGTGAAGGAAAACATCGTGAGGAAACCTGCATGCTTGAGAGATTTTCTCAGACTAGCGTGGCGGACTACAGCCTAATCCCTCTCATTGTGAGAGGAGACCCGTGCCCAGCAGTGGGACAATATATGGGTTGATGATGACGATGATGATGAAGCCTGAAATTACACCAAAGACAACAAAATTATTTCAAAAAATTTTTGTAAGTTAGTTTTCACTGGTAGGTACATACTACGTCAGGTATTCAACACTTCCTCATCGTTCGCCTAGGCTTTCCCAACTATGTTGGTGTCAGCTTCCAGTCCAACGAGATGTGGCTGATTATCAGTTTTATACGAAGTCACTGCCGTCAGACCTCCGCGATTCCTCCCAATTTCTGGACTACCTATTCCGATATTCAATTATACTTGTTGAAGGATATACTGGTTGTTAGCGCTGTTGTTAGTTGTTCACGCTGTGAAAGAGGGACGCCACTATTTAACCTGTAGAGCGGCATCCCTCTCTCACAACCTAAAAATGATGGCATTAATATGTGGTAATACGGCCCCAGACTACCACTAACGATTGTCTTAGGAGTTATTATTTAACGATGAACTACGGATATACGTGCTGTCTGAGGCACGGGGGGGTTTCAATGCGTTACCAATAGTTAATCATCCACAGACAGACAGCAACGTATACAGCTTAAACAGATCTGTTTATAAGTGTAGTTATAAGTTATGCTTGAACGTAGGCTACTCAACTTTGTATTCACTTCAGTCATGGATACCGTCGTCTTAACAATTTTTAAACATGCGTGAACACACAAATTAGAATACTACATGAATAGTGTTGTAACACTTTTAACACTATCAAGGTATCCATACTGACCACGGCCAAATTCAACCTCTTTGTCAGCTGTCATTGTTTGAACTGACGTTAATCAAGTTCAATTTAGTTCAGCTGTTTGATTTATCGACTTGACCTTGCTTTAATCTACACATAGCTAATGTGTCGTCATAGGTAGGACCCACCTTAATTCAATTTTATATTCTAAAAGATATATTAGTTCTACAAACAGCTGTTCAATGTAAATGTGCCTTTAAATAGGTGGAAGAACAAGCAGATTATATAACTTATTATATTGAGACTGGAACTCATAATTGAGCGAAAGACTTGTAAAGCTCCAAATATAAAGTTATGTCTATTACTTACGTTGTTACCCTTATCATTATTTACATTATAATAGCATTGAGTTGAAATTGAATTTGTCTGAAATTCACTAAGGTAATGTTACCTTAGTGAATTTCAGAGAGGATTACATAACGTCTATGAAATTAGCAAAATACATAGCATGTCCTCCATCGGTCCTGATAAAAGCCTAAACTTTATTTAACAAGAGACTACATTGAAAAAAAAATTGTATTCACAACTGAGATAAAACTTTTGCTGAAAAATGATTATCGCAGCAGTTAGTAGAGTATTTTTTTTAATTTTGGCAGAATCCTCAATTAACACTTCTATCTGTTACATTAACGATTTTTAAGCAAAAGTTTTATTTACTTCTCAGTTGTGAATGCTTTATGATACCTTGTTGCTAGATATAGCAACTTTTATTCCATTTTCCGAAAAACCAAAAAATAATAATTGCATTTAGTGCTCAAGGCCAGATGATCCCCCTTAAATTCATTGATCTAAATGGAGCCGGAAGTACACAAGTGATTCAGATATCAAGTGAACACAATGATACTTAACTTTTGGAATCTCGTTTAATACTACATTACGTTCTTAATTTATGTGTTTTAATGCTCATATTTAAGCACTTAAATGTAGTTATTACTGCATATTATGATGGCGGTTCGCGTTTCTCCAGTAGTAATACAGGTATTAAGCATTTTATTACTTCAAGCTTTTATTCAGAGTGATCATAAAGCCGAATGTTTGACATACTCCTTAAAATTATCATAAATGTGGATCTCTTTTGATAAAATTGGAATTGCATTATCGTCGTAAAATTTTATTTGCTTGTAGAATGTGCATCCGCGTTGGAACATATTTTTCGTCCATGCCTAGAAAGCAGACGACATTAAAGCAATAACCAATACAAAAAAAAGAAAACAAAAAAGAAAATGTTGCATACAAATGTTTACTTTTGTTTTCATTGCCTGCATCTAAGAGATTTCTTCACTAGTTTTTCCAATCACAACTATTGCGTGAATAATATGTCCATTTTTCAAATGACCATTGTTTATCTGATGATAGTTGCTGTAGTCCCTGAACCACTTTCGATCTGATTCATATTTGTAACAGAAATTTATGGAAACTTGTCTTCAATGTAAGTGGGAACTGCTTTATATTTTTTGTACATGTCAATAATGGAACAAAGTTACGTAAATGGCAAGCCGCGCTATTGTTAAATATGACTTATATATTTATACTTGCCTTTTAAAACGCAGCAAAAATGTATGAATATTTTTTGACAAGGAGTCAATCAGTCAGCCCTTTTTACAATCGTGCAGTTACAACTTACAGCGAAATAAGTAATTACCTGCAGTATTTAACCTCAGATCAAATAACTTTTTATTTGATCTGAGTATTTAACAAATCATAAATATATTTTTAAGTAACAAACGTTATGTTAGGTAAATATTTACCGTCTTATTGCATAGGTAACTCCAGATAAAGTAACTTGGAAGAGTAGAGTGTCCTAAGACAAGCAATTCCTTGCTAATTAGGTGATCTCCAAATATTTTACTGAAACATAAGAAGTAATTGAAATAAACTATTATTATTGTTATTCATAAAAATATAAAACGTCTAATAATCATCTTAGAACTATAGTATTTTTCTCGCGGGAAGAATGTGGCCTGTGCGAACCACCGGCCGGCAGGGTTTTACCACAGTTTTACTCACGATCTCTTAGAATAACGTAACGTAAACGGAATGTGAAATAAGTTATGTAAAACCTCAGATCAAATAAAAAGATAAGATGGAACTTTGCGAACAAAGAAGTGAGGCCGGCTAAAACTACGCCTTGCTGTGTACAACACACAATTACACGCACATATGTATTAGTTCGCCTTATCTTGTCAGTCGAGCTTTCGATAGCTCGATAGCTCGACAGACAAGATAAGGCGTAGTTTTGATGTTGTACACGGCAAGGCGTAGTTTCAGCCGGCCTTACTTCTTTGTTCGCAAAGTTCCGTCTTAACTTTTTATTCGATCTGAGTATACAAATATCAATATTGACACTTGACAGAAATTCAAATTTGTGAACTGCCTTTAAATGCTACGTCTAATTTATGTCAATCAAAAATAATACTTTTAACTGCTTAGGCGAAACACGCACCCGCACTAAACTGCGGGTTGCGTGGCGGAACAACAATACTACGCGTGAATGCGTTTTCTGTGTGTTGCAGTACGAGTGTTGATACTTGCAAACAACGTAAGAACACGCACTCCCGCGCTACGCTGCGTGATGCGGTGCAGTGTGCGAATTGCCTCACTGACTCTGGCGGCATTTATATAATATAACAATACTAGCTTTGTTCAGGATTAATTATATAGGCAATCGGTTATTACTATATTCTTGTGACCTCAATTCACTGTATGTATTGAAACGATAGTAAATAATCAAATTCAGTTTTGATATGTCAATATGGTAATATAATTGATTATGCCTTGAGGCGATAAACGCGTTTAAAGCAGATTTGTTTTTTTTTTTATTAACTCAAGTAATGCTTTTTATTCCTCTCAATTAGACAACAGTAATTTTAAGTACACAACATAGCAGTACGAAATGTATTATGCCCTCGAGTTAAAGACCTTTATTATTCATAAAAATATAATGTCTTCTTTTCCCTGTCACAAAATATCACTTGTCAAAACAAGACAAAGCACATTGTAGTTCTCATATTAAATGTTATTAAGATTGAATTTTTGTGAATTGAAGGTACATATAGGTAGGTGTTTATGTATAAGACGGTACCCACACGTCATCATCATCATCATCATCATCATCAACCACTATATTTTTCCACTGCTGGGCACGAGTCTCCTCTCAGAATGAGAGGGATTAGGGTGTAGTCCACCACGCTAGTCAACTGCGGTAAATGTCTGTATACAATAAAATAATACATTCTTCATAATTATCTTGTTAATAATTATTGTTTAATAAATTAGAACGTGCTAAAAGTATGTATGACGTAATAATAAAACATTGGTATTGATTTGAAAGGATGTGTACCTATTCTAAATTACTTGCGAAATTGTCATACTCAAATGTCTGCACTATCTGATTCATTAAAGTTCCCATATAGAGTCAAGCATGACAGTCGTCCGCCGGAACGCGCGATGAATGCCATATTAATTAAACGCAAAAAAAAATATATTTTATTACCATATTTGCTAATCAGCCATTTGAACAGTCTGGGTGGCGTTTATGTTTAACTGGGCTGTATAAGATTTTATATTTCAAAATAATATTTACTATTAATTCCTTAATTATCCTAGTACATTGTAATTATTGAACATAAAAGTTCCACTCATATCTTTTAAAGTTGTTCAGTGAATCAATTAATTGAATTACATTCATCCATCAAAAATATCTGTCTGTTGAATAATACCAATTTTATCTCGCCACGGTGTTTCATGTTCATACATAATCAATTCGATATAAGAACCAATACGTCTTGGAACTTTGCGAACAGATTGTATCTCTTCAATTTACTTAACATTGAATAGAGATTTGTAAGATTTATTATTTCTTTGTATGTATTATATTATACAGTTCACGTTTATTATAATCTTCGCTTATCCTAAAGTCAATTAAATCACTGCATTTGTAAATGCTACAAGGAAAATGAAATTCATAGATTTTTATACACACAATATGGTTTGTTCCAAAAGCTCTCCATCGCGCCAGTAAAAGATATCAACGCGCGTAACATTATAAGGTACATTTTCTATCATTGTTTTTTCTCTGGCGAACATTTTATGTCGATTGTATATGCAGTAATAGTGTTTATCCTTATATCGAGAGCTGCGATAAAAGCCTCCTTCATGTTACCTGCGTGAGTAACACACAATGATCTAATAAATAGAATAATAATATGATCTAATAAAATCACACAATAATCCCATGAGAATTCCAATATGCAGTTTTAGCTATATGAGAAACTCCTGTTCAAAATATCATGCTTGTAGACCCACTGCATTGTCAGTCACTCACTCAGTTCTAGAAATGTTTGGAGTATAATTATATGAAACTCAAACTCAAATTTAAATGCGATTACCTCACCAATTCAGGTATTTATTGTTCAACCGTTAAATCGTGACTGATCCCAACATTGACGTTGCTTTATTGCCATCGTCTAATGCTTTCAAACAAACAAATAGAATATATAGGTATTCAATTAGACATTGAAGAACGTTAAAGTGATTACTGCTTTTGAAATTGCTTAATAACAGGTCATGTAGGTATTGTATTACAAACTTTGATTGTATATGTTACTGTAAAAGCCCGAATTTATAGATCCTAAAATTTACTAGTAAAAGCTAAAGTTTACCAACTCTTCATGGTACAAGTACGAAATTTTCTGTGATCATCATTAATCATTTATTTCGAACTGTTACCACCATTCATTTCTAAATCCTAGGGTTTACCCTAGAAAAAGGTAAATGTCGGAAAAAAGACATGCGAGATAACTCCACGGTACCCCGCTCCTATTACTGGGTGGTAATAAAAAAAACACGAAAGCTATGACTAGCTTCCTTTTGCCACTCGGATTTGTTAAATCTTAGGATTTATCGTAGTTCCATCTTTTACAGTAGCATACTCGTATACTATACCTACATAGGTATTTTGAGTTTTTACTGTTTAACTTATGGGCATTATGAGTGGTCTGTTAGGATTGATATTATAATCTTAAAAAGTCAACCTAAGGAAACGAGTGCGTCTAAAGGATTAATTTAATAAACTGGCGTTAAAAATACAATTTGTAGTTGACCCACTGAGACTGTTGCTCAGACCCACACTCGGGCGCCACCATCGCCGCCATTGCTTCCGTGACCTCTTACGCAACTTAACTTACTCGTGAATCCACTGATACTAAGATGACATGTTTTATAACGATAATTACCTTATTAATAAACCCACATAATTATTATAAAAAAGTCCCCCGCTGCGTCTCTCAAAAACTGATTTTCATCCAGTTCTCACCAATAGACAGAGTGGATTATGAGGAAGGTTTCGGTGAATAATTTGTTAAGGTTTTGTGTAAATTGGTTGAATTATGACGAAAATACCCGTGCGAAGCTGGGATGGGTCACTAGTTTTTCATTATAACTTTTGAAAATGTAAGGATTTAACCGTAAGACACGTAATTTGAATTAACAAATTTTACCTAAAAAAATACCTATAATTACGTAGTTGTATGTGTTTAGTATGAGGTTCGATGACGTCTTAGCAAGCCCAAGTCATACCGTGATGTCTTACCGATTTATTCAGGAAATGATCCCTCAAAAAGTATACGGCGTCCATCAATCAAATATTCAAAACTGAAAATTTAAATCTTTCTTAATATTCAAATTAAATCTAGGCTTTGAGATATATTGGCGCTCATTAAAAGTTTCTTAAACGGAGTTTGCTGTACTGCTGTATGACTTTTGTGGTTGGCCCAGGTGTTACCATATTTCAAATCATTTAAACCATGTAACATAATTTTATGTGGCCCGTGAAACCATGACTTACAAGTGTTCGAAAAAAAGGTTGAGTACCACTGCCTTAAACGATTAAATCGTCATCAGATTTCTCGCAACTCCGATAGTTATCGACAGGACATACTGACATACACTCACATATCTATATCAGACATCTTGTTCTGACGTATTGCCTTTCGTTTTAATTTTAATTAATTATCCGACGTAACATAATAAATTGAATTAGATCGATAATCTATCAGTGTACATATTTCTATGACCATCTGAATTTGTACATTAATTTGTTTAGTCAATCTATCTAGATTTGACTTCAGGGACATGCACTTTCGGTGTCTGTTCCATTATTGTTTAAATATATTATGGTCGCTTTGTAATTTATGTTTTTAATAGAACAGTTTATTTATGTAACACATTCAACGTTTTCCTTAAAACATTATATTCGAAAAATCTTAAGTTTTAAATAATTAAGTTGAACTAGCATTTTATAGTAATATTATCGATCTGCATAAATAAAGTTTTTGTCCTAAAATACCGGTATCGAATTAGTAAATTGAGAATATCAACCGAATTTCATGATCGTTAATTAACAGAAGCTGACAACTTACTACAGATATGGGAAATAAAAAAATGCCAAAAGTACTTACCTACCAGCTATAAGATTGTCAACGGTTAACTTTTCCTCAGTTCACACGCTTTCTCAGTTCGCATCTCACTTCTGGCATACGATAAATATTTTATTTTTGAACCCAATACCAACAACAAAAGGGGTTTAATATTTTTATTAATTTTCCATTTATTTAAGCTTCAAGCATATGATTACATTTTTAAATATTTTTATAAAATACAAGAGAAAATAAAAACATTTAAAGATATAAAAATAGTGATCCACCGGCATGGGGAACAGGCTCCAAGCTACCGGTGGTTAGGGCCCCAGAGACAGGAACCTCCTCACGATACGCGCCGTATCAAGAAGTACTGCCTTCTGAATCAGGCCCATAACCCAGCCACCCAACTCGAGCCTCCTAAGGTGTTGGTCGAGGCTCTTGGCGATAAGTCCATTGACCGTAACGACTATCGGCACAATGATGGCCGAGTCCACATCCCACATGGCGACCACCTCGTGAGCAAGGTCGAGATATTTCAACTGCTTCTCCCTCTCAGCCTTCACGAGGTTCTCGTCATGCGTTATTAATTTTATTATTATCATAATGTTCATCATACGCAGATTTTATCGGCCTTCTGCTGGACATAAACTCTTTCCTTTTATGCTATTTATCCCTGTCCTGATTTCTTTCACCTATTACATAATAATATTTTAATTAAAGAAGAGAAATAGAACTATACTATTTTATTTTCATTAAACATTTTATAATTACTATTCTATGTTGTTTTTAATCTTAATAAAAAAAATGTTTGAAACACGTTACTATCATATCGTGAGCAATTTATATTATTACGAAGTATCGATAATCAGCAATAATGACTATGATGAGCAAAGTATACGAATGCTCGGAGTAATTTGTGTGTGAGTTGAATTCTCCTCGTCCCTAATTCTTGGCTCATGCAAATAAAAGCGTTACCTCACCTAGCGTCACGCGCGTATCGGTACCTCGTGCGACCACAAGACGACCTAGTCTCGAATTGATAAATATAGATGCATTAATGTTGTATTTTGATTTCGTTCATATTAAAGCAATCCGTTGTTTTTTTTGGTGATCCTTTCATTTCCCAGTTATTAGGTACCCTACTATAACGATAAAATTATCTGCGAAATATATATTAATACTTATATTTATATCAAAGAGTATTGAACTGTAAATCTTGTCTGTTTCTAAACGATTATTTATTATTCAATGAACAAGTTTTCAACGATGAGTACCAACCAAAGTTTTTATACAACAACTCGAAATAATTTCGATTAAAAATCGTAATATGCAAATTTACAATAATTAATTTAAATAACGATACGAACTTTATGAGATTTTAATATTACATCTTTATTTTTACAACACTATCAAACCAAGGATTTCGAGATAAAGGCTCGCAAATAATATATGAATGTTTCTCGCCTTTGCAATTTATCGAACTAATTTTCCAGAAACCTATATTCGCAGGATCACCGTATATAGTATTCTAACTAGATTTCTACAAAATAGACTCGAGCACGTTACTGTTGTAACATGGTCCGCGCTCGCCGCTCCTTCCCCACACCTCAAGCCTCACCCCGTGCGCCACTATAAATAGCTCTGCAGACGACGCGCGGCCTTCTCCTTCGTCCTGCTGCAGCTACCGAAGTTAAGTGTCGCCCTCTACCGGTCGGACCTCGCCTGGAAGCCTTCGCCGAACCCTCCCTGAGCTTAACTCACCCTACACGTTACCACATTATACTTAGTTAAACCCTATTGTCAATTAAGAGTAACCCTAGTGTCAATAAATTTGTATATTTTGTGTTCTGAGTGTAATTTATCTGTTTAAGTAGTTCCCGGTCGGCCACGTTCCTAAAACGTGTCCACCACGTTACACTGTATTAATATAATAAAATTATAGTTTACCTTTTCCGTGATGCGGAAAATTCTCACTCTCCATCCCACCTAGGAGAGGTTGCAGGGCCTGCTAGTCTCACTCTCCATCCCACCTAGGAGAGGTTGCAGGGCCTGCTAGTCTCACTCTCCATCCCACCTAGGAGAGGTTGCAGGGCCTGCTAGTCTCACTCTCCATCCCACCTAGGAGAGGTTGCAGGGCCTGCTAGTCTCACTCTCCATCCCACCTAGGAGAGGTTGCAGGGCCTGCTAGTCTCACTCTCCATCCCACCTAGGAGAGGTTGCAGGGCCTGCTAGTCTCACTCTCCATCCCACCTAGGAGAGGTTGCAGGGCCTGCTAGTCTCGCAACAACTTAAACCGCATTTGCCTTTCCTTACCTTCCCTTACCTAATAGTCACGCGCACACCACACAGCAAACACTGACTTATTCGTTGCTAGATACTAGATATAAAAATCGACCAACCAGACTTGGTTAATATACCTATAATATTTTTATAAGATTGATAATATTCACGAAAAAAATATTATTAACATAACATCATCATCATCAGCCTATGCTCGTCCACTGTTGGACGTGGGCTTCTCCTAGTGAACGCCACAGAGCCCGATCTTCGGCTTGTGTCATGTTTTATATAAATACGTAATAGATACATAATATTATAATTATTACTTTGTTTTCTTTCTATTTGTACTGTGAACAGTGAAAGTAAAATACTATCTACATTTATCTTATCTATATTATGTTTATTTATGAATAATCATATTCATAAATAATTTATAAATGTCAGTAATTAACATGCACATAAGTAATAATAATTATTAATTTCACACTTCATTTGATCGTTACGTGTACACATGGCTACACATTAAGCTATACAAAACCAGTCTAGACTGACCTCCCATTGTAAAGGTTTTCCGCACAATGCGAGGCCAGCCTATACTGATGTTGTATAGCTTGATGTGTAGCCGTGCGTACCTTTAAATGTTTACACCTAATAATAAAATTCGTATTAACTTGAAGTATTGTCGCTGCAACAAAATTAACTTTGTTTCAATGATGTAACGTGAAAGTAAGAAAATAAATTTTAATTAGCTCGGTAACTATACGTGGCTAATCAATCAAGACAAATTAAAATTATTCAATTGATCTTTATAATATAAGAGCGGTCTGTAATTCACTTTCATTGCTTTATCTTGGCATTTAAATTAATGCATACCATCACGCCTGTATTCCTCGGTGGTTTAGGCAGAGAACCCACGATTCGCCAATATGTTTAGGTCCCATATAATAAGGGGTGAGCTTATTGAGATTAACCAGGCACAAACCTTAACTCCAAGTTGCTATCGAGAATTACATAGAAGAACCCAATAACACTTTGTTTGACATCAAAATCGAACCCAGGACCGCTAGCGAAGCATTCGCCTTTGGAACTATAAACTTTTTTAAATAGCGTCTTCAGCCAAGCTTCACCATCAGAGCAGTACATTTAAAAATATTCTGATACAGATATTAAAAACATGCACAAAACTTGTCAGCCATAATTACCGCTATAAATCATGATAATTTACTTTTTTTTTTTTTTTTCTTAATTTTGGGAGATTTAATTATATATTAATTGCTACTTACCGAGTAGTGCCCGTTAAGGAGTAGACAATCAAAGAGACATGACACGTCAGTAAAGCGAAGCTAAGATAAAAGTGTCGTTTTCAATGACCCACCAAATAAGACAAGTGATTTCAGTTCAGTTTATTTTGACATAATTATTACTTGCACGTGAATTTATTAACCGTAAGATAGCAGTGATATGTAATAATCAAGATTCGATACTCACATGGAAAGTATGGTTCAAACCATTAAAAACTTCAATACCTATGTAAAATGACAAATTTTCTCAGTTGATTTTGAACTTAATTATCAACAGTTTCAGGTTTCAAATCATTTGGAGACATTGAATTTGACAGGAATTTGATTGGAATTTGACAGTTTTGTATAACGATTGATGTGCTGGCCACTGTACACACAATTTAATATTTGACAGAAATGGTTAAGTGTGTTCATTTTGCGGTACGAAAATGAGTCCTGAGGCTTTCTAATTATTGGGATTAGAATGTTTGCAATTAACAAATTACTATAAAGAAACTCTTTCCGATTAAATCTTTAATGTCGCTGTAGGTAAATTGAGAAACGATTGTGATAAAATCATTTTATGTAAGAACAAAACAAAGGCCAAATAAGTACAGATCTACGGTGAATGTTCTCAGGAATAAAACAGTGAGGATATTACCCAACATTGAGCACTCTCCGAGGGCTTTAATTTAACGAGAGTGAACGGGTACATTCACTTCTGGTAGCTATGAGTCTCTCCAATTATGGAATTTATCTGAAACCGCCTCGCTGTAACTTTCCAAGTTTCAACCACGTAACTAACAATTTAGATATTTTGACAATTAAATTCGTATCGACCGGTTGAATCCGAACTCGCTAAATTAGTGGTGAAAACGTCTACAAATGGAGGCGAAAACAATATTCAACTATTATATAAGTACTTATTGGCGAATCAGAATAAAGGCATATTGTCGTACACTGTAACGACATCGACATAAAACTCAAACAAATTCATTTTAACCCTTAACGACTCAAACATCAACGTGATTACTAAATCATCGTTTTTTTATATAAGATACAAATGTACTCATACCTTCTAAAAGTTGATTACAATTAGGCACGCAATGAATAAATCATGAGGACAAGAACGCACGCAAACACACGATACCGACTTCCTTTCTAGACGCACTCGAGACTGCGTTTTTGCACCATCAAAGTTGTGTAAAGCTATATTTGAGAGACGCGAATGTAACATAGATGGTATGATTATGTTGGTATATTGTTCAATGTTCAGTAATTTCTTTACACATAATAAAATTGTTGTTAAAATGTGATCATTCAACAAAAATCAAAAGTCAAAAATCATTAATTCAAAATAGACTACAAGGTAGTAATTTTTTAACGTTATTTTCACATTATAGACAGCCCCCACAACGCCCTTCGCAGCCTCTTAGTGTTTTAGAAGAAGAAATATATAATAAAATCAATTAACTATAAACTTAACCATAAAATCATCTAAAGAGCTTTGCAATACTTATAGAAAACTTGCTTCTTATTGACAACAAACAACTAGTACAACACATGCTCTGATTAATTAAAAGCGTAAGCGATACATCATATAATTAAAATGTAATTAAGCTACTCCACAAAAGTAACGTCGGTACTAAAATCACTTAAAGTGAACTAGAATCTCAGTGAGCGCAAGAGAAACACGCAATGTCGATCATCTTGGTTAATGGTTATCTATTTTATAGCTTACGTTTTATTGAACATGCTTAATTACCATAATTACGGGTAACAGTCGTAGTAGTAGAGATAATGTTTGTACATGTAGTACCACTAGTACCTGGGATAGTTAAGTTTAGGGTAAATACATACATCTCTAAATTATTCATAACATTTTCCTTCTTTCTTGTTTAATGAGACAGAATAATGTGTCCGCGATTATACTTCGTGATTTTGATTTACCTTTTTGGACTAAATTATGACGAATTAGTAGATTTTGAAATAATTGCGAACAAACGCCTCAGTTTTAAACAGAGAACCACATTTTTTTAAGACGCTTTCAACATGGTGAATGTAACATAGTTCCCTATTCACAGGTAGCCGTCTCACGCGCAAGACACCGGCGTCATACGCTGATGGTGTGTACATGATGGCAGGCGTCGACCGGCCTGGTGCCAGGACGCTGTCGAAGCTCTTCATGCGAGGACAGGATGGTCTACCTTCACTAGCAAACAGAACTGCTTTACTTGCGTTTTTTGGTAAGATCAAATTTGGCGGTTCTTGGGCGGTAGCCTTATGGGCATCGGACTTGCGATCCTGTGGTTGCTGGTTCGAAACCCACTCATTGTACTACCGATGTGAACCCACCCGTGACACAAGCGTTTAGCTTAGTACGAGGGGTTAACAAGAATACTAGTAACGTGCCACCCACATTGCTAATAAGCTTTTAAAAAAAAGGCGATGAACTAAAGCCTAACTCCTCGCATTCCGAGAGAAGAGATGTGCCTAGTAGTGGAACAGTCGATAATGATGATGATGTTCTGGTTATGTCAACAGGGCAAGTGGTAACCGGCGAGATAGTGATGGCGTCAGAGTCGGGCTGCCCGATAGAGCACCATCGTATACCAGTGGACAAATGCGACCACATGTATGACCCTGAGTGCAACGGCGCCAAGTATATGCCGTTCCTGAGAGCCGCTTATGACCGGAACACGGGTCAGAGCCCGAACAGTCCCAGAGAACAGGTATTTTCTTATAACTTTTTAACTTGGAAATCTTTAGGCATCTTGATACTCCTATATAACATGGACAATCTTCTAGAAAAGTTTTGTTCAGGCTCAGGTGTATAGAACAAGGTTTGAGACAAATTAAAGTTAGGTAAGCATATATGACACGATATTTAATTTCTATCATAATTAAATATAGCTTAAAATGAATTTATGCAGTAAAATGTATTTACTTGGTATTTGCAAAAATCAATGATAATGCAAAATAATAAGAAATTCTTGATACAATGTTTTAATTATTGGTATTTATAAATGCATCCACTATTCAATCGATTTTTTTGTTTAAATTGTAGTTCTAAAGCTAAAATAACGTAGATTTTATAGGAAAACAGACATTTGTAAAAAAGTTGAACAGATTAATGTGACAGCTAGAAGCGATGTAACTACCACAGTGGTCATTATAATTTAGTAATAACCTAAGTTTACAGTGATAGCCTAGTGACACGATACGACCATGCTGCCAAGTCAAAAGTTCGAATCACAGGCACGCACCTTTTCCTATTTGAAATCATGCGCGTGTTTAATACTCGTATAATGAATAAGTAAAGCAGCATGAGAAAACGTGCACGCTTGATTTTTTTTATCGACGGCGGCTGCGTGTGAAGTCTGCCAACCCGCAGTAGGCAAACGTGGTAGACTATAGTCTAATCTCTCTCGTTCAGAGAACCGTGCCCAGCAGTGGGACGATTTAATGGGTTGATGATAAATAATCTAAGTAGCTCTAGACTTGTTTCAGTTGCCCACGCTTAAGATTACTTTTATCTACAACTGCAGCTGTTCTGCTATGATACAAAGCGATGACCACATAAAACCGGTCGAAAAGTACCGAAATCATGATGTCAGTACGTTCAGTTATACCATTAGTATTCAGTTGTAATCGATAGTATTGATCGATACATAAGACTCTGTCCACCTACACATGGTTTTATCTCAGTTGAGCTGTCAACAAGACTTGGCTAGAAAACAGTTATCGATTTATTGTCTTTCTAACTGATCTTGTGTAATTAATAATGTAAAAGCAAGTTGATATAATAACATTATTCATTACAGTGAATTTCTAAACCGGTATTTTGTGTTAATTTAACAGGTTGTTTTGAAGCTCTAATACAATCTATACAAATAAATAAAATGGAAGTGTCTGTCTGATAAAACAACAGTAAAAATTTTGTCGGTCTGTCTGTCAGTCCGTCCGTCCGTCTGTTTGTTCCGGCCAATTTCCAAAACTACTAGGCTGATTTTGACTTTCACTATCACATAGCTGATATTATAGGAAGTACCTTTTAAGTTTTAAGTATTTAACATAACGCTACGATCCTATGAGCCGAGCAAATAAAAAATAAAAAACAGAAACTGCCGGTGAAACAGCAACAATATTAAAAAATAGCAAGTGGAGTAATCTCATCGAGTCCTTTAGATAACATACGCGGGCAGTCATTTTTATTTAAAATGTCGAATGTCTGTATTAATTGTTTATGAAATTAAGTTGTGGTTCTATTAAGTAACATAAATACATTCCTATATAAATAAAATACTTAGGTACAACATCATAATATGTGTAGCATGGAAATCAGGCAATTTAAGTTTTTAGTTATGACTAGCTTTCCGCCCACGGCTTCGCCCGCGTGGTTTCTCGGCTTTTCTGCATATAATTGTTTCCCGTTTTTGCCACATTTTTCATTAATGCTCCGCTCCTATTGGTCTTAGCGTGATGATATATAGCCTTCCTCGATAAATGGGCTATCTAACACTGAAAGATTTCTTCAAATCGGACCCGTAGTTCCTGAGATTAGCGCGTTCAAGTAAACTCTTCAGCTTTATAATATTAAGTATAGATTAGTATAGATATAGGTCTGAACTTTGTACGCTCCTAAAACTTTATTACCTGGAGTAGGCATTGAATAACTTCGTCAATGACGCATTTACTTCCATATACATATAAATAATCCATTCGAATTCGAAATCATCGACGCTGATGATTGTTTTCGCATCAAACACATTGTTTGCATAACAAATCTTAATTACGAAACCGCATATTTTTACGTGTAATGTAAACTCGGCCTAACCTCCGACGGTCCGTGCTCATCGAAGGCCGAATTCCAGGCAATAAAACTTAATGGTAGTGTAACCCAGATACACCCATCACATGAATGCAGCCGTAGCCTACAAATATGTCCCTACAAGCAAACCTTACCTTAAAACTACAAGCCGCAATAGGAATGTTAATTGGCGTTTAATTGCAGTTAGTTTGATCAGCTATAACAAGTAATCACAATCATCTAATTCGGTAGTGATTGCACGATAGGGATGTGGAGATTAGCTTACGAAACAAGCCTGTAAATTCCGATTAAGAACTGTTTTTGGTACAACCATAAAATGTATCGATAAATAAATTAGCAGTAAGCTACGTCTGTTGCATTATTCAGCTGTCATTTTCTGCGTGCATTCGGCATTAAATACATTTAAAGCTTAAACTTCTATTTAAAGCTAATCTTATACTTACAATTCCTCAACTAAATGCTAGAACTAGAACTTTATGTATAGATCATCATTCTATATTTAGTTTTCTTCTAGGCATGCACTAATATTTTGTCAATATAAAAATGACTTACAATTTCTTAGGATAATTATGACCACTAGATGGATGATGTTAAAATTACATAGTCAAGAAGTACTTGATGAGATAACGCACATCCCAAGTAAGAACTTACGCAGTATGGAATGAGGGCAGAAGGATAATAAGTTCAATAAGTGAAGATAGCGTTTGTGCGGGGTTTTTGTGTGATGTGACGTCATAACTATGGTCAAAGATTTATGCTGCCATTGATTATTTATTTATGGCCCTACAACGAAATCATATTAAGAAAATCTAAATGTCCAGAATGCCGGGTGGATATTTAGGTATATTAAGTAAGGCATTCGTGGCGGAGTACCCTTAAATAAAGAATAGATAGCTGTCCAAGTGTGTATAAAATAAGTTATGTAGCAGTTTAGGCACGACTCAATCACTTCAAGATAATGCTGGGCAAGCATGCTCCACGTAACCCTGAGTATAGCTAACGTACGACATTATATTCATTGTTACAGATAAACCAAATAACTTCGTGGATCGACGGCAGCTTCGTGTACAGCACCAGTGAGGCGTGGGTGAATGCAATGAGGTCATTTCAGGTGCCACCCAGCAGCCACGCCTGCCTCTTTACGTACTTTCCTACTACATAATATATAACCATATACCGCAATATTACATTCAAGTATTCTTATAAACTATTATCAATACGTATATATCCTATACTGAATCCAAATTCACTCCCTCTACGTGAATATTAGGGGAGGGCAGAACTCGAGAGTATTACATTGTTAAAATTCTCTGCCGAATCCCCACAATATTCGTTAAACTAGTAATTAAATTATATTATTAATAAAACAAAATATTTTCACACATCACACTTTCTTCCGAATTTATTCTCAATAGAAATATAGATTATCGTGCATGTAATAGATTAATGAAGGTCCTCTAATTCGTTGGTATAAACCTTAGTACATCCTCACTTACATATACATATTCTAACACTAAATAATTTATCTTATTGCACAATATAATTGAAATAAGCATTTGTACGCGATCACTCATGTTTCTTAACAGACGGTTAAGTTCATGTGGCAAAGGTCACGTAACTCATGTAATACGTACATTGAAACATTTTAAGCTTCATTGATTAATTAACGTTCATAATTTATTATTTTTTTCTACAGTTAATTTAACCTTGGTATATAGTTTAACAAGGATTTTCAGATAAATCTTAATAAGAAACTGATATGTTATATGTTACACTCATGCAAAAAAGCTACAATTAAATCTTCTGCCCCTGACGACAGTGCTCTTTTAAAAAAAAAATAAGACACCAATGACTTACAAAACTTACGAATTACATGAAACTATGGATCATCAATCCTCAATCAAGATTCGGATATATAAATGTTGAATCAATAATTCAAGAATACTTCCTTATCCCTACTACCATTGACAATAATATGAATTTGGATATAATGTGTTTATCCAAGCGCTATTTCTAAGGCAAACCCTATATACGTAGGTATATAAATTAACGTTGTATCATTGGCTATGCAGAACGGGAGTCTGGCGAGTGAAGCAGGGATGCCTCTGCGCAACACCAAGAGAGTGCCGCTCTTCAACAACCCCGTTCCCCACTATATGAGGATGCTCAGTCCTGAAAGATTATTCTGTAAGTTCAGTGTACGCACGGTGGCACATCAAGCTATACCAAACCAATATAGGCTGTTGGAATTGTATGGAAAACCTTTAAAATGGGAATTCAGTCTAAACTGGATTTGTATAGCTTGATGTGTAGCCGTGTGTACTAATTTACACTTTATTTGTAACTAAATTTTTTTTTTTTTTTCAAAAATATTTTCTTATCTACAAGTTTGATACTTTTTTATTAAGAGAAACAGTGATAGGAACAAATATTAATTACTTATTTACCGTCTCATCCTGTCATATGAATTAATATAATAAATGTGCTAATAACGGAAATAGGCAACCCGTTACAATCAAGTAACATAAGCAGATTACAAGTCTTATTGCAGTTACAAAAGTGAATTTGATAGAAGTGAAACATAAGTTATATATAGCTAAATGAATTTTATTACCTATTGAACAACTTTAGATCGAGGTATGACCTAATAATTCATATAACTTCAGACTATAAATCATATTATAAAGATTCGTAATGTAACTATTACGAGTGACGGGATACAAATAAATATATTAACTATCTCATTAAACCTTCAAAGCTTGGGTTTGATTACTGTCTCAAGTTTACAGCGCAGGTGCTTTATTGAATTTATTTATTGCAAAATTGTGTAACAAAGGAACATATTCCTTAGGCAGTTAGGCAGAGGTGTACTAATGTCCAACCACAGTTCGCCGGCATGTTTAGGTCCCATGTAATAGGGGGCGAGCCTATTGCCGTTAACCGGGCACAAATCCAGACTCCGAGCTGCTACTAGGAATTTCATGGAAAAACCCAATAACACTTTGCTCGACCTGGGAATCGAACCCAGGACCTCTAGCGTAGCAGTCGCGCTTGGGACCACTAGACTAACGAGGCAGTTAAGAATACTATTACGATAAATGTAATTTAACTGCATCAGATGCAGAACTGTACAATCCGTTATTGCATTGTTTCCGTTCTCGAATCAAATAACCTTTCCCACATCTTATACGTAGCGCAAGATGCAAAGCACTAAAATAAAACTTGAATGAAATTAAATAAAAAAAAATGTTGCGTTAATTTTAAAAGTCAATTAGTACGCCCGAAACATTTACTCTTGCAAGCATAATCTGCAACTCCTTTGGTTATGCAGATGTCCATGGGCGACGATGATCTTATTTACCACTATGTTTCTAGTACTGGGTGACCCACGCACCAACCAGAACCCAGCAATGGTGACGTTTGGCATACTGCTGTTACGCTGGCACAACGTGGTCGCGGCTCGGGTGCATCGCCAGCATCCAGACTGGAGCGACGAGCAGCTGTTCCAGCGAGCCAGGAGGATTGTCATAGCTAGCTTACAGGTAACATAAACAGCTTCTTTTGAAATTTTGTTTCATGGTACTGAACGCTATGTCCATCTGAAATAATCGCCAAGAATAGATTCTCCGTAAATATCGACAAATTAGAGTATGTATCGATGTTCGCTCCAACCCGTTAACAGTAATCTGTGGACATGGTAGTGTTTGTCAGTTTCCAGTTCTTAACCAGTTCAGTGATCTCTGGCATTTTTAGTTTTTAGAAAGGCAACTCTGCCATTAAAACCCTTTAGTTAGCACATATGGAAGTAAACTACCACACAAAGAGACGCCAGCATCTATCGCTGATTTAACTCTTGGGACAGATAAATATGGCGTTCTAGACAGTTATAGTAGGGACCTACTTGTAGACGACACACGAAACCTCCCTGATGACATCGTGGACCTCAATGGTAGATAACCGATAGCGAAAACCTATCTATCTGAATCCAGAACGTAATCCTGAACGAGTACGTGCCGGCGTTTCTGGGCGTGCCGCTGCCGCCGTACCAGGGGTACCGCGCGGGCGTGGCACCGGGCGTGACGCACGCGTTCGCCGTGGCCGCGTTCCGCTTCGGGCACACGCTGGTGCCGCCCGCCATACTGCTGCGTGACCGGACCTGCCACTACGGTCGCGCGCCTGGTGGACACGACGCCATCAGGCTTTGCCAGACATGGTGGGATGGAAATGTTAGTATTTAGCTCCCGTGCAAAGCTTCGGTTAATTTAAGGATTTGTGATGCTATGTCCTAAAAAAGAGAAATTATTCGTCTTACAAAAGCACTTGACAAAAGTATACATTTTCAAAAATATCTGGATCATAGATATGCCTTTCTCTCATATGCTTCCATTGTTGAACGCAGCGACGACGGCTCCTAAACATCAGACTAACTTTTCGGATGTATAATATCCCATTTGTTAAGGATAGGGTGGATATTGGGGGTCAAGGTCTAGTCATAGGTACAGAAAAAATGTTGTCTTTAATGACGCGCAAGAAGATGAGTCCTATTGACCTACCTATAACTTATTATACGCGACTTTTACAAATATCAAACCTATTTTCATCCCAATGACGTGTTTCCAGGACGTAATGTCTCAAGTGCCGATCGAAGAAGTTCTCTTGGGTATGGCGTCTCAAGTATCAGAACGAGAGGACGCGTTGCTCTGTTCGGACGTTCGTGACAATTTGTTCGGACCAATGGAGTTCTCGAGACGAGACCTCGGAGCACTTAATATCATGCGAGGACGGGATAATGGACTCCCCGACTATAATACAGCCAGGTAATATAATAAAAGCTTATATTTTCTTTTATAGATCCATTTGCTTTCTAAAATATCTCGATAAACTCGAGGGTGACAAAAGACATCAGAATTCAAGACAAGGTTGCTGCATAGTATAGGGTTTTACCCTATAAGCAAGCAAGCAAACAAGATCTATTTAAAGAAATAAATATAATTATTATCGGGACGGTTAAGTCTCGAAATTGTTTTGTTCGCTAACAAGTATTAGCATACTTGTTTGATGAACAAAATTATTTCGAATCAATCAAAATCTGGGTACTGAATGAAAATTATAAAGATGTATGCGCTTCTTTTTTTTTCTTTAAAAAAAAACTTCGTTAATTACAGGGAATATTTTGGATTGAAGAAAATTAAAACGTTTAACGAAATTAATCCTGAGTTATTTGAGAACAACCCGGATCTACTACAAAAATTAATTCAAGCTTATAACGGAAGACTTGACAACATTGATGTCTATATTGGTAAGTTAAGCAATATAGGTATGGCCGGATTGATTCCCGAACAATAAAAATAATTAACGTCCCATATTAAGTAAAATAAATTATTTATTTCCAGGCGGTATGCTAGAATCTACTGGTCATCCTGGAGAACTCTTCAGAGCTATCATAATAGACCAGTTCACCAGAATAAGAGACGCAGATAGATTTTGGTTCGAAAATGAACAAAATGGGTGAGCTGTTGAAAAAGATCTCATAAGCAGACATTAATAGACTACTATTGGAAAAATTAAATCAAAGCTACCTACATTAGTCGTCCCTCAGAAAACTAAAGTAATAATAATATTTGCGAAGTATATAAATACATATTTGCTCACAATGGACTGTATCTATTTCACTTGATGCAATGTTACCTTCAACATTGGCACTTACATGCTTGTCTAACAGAAAAATGTCTTGACTTAACACCATCAATTAGAGCCATTCACACTTACAAAGACTTTTGAGGAGCAAAAAGTCCATATTGAGCAATTCCTCTGGAACGAGTACATATTAATTAGAACCCAGAGTAGACTTATTGGCTCAGTAGGAAGCAATATCACTAGTTTGCAAACCCAATTAAGTCAAGAAGTTCATATGATTTTTCAGTATCTTCACTAAAGACGAGATCGAGGAGCTGCGTCGAATCACAATGTGGGACATAATAGTGAACAGTACGTCAGTCGGCCCGCACGACCTACAGCGAGATGTGTTCCACTGGCGCGACGGCGACCCGTGCCCGCAGCCCTATCAACTCAACGCCTCCAAGCTGCCGCCTTGCAAGTACCTCAGAGGATACGACTACTTTGAGGTAACAAAAATCCTCAATAGCTATTATTTCGTAGGAATTGAGCCAAGGGAGAACATGGACCAATAAATTGATATTTATAAGATATGCCCAAATAAAAGAGCAAGGATTTTCAAAAGACATGGGGACGCAACCGCAGTTCTAATAAATTTAGGATGTTACTAAATGTCCTCTACAATCTGTATCATCAATTTTAGAGATGACAAAATAATTTTCGTCACTGACGAAAATAAGTAGGTACATAATTAGTTACTTCTTAACCAGGAATTTATAATAGGTGACAAGGTTTACTAAGAACCTCAGAGGAAAATCCTTATTTGGAGCGTTTCTGTCAAATACCTAATATTAACTTTGTTTCAGGGAAATGAATTTGCTTACATCTATACCTGCCTGATACTAGCTTTCGTCCCTATACTATGCGCTGGCGCAGCCTATGGTGTTGTTAAGTTACAGAATAGCCGACGGAGAAAGCTCAAGATTCAACAAGAGCACTTGAAGAATGCTCAATATAAAGGTACTTACTTACTGCCATATGAAAACCAAAGTTATTAAAAATAGGACCAGTTTAGATAGTTGAAAAAGCTGAAACTCACCTAGATATGATTGTTCCATAGGTTCAGTAGACAAAATGGTTTGTCGTGAGTGGGTACATGCGTCATACAAACGTCTGGTGAAGTTACGTTTGGGGCCAGAACCAGCACTCCACGTAACGGACCGCAAAGGAGACAAGTTGCGAACTGTTCCATTGGATCATACAGACCAACTAACAGTGCTGGAAAGCCAGGTAGATGAAGTTTTTTCCTTAAATGCACATAGTGTCTATACTGATAGTATTTTTATAAAATATACGACCCTATTTGCTGAAATATATGGTCTAATATTTAAGAACACCATCTGAGGCCGTACTACAATAACACGGCATAGCCTCTGTTCAGCCATTAAAGACCATAATAATTATCAAAATTGCATGCCATTATTTTATAAAGTACTTAGATCGCGACGCGTATTTCAGGAAAGCAGAACCAACAAGCGTCCACTTGTGTTGATCCGAGCACCTCGAGAACATGATTTGGTTCTCGAAATGGACTCCGTTGCATCTCGACGCAAGTTTCTGGTCAAACTGGACACGTTTTTAGGAAACCATAAGAAGGCTCTTAATTTGACTCAGGTGGGATTAATTTTTGTTCTAAAACTTCTTCTTCTCTCAGTTATCTATGTGGTTAACAAGTAGGTAATGAGTGTTCAAAAGAAGAGTTAATTCTGAATTACCCAATGATTCTTTATAGGGTCACCGTGAACAAATCCTAGCGACGGCAGAAACAAGAGAGCGCAGACAACGAAAATTGGAACATTTCTTTAGAGAAGCTTACGCTATCACATTTGGTTTAGCGCCTGGTGAGAAACGACGAAGAAATGAAGATGCTGATCCAGAAGTTAGTATTCTGATAAATCAATAACATTATTGGTAGAAAAGTATTAATTCTCAATAGACTACATTAATAATAATCGCTAAAGTGGAACTTTACAGGTTAAAATATGCAATTGATAGTACGCCAGGACTGCCAGCTACAACTACCTACTAATAAAAATAATATTGTTACAGTCAATCGTAATGAGAACGTCATTATCAAAGAGTGAATTTGCAAGTGCCCTCGGAATGAAGGCCGATGCAGTATTCGTGAAGAAAATGTTCAATATTGTTGACAAAGATGGAGATGGGAGAATCTCATTTCAGGTATGGTAATTCGTAAATAAAATTGCCTTATAGTTTATTTTCTTCTTCTCGATACAGATTTTTTTTTAAATTATGATTGAGACATTTCCATTCCATGAAAACCTTCTTTTCCGTGCATCGAGCTTTCTAAAACAGGAGCACCTGGTTGCTCATATTAAAAAGAATTATCACTTTAATTACGTATCCTACAGGAATTCCTAGACACGGTCGTGTTATTCTCTCGTGGAGCAACAGAAGACAAGCTCCGCATTATCTTCGACATGTGCGATGACGATCGCAACGGCGTAATCGACAAGGGCGAGCTCAGTGAGATGTTGCGTTCACTAGTTGAAATTGCCAGAACTACGTCACTTAGGGATGAACACGTTACAGAACTTATTGATGGAATGTTCTCTGTGAGTATAAAAAGTTAGTTCCTTATATAGACCACGTTGTACCAAAATACAAGAACCTCGTCCGTTGAGTCCTTATGTATTAGGCATCCGATTTTGACACTGCCATGTGAACTTCTTATAAATCCAATGTTGTCTGTAAAACATTCCTTTCAACGATAAGCCCACCATTATACTCTTGAGTAATAACCGTGTAAATAATAGTGTTTCGAGGGATTAGATATTTTTTATCTAATCCCTCGAAACACTTATAAGAATTCCAAAATTGATAACCTCTTCGCAAAATAGTTATCACTCTTTTCCATTTTCAGGATGCTGGTCTCCAACATAAAAATCACCTGACATACTCAGATTTTAAAGTTATGATGAAGGAGTACAAAGGAGAGTTTGTTGCCATTGGCTTAGACTGCAAGGGTGCCAAACAGAACTTCCTGGATACCTCTACAAACGTTGCCAGAATGACCAGCTTTCATATTGAACCTTCTATGGAACAATCTAGGTATGTGGAGTTGGTAGAATAAATAAGCATGCTTCCGCACGGCTATTAAAATACTTTCCCCTCAATATACGATGAAAATTACAAAAAATTCGTTATGAGCTCTAAATATGAACCGAATCCATAAGAATTGCTCAAAGTGGAAAAACATAACACTTTTAACAACTTTCAGACACTGGATATTGCTCAAATGGGATTACCTAACTACCTTCTTAGAAGAAAACAGACAGAATATCTTCTACCTCTTCGTCTTCTACGTGGTGACGATTGGACTGTTCGTGGAAAGATTCGCGCATTATTCGTTCATGTCAGAACATTTGGACCTGCGGCATATCATGGGCGTTGGTATTGCCATCACCAGAGGTTCTGCTGCTTCCCTGTCTTTCTGCTACAGTCTATTGCTATTGACAATGTCGAGGAATTTGTTGACTAAATTAAAGGTTCGTAAAGTTACTAATGCTACTTTATATTATTTACGAACTTGGACTTTGGACTGACTGACTGACGTCTTTTGGACTACCTCCTTAGTCTAGTGGTCCCAATCGCGACTGCTACGCTAAAGGTCTTGGATTTGATCCCCAGGTCGAGCATAGTGTTATTGGGTTTTTCTATGAAATTTTCATTAGCAGCTCAGAGTCTGGATTTGTGCCCGGTGAATGGCAATAGGCTCGCCCCCTATTACATGGGATCTAAACATACCGGCGAACTATGGGTGTACATTAAGTACACCTCTGCCTAATCTTTCGGGTAATACAGGCGTGATGGTATGTTATGTTATGTCTTTTGGTCAAGTTTTTTTGGCGCCAATGTTTTGCCTTAAGATGTCAAAATTTACTTTCTAACATAATTTACCCTGAAAAAATGATTGTCTGAAATTGATTTAAACACTCCATTTCTTAGAAGTTGTTTACAATTTACACGACTTTTAGGAATTCAGCATCCAGCAATACATCCCACTGGATTCGAGTATTCAGTTCCACAAGATCGTTGCCTGCACAGCTCTATTCTTCTCCCTCTTGCACACGGCGGGCCATATGGTAAATTTCTACCACGTGTCAACGCAGCCCGTCGAGAATCTACGCTGTCTCACTAAAGAAGTCCATTTCACGTCTGACTTCAGACCTGGCATCACGTATTGGGTTTTCCAGACTGTCACAGGTAAGCAATGGATCGTTTAACATTCGTTTCTTTGCAAAAGTCAGTTAGTCTACAGTAGTTAGTTTACTGTTTGAAAAATACATATATTAGTTGAAAAGCTATGATAATAATGATATTAACAACGATGATATCAAACGTAAAGTTAAAATTAGTTGTAAAGTTATGAATTTCTAAAGCACAAATGTGGGACTCGGAAAATATCGTATCGTATCTAGTATGATATTATACCATCCTTTATCTATACTAATATTGTAAATGCGAAAGTAGCTGTCAAAGATTATTAAATTTACATATTCTGCAATATACCACATATTCATAACCATACCTCCATTACCACTAATCTTACCTTAAAAATACAATAAAATATACATATTATAAAATCATGAGTGGTGGTGTGGTAATTAAACTGGCCAGTTCGTGTATTTGCTAGAAACACTGCATAAACTTATATATTGTTTAAGTTTGGTTATAATTTTCCCAAATGTGTGCATGCTTCGTCACTAGACGACAACTTTGCCTAATTATAGTTTTGTAAAAAATAATTCTCATATAAGTGAACTGTAATTGTTCTTTTGAGAATAAATATTCTTTAAACCTAAAGATTGGGCCTTTGACTATAACATATAGGCTATCTTTTATGTTCCACCCAGTAATACAAATAATAGTCAAACAGGAAATTGTCATTGATAAGATAACCGCTACATATTCTGTCAATTAAAAGCCATAGATCTTAAGAGCTCACTTTGCAGCTCAGTACTTAACAGCTCACTTTACACGTGTTAATCGCTGGTCATATTTATAAGGTATAAGCGGCGTGCTGCTATTCGTGATAATGTGCGTGATGTTCGTGTTCGCGCACCCGGTGGTGCGCAAGCGCGCGTACCCGTGGTTCTGGCGCGCGCACTCGCTGCACGTGCTGCTGTACGCGCTGTGCCTCGTGCACGGCCTCGCCCGCCTCACCGGCGCGCCCAGGTTCTGGATCTTCTTCCTAGGACCCGCCATTGTTTATACTCTCGATAAGGTAAATTTATTATTATAAATGCTAAAAGTTTCTCATCATTTTCATAAAATGAGACAAAATAATTATACTTGGAAAATGATAATGGGTGGATAGACCAGTTTTGTTTAGCATTTTAACAGTACTGAGTTAAATTTCTAGATTTTACCTATTCATAATAATTCTATGGTCTATGGTATGATATTTCGAGAACCCATTATTTATTCACGATAGTCGCTTTCCGATAGTTGGGATAAAAGATTGAACGTCACACGTACAGAACTTGTCCTTGTTTATTTTTAATTATACATTATCTTTATAATTTATCAGGTGGTGTCACTGCGAACGAAATACTTAGCTTTGGATGTATTGGAAACAGAAATGTTACCATCGGATGTGATCAAAATTAAGTTCTACAGGCCGCCTAATCTGAAATATTTATCAGGTAAGATCTAATATACACTTAATTATGCTACTTGAGACATTGAAAAAGTTTAGTTTGTGTTTCCGGAAAATCACGGGATAAAATCTCAGAAAACAACAATCTGGTAATGGCCGTTAATCAATAAAAAGCACTTTATTTTATTTTTTTACCTTAGGTCAGTGGGTCCGGCTCTCATGCACGGCGTTCAAAAAGGAAGAATTCCACTCGTTCACGCTGACGTCAGCCCCCCACGAGAACTTCTTGTCGTGCCACATCAAGGCCCAGGGACCCTGGACGTGGAAACTAAGGAACTACTTCGACCCTTGCAATTTTAATACCGAGGATCATCCTAAAATAAGGTATGTTGAGCTATGCTGTATTATGCCTTGATTTGCATTATTATAGCAAAACACACATAATGTTTGTGTGTATACTATAAAAAGACAAAAACTACCGACGTCGTCGTATTACAAGCATTTAGCTAAATACGAGGGGTTAACAAGAATCCTAGTAATGTGCGACCCACATTGCTAGTAAGTTTTTTTTTAAGTATATTGTTATCCGGATTATCTCCAATGTAGGATCCAGGGTCCGTTCGGCGGCGGCAACCAGGACTGGTACAAGTTCGAGGTGGCTGTGATGGTGGGCGGCGGCATCGGTGTCACGCCCTACGCCTCCATACTCAACGACCTCGTATTTGGAACCTCCACCAACCGATACTCTGGAGTCGCCTGCAAGAAGGTAATGCATATGTGGTTTTTTTTCTTTTGTACGTTACCGTTGGAACTTGAAAGCTTACCGGCAAAGGTTTATAAGACCACCATTGTACCTTTAGTTAATTAATTCCTGATAAATGTAGCTTCTTCATAAGAAGTGCCGAAATAATGAATATATAATAAATATATTAAGGGTATTACATCGCTCAAATCCCAAAAACACCCTAGGTTTAAAGAAGTTTCTAGATGAATCCTTATGTGCCTTTGCCATATAAAAAATATATGTTATACTTAAGGTCATCACAAATAAATTGTATTGTTTAATTTTTTCATAAAATTGCCCCATTTTTTTTAAATAAATCCAAGAAAATAGTCCTTTTCCAAACTAAATTGCATTTTGTCTCTTTAACCGCTTAATAGTTTGTCTTAAATGTTATACCAAAAAATTTGTAATGACACACTTAACAACTTGTATTGTTTAATTTTTCCTATTTCTTTGAATATTTTTAAATAATAACGAAAAACCCGAAACTTCACTAGCGCCCCCCGTGAAGCACCCCCGCAATGCCCGTGATGAATACTCAGGACGCGAATATCAGTGTCTCGACGACTCTTGCGACGGGTGGGCTGTACGTGCGTTATTGTTTGCAAATAAATTACAAAAGTGATGATTTTTTAATGATTTTTGAATTAAGCAATATCGTAAATAGTACAAATATAAATATTACGTAGAAATTAAGTTTGTAAATATATTTAAAGTAGTTTATAATTTTGTTTTTGTTCTTGATCATTATCATAGACTAACCATAGTGTAATGAAATCTAGGGCGCACTCCTTTGTCTGGCTCTAAATGCCGACAATCTTTTTTAATCATTTTAATTCAATTATACATAATAATCATGTTATCCAAAGTTTGAATGAACCTCGGAGTACCTAAGTAGGTACCGACTGAGATACTCGTTTATCTGACCTCGTAAGTAAGCTGACCTTTTATTGTATGAAAGTCTATATAATGCGAGCTCAGCTTATATGTATAACAAGCTATACCTACATCACCAGTACAAACTGACCGCTTATTGTACGGACAGTCTATACAATGCGAGGTCAGCTTATACTGGATACCTATACTCCATTTGGTTAGGTACTTAACTAAAGGTAAACAATAAAAATGGCGGCGTTCAGGGCTCTTCAACCTTTATTACAATGATATCTTATGAATTGGGAGTGAAATTAATAACAACACATCTAACAATCAATAAAAACAACGAACAAACAAAACTATAACTAAATAATACATTTTACGGCAAAAGAAACACAAAAACGAACGAAAGTACAAACTGTTACGAATGGCGTCTGGTTACCCGACTAAGTATAATATCGGTTAATTATTTTTCCGCGCTTCCTCGTGCTACTACTTCTTAATTTTTTCGAGTTATCAAAAGTCTATTATGTAGAAAAAGGTTTTGATTTCCTGTCTTTTTAGATTCTTTCTAGTAGGCACATTGCAATACTTTATGACATAATTATCAGATTTGATTTATTTATTGGTCGCAAGCTTAAGAATTTATAATTACCATTTAATATTAAACAGAGTAGTAAAATATGCTAGTATAGTAAAGGAAAATTATTTTGAATGATTAAATAATTTATTTTGGTTACGTTTTGTTTCAAGATGAAAAATGGCCCTATAAAAGAACTTTTTTTATGATTTGTTTACCTTTAGTTAAGTACCTAACCAAATGGAGTATAGGTTTAACAAGCTATACATAATCACCAGTACAAGCTGACCCTTTATTGTACGGAAAGTCTTTACAATGCGAGATCAGGTCAATAGGAGTTGCGTATTTTCATGTCACCAAAAGTCGTTATTCCCCTCTTTATCGAGACGTATTTCAAAATCCAAGATGGCGCACATCATTTAAATAAATTGATATGGGTGTCAATTTCGAGGTATCTTGGGGTACTGATGATGAAAATGGCATTGATTTTGTAATCCAAGATGGCGGACATTATTTTTCTTTATAAATTGATATGGGTGTCAATTCCAAGGTTTATCGGGTTTCTCATTACGAAAATGACATTAATTTTGAAATCCAAGATGGCGGACATTATTTTTCTTTATAAATTGATATGGGTGTCAATTTCAAGGTTTATCGGGATGCTAATTACGAAAATGACATTAATTTTGAAATCCAAGATGGCGGACATTATTTTCTTTATAAATTGATATGGGTGTCAATTTCAAGATTTATCGGGATGCTAATTAAGATAATGTCCGGCTTGAAATATATCTAAAATTAATATCATTTTCGTAATTAGCATTGCGATAAACCTTGAATGATGAACCTTGATATGAACTAGGATAACTATAAACTACTTAGACATAAATGGCTACGATGCACTCACATTTACAGTTCCTGTTTATATAAAGTGGTAAACAATATACAAGATAATTGAGAGTGAATAAAGTAACCTCAGGTTGCCAGGGAGACCACAAGTGCACCCGTATTTTAACACCACACATTTTTATCGTCAACGTAGTCCTTGATTTTGTAATATGCTTTCTTAACAAGGACCGATTTAACATAATTTTTAAATTTCTTACCGGTGAGATCGGTGACAGATTTTGGAAGTTTATTGTAAAAACGCACACAATTTCCTAGAAATGATTTATTGGTTTTAGTTAATCTAAATTTAGGTACCACTATTTTATGTTTATTTCTAGTATTATGGTTGTGAAAGTCGCTATTTATGCTGAACATATGCAGGTTTTTGCGGATATACATGATGTTTTCTAAAATATAAAGTGACGGCAGCGTTAGTATACTGACGTTCTTGAAGACTTCTCTAAGGGAATCGCGAGGGCCCATATTGTAGATTGCGCGGATGGCCCTTTTCTGCAAGATGAAAATAGAATCTAGAATTTCGTAATTAGCATCCCGATAAACCTTGAAATTAACACCCATACCCACCCAGCTCATCCTAGCTATCTCCGTTTCTGAGAATCTAGAAGGACTTACCTGATCATCATCAGACCCTCAGAATGTATCATGTAGTAGCACCCACACTCAATTAGATGAATGTTGAAAGCCAGCTCATCCTAGCTATCTCCGTTTCTGAGAATCTAGAAGGACTTACCTGATCATCATCAGACCCTCAGAATGTATCATGTAGTAGCACCCACACTCAATTAGATGAATGTTGAAAGCCAGCTCATCCTAGCTATCTCCGTTTCTGAGAACCTATACGCACTTACTTGATCATCATCAGACCCTCAGAATGTATCATGTAGTAGCACCCTCACTCAATTAGATGAATGTTGAAAGCCAGCTCATCCTAGCTATCTCCGTTTCCGAGAACCTATAAGCACTTGCCTGATCATCATCAGACCCTCAGAATATATCATAATTATAGTGGCACCCGTATTCAATTATATGTAAATATAAATAAATGTTTTAAGCCAGGTCACCCTAGTTATTTTCATTAGGTACTAAAGTAATATGTAGAAAGGTGTAGGTATCCCTTATTTCAAAATTATCAAGAATTACCTATAGTAATTATAGATGTAGGTAACTCGTACAAGACTTTTATCTAGAGGAACAAAATGTCTTAAATCTTTCAGAGAACGAATAAAATAGGTAAATACGATGACGACACTGCGACATATCTGTATTCTTGCTTAATCTTCAGTTCCTTTTATTGAGTACGATCAAATGTCGATAGATGGCGCTGAAGTAACAAATACTAGCACAAAAACCCGAATCCTCAAGGTCATTCGGCAATGTAATACCCTTAATTATTTCAGCACTTGATATTTATGACTTTGACTGCCTCGTTGGTCTAGTGGTCCCAATCGCGACTGCTACGCTAGAGGTCTTGGGTTCGATCCCCAGGTCGAGCAAAGTGTTATTGAGTTTTTCTATGAAATTCTCAGTAGCGGTTCGGAGTCTGGATTTGTGCCCGGTGAATGGCAATAGGCTCGCCCCCTATTACATGGGACTCAAACATACCGGCGAACTGTGGGTGTACATTAAGTACACCTCTGCCTAACCCTTCGGGGAATACAGGCGTGATGGTATGTTATGTTATGTTGATATTTATATGTACTAAGGAAGAGACGAATGTGGAGGAAATTATCAGCTAACTCTTAGGCTACTACTTTTAACTTTACCAAATAGTAAATTTAAATTTACAGTTTAATTTCAGCAGGCAACGAAAACCTTTTGTCAACAGTAAAACCGTGAAATAGCCAGAAATGATTGTTTAACAATAAAATCTCCATTACAACAATACAGAAGGATGAATTAACGAAATTATTTCATTGAATAAATGCACGACTCCGTATCAAATTCTGTCGGATTTGAAACGATTGATATCTGCTTAATCACGACTTCACCGGGTCGTTATTTGTCGGTTACAACATTAATCAGCATGATATTTGGGGAAAGTACCTAACACTTGAACTAACTCTTCTACTTCTTCTACAAATTCACCTGTTATAGTTATCATAATTGTGATAATAATATTTTAATTATCATATTAATTATAAATATCATTACCTATATATATTCATAAAAATTATCGTATAATAATAGCTTTATTAATTACAATCGTTTGACAGCCCTAAGTTAAGGTTAAGTAAGTTATCACTTAAAAGTATTGAATACGGTGTATGCTGGGGGCGTTTATTCTGGTACAGACTAAAAGCAATTCAGTGTAAACTAACACAACCATTGTCGAAACATCCGGCTTTTGTGTCTAAAAGTCTGGGCTGTGTCACATTATTAGTGTAAATATTTATAGCCTTATCGAGCAATCTACACAGAAGCAAATCTATTGAGAAAATATTCATAACTAGCGGTTTCACTATTGAGACAATTGGTAGCTATTGTTTTTACCCAGAATAAAATCTTTCTACAGATATCAATATATCGCCCAAAAGATCTGTGAATCCTCTGAATCTATTACGAATATATGTAGGCCTCCGAGTCTCTTCCGACAAGCATCAGTTTTTACTGACAGTAATTTATTGACTATGTGCGGCCGGACTAAGACTTCAACCTTGCAGAAATATTGCATAATTTATGCGTAGGTACTCGTACTTTAAAGCCTAGCGCTGCATTCTTAGCACTAGGTACCTACTTATATAACGGTTTTGTTACTGAAATATATTCCATCCGTCACCGTATTCGCTCTGTTTATTTTCAGTTTTATTGTTTCATAAATATTCAGATCTGTAATCTAAGTAATACTTAAATTTTTAAATTGAGATAATAGAATGAATAAGATGTAAGCAAGCCATGGATTTTTAGTAAATCATGACCAAGGATTAACGATAACTCATTCCTATTAAAATTATTACTAGGTTTATGTTGTTTAAATTAATAGTATTAGTTTTAAATTATTGGGTACAGATGGTGTCAGCGTTTCTATTAAAATTCTAAAAATAAACCAATACAATTTTGCGTAGCTATATTATTTTACGCAAACGATATTTTACGAATATAATAATAATATAGATATAAAACTCCCTTGACCTCAAAAAACCGTAGGCCTTAGCCTACAAATGTAGGTGACATTGAAAACTGTATTACTTGAAACACAGGTGTACTTCCTGTGGATATGTCCGTCGCACAAGCACTTCGAGTGGTTTATTGACGTGCTTCGCGACGTCGAGCGGAAGGACGTCACCAACGTGTTGGAGATACACATCTTCATCACGCAATTCTTCCACAAGTTCGATCTCAGGACTACTATGCTGGTAATGACTTTTGTATATCTTGTCTATGACCAATCTACGGAAAAAAATCGATATTACTAAATATATAATATCAGTTGAATAATTTAAAAAATAATTAATCATTTCTTTCATTCGTGATGTAAGACTTAATTTCATATCAGTCCAAGTACCGATCAAGGTTTTATTAAATACATTATGAAATGAGACGTAAAGTTCGTTCGAAATAACTGTGCGATATGAAGTTGTCTGCAAGCGGTAGTAAATTATATTATAAAAACTTTTTGTAAATAAGACAGTTGAAGTTGTAAATGTTTCGCATACGTCACTATTTTCTTTACGAATTTCGATATTAATATGTATCAAACAACTTACTCAAGTGTGTATATACATACAAAACGCATAGTTATTTAGAACGAACTGTACTTGTTGACGTTATAACCCCTTTTCAAATTAGTTCAGCATTCTTAGGAATATGTCTAAATAATAAAATTCACTGCTATATTTTTGCCTACAGTATATTTGCGAGAACCATTTCCAGCGTCTGTCACGAACGTCAATGTTCACCGGCTTGAAAGCGGTGAACCACTTCGGAAGGCCTGACATGTCGTCCTTCCTCAAGTTCGTGCAGAAGAAACATAGCTATGTAAGTAACGGTTTTGCTTTAACTGAGCAAGGGTTTAGGACGATCCAGACAACAATAGAATGCATTATTTATCTATGTCTTATTTGTGTGTCACACTTTCGAAAGTGTGGACATCTCATGCATGCTGGGATAAAATATCGAAATTCTAAAACTAAATATGAATTGATCCTACAAATACTGGTCATTCTTAATATAACAGAGACAGGCCCCATACCATATCTTTACTCATCAACCCATTTTCATACTTGTTTCATTATAAAATTATTAAAAGAACTGGTTTGACTGCATTTTTTCCTCGTTCATTGTCACAGTTCTTGACGACTGTCCTAAAATCTACATGACAATAAGACAGTATGACAACCGATGCGGAACAGGCTACATTGTGAAAAACAAACGTAACCTGTCCACGAATTGACCACGTTGAGTTAACTTTGTAGGTCGAACGACAGCGACACAATCGTCAATTATGATTAGTGTATTCGGTTAACTTTTAACCAACGTTAAGTAACAGTCTAGACTCTCTAGAGGCCGAACACTTACGTAGTTAACAGAAGAAAACCCGTCTTTCCGAATCTGTGTCCGATGAATTTACTTATAATATTGTATAGAATATAATTCCTTCATTAATGGCAATAGGCTCGCCTATTATCTACATGGGACATATATACTTAATGTATCCATATTATCTATATGGATACATTAAGTACCCCTCTGCCTAACCCTTCGGGGAATCGGGCGTGATGGTATGAATATGATTCATATTAGAAAAGTACTAAGGATTAAGGTTCTTCTGTTAAGAGATTTTTGTCAGTAGAGTAAACGGCACTGTTCTCTGTCGCTTGCCTTCTGTTTGACCTCTTGATACGACTCATCTAGGTCTTCCATTCTCATTGTATTTGCAGTTTCCTTATGTGTACAACGATGCATCAACTGTAAAAAATCTTGATAGTTTGTGAAGTCAAATTCGAAGTATGCCAGCATAGTGTACATGATCGCTGCTTCTGCCCGTGCGTAATAGTCGTCTAAATTATATCAATTTGTATCAACAGGTATCTAAGATCGGCGTGTTCTCGTGCGGTCCACGGCCGCTCACCAAGTCCGTGATGTCAGCGTGCGAGCAGGTGAACAGGACGAGGCGCCTACCTTACTTCATACACCATTTCGAGAACTTCGGCTAGATGTGTGTCCCGCCTTTATTATGTACTTGTTAATGGATGGCTATATTAGTTCTATATCTATGAAGCCATGGGAGAAAAGTAGGGTGAAAAAGAAAACGAATTTTGTTATGTTCCAAATTTAATATTAGATAGTAGACAGTTTTGGACACCACTTATCGCTACAAAAATTATATGTCTACTAAATTATTATTTATCAACTGTAAAGATGAAAAATATGTATGTGCTACTAGATAGCTCCGGCTTGTAGAGTAGGTAATTCAAATAAATATCAGCAATTAAGAATCTCATCTTTTGTCTTACTTTCTAAATAAAGATTTCAAATCAACGAAGGTGCACCATACTATGACAACTATACCGGAAATATGCCTAAAGTTACCAACTATTACGACCAAAAAAATATGATGTATAATAATTATCCATTTATGTCACAAAACATGATTCATTGTCAAGGTCATTATGGTGATAAAATCCGCAATGAAAAGATTTACTTAATTGCCTGTAAACTTTTTTAAACACAGTTTTTTTCCGCCCTAGAACCAGTCCATATTTGCTTAGAAAACATAAAAACAGCTATTTATTTATCAAGCGTTTAATTAAAGTAACGTTTAAAACTTGTTTTTAGTAAGTTAATAATAGTCTGTTTTGTCCTACTTTGTAAAATATAAAATGCTTACCAATTTTTTAATCCGCTTTTGCAGATGCATTCTTATTGATTGCAAATATTAGATATAAGTCTACTGGGGGACTAAGTGGAGACTGCACATATTCTAAGACCTAGACCTAGGTAAATCCTCTAATGAAAACGATTAAATTTGGCAAATTTTTGAGAAAACTTCCAATATAGACTAACCTCACTTTGTAAAGTAATTCCACACAGTGCAAGGCCAGCCTATACTGGATTTTTATAACTTGATGTGTAGCCGTGCGTACATACATTATTATAAACGTATAACGTTTTGTAATTTTCCCAAACTTATATCAAAGTTGTTATCTAATAAAAATAAGTGCCTAAGAATATCTTGAACCAGCCATAGGTCCCCTTGACAATCAATATAAATGCTTGTGAAAACGGATAAGACCCGACAGGGTCCATAATTGTTACACATATCTTAAACTATAATACCTGTTAATATTTACATTATGGAATGCAATAAAGTATTGAGTATTGATATTTATATAATCCCGCGTGAGATAGATTTAACCTAATTTATTTATTTTTAAGTTTTTCATGCTTTTACCGAACAGTTTATCAGTGATGTAGTACAAAAACATCAATCGCGCATTTCAATGTACAAAAAACCATTAAATAGTATTAACTTTACAAATTATAATACTCATTGCGATCAAAATTGTATTATTTATACGACGGTTTTCTGAAGAGCTGTATTGTAAATAATGTATAAATTGTATTGGCTTTAGTGTAATTTTATGTTTACGTTAAATAAATTGTAATGTAAATAAATATTTATATACAGATAGGTTGTGCATTTTATTCTATTTTGATAATTTTCGTGAGTCATTCTGAGAAATACAATATTAATGCTAAAAACAAGAATCATAATAATTATAGATAACATTCTTGTCTATCGTCAACTTATGTGAAGTTCACACACTCATCTACATAAACACGATCCATCTATACCAAAGACGCTACAATTTATATCAGCAAATCTGTTCAATATTTTCCTACCACAAGTCAACTGTGATTAATAATACCTATCCATCCCCAGAAAACCAACGTGATGAATTTAGTCTAACCCTTCTTACTCTGATGGAGACCCGTGCCCAGAAGTGGGACAGTAACAAAGGCCGAGTATTGAAAATCACTCGACCGTAACCAAAATGTTTTCAAAGGCTATGAACGATAAATAAGCGGCTGATTGAACCAGTGAGTGTTTTTTAATAACAGTTCCACTATATGATTATTCCCAGACCTTAAGAGTCGTTCTTGGATTATTTATGGATTGTAATTCGAGGCTCCTCGCTCTTAATTCAAAGTAAAAGGTGCAGACAATAGCCTTGCGGGCTCGTGACACACGACCGCGCAGAACACTGATCGTGCACTAGTTTTGATTGAGCGAATATACCATGCACCAAAGTTATATCTTCAGGTGAAGTGAAGATTATTTCTAAAATATTTCTCAGATGTAACTTATACTAGATAGCTCTGGGTTTTAGAGTAGGTAATTCAAATAAATATCAGCAATTAAGAATCTCATCTTTTGTCTTACTTTCTTTATGGATTCATCAATTCAAAAAGGTTCTTTTGTTAAGCGATCTTAACGTCAGGCGATTTTTTGTTAATCATCTGTAATTCATCAATTCAAATTCATCTGTAATTTATAAGAAACCATAGAGAACTCAACTGCTCTAACGCCTAAGTATAGGCCTGTGCATTACATTCCAACACGCCTATATTCCCCGAAGGGTTAGGCAGAAGTGTACTAATGTACACTTACACTTCACCGGTATGTTTAGGTGTACCGTTAACCGAGCACCAATCCAGACTCCGCGCTGCTACTGAGAATTTTAAAACGCAATAACACTTTTTTAAACCTGGGGATCAAACCCAGGACCTCTAGAGTAGCAGTCGCGCTAAGGACCACTAGACTAATGAGGCTGTCAGGGGCCTATGTATTTACTTACTAAGGAGTCCGAAACGTCTTTTTAGCATCATAACTACCTAAGTTGGTAAATACAGCGTATCAAATGATCTGTCAGATTACCAACCAGTTGTTCAACACTCACGTCTGTGTGTGCTCTATATTGGAGCGGCGCGTGCGAACAAATCACTGAGGTCCGGTAATTAAGGCCATAACTTAGTGCACAATATCATATTGCACGGAACCTGACCGCTCGCGTTTAGTACAGGCGCAGACGTATAGACCGGCGCATTGCCACACAATGCGTAGCCTTCACTCCTCCCTTCATTCGCTACACCTCGCACTTCACTTAAAAGTAAAATATAGTTCTAAAATTAAAATGCTGCCTTCGGTATAAAGTGGCAATAGACAACACCTATTTGAACTATAATTTATAATGATTCTATTCTCTCGATTGCTGCTTAAACTATATGATTTATTGTACTTTTGCACCTGCCTTGCTTTGCGTTCCTGAATTTATTTTCTATTATATTATTTAAGGCAAACAATATGTTTATTGCCCTGTACATTAGAATTGCAAAGATTTTTGACATGGTTGCCAACGAGGACTGTCCGTCTAAAATGAAGGAAAGGTATTAGAATATATCCAAGGGTAACCAGTGGATTACATACATACCTACCTAGTCCTTACGTCGTAAAGAATGTTGTTGATTACTTCGGAAGTCCAGGTCATGACATAATAGCAGCCAAGTAGTTAGGATCTAATGAGTAATCGTAGTCCAAAGGTTTAAGCGATTCCTATTTATGACATAATGGAAATGATGTCCGGAAACTTAAGTGTGTATGAAATTATTTTGTCCCGGATCTGTATGTAATTATCCATCCGCCACTTAAAGACCGAATCCGGGTCCAGAGCCTTGAAAAGCAGAGTAATCTGAACAATTGAGCAATTATTAAAAAATAATGATATGAATGAATGATAATACGAGCAAGCGCAATAATGCCTACATGCCCATATTTCCTAAAAGAAAAGGCCTCTTCGCCTTATTTTGTATCACTTTTTTATTATTTTTTATAGTTCCGAAAATCCTCTTGGATCGTCTACCGCCAGAAGGGCCGAGGCTGAGCGACTTGCCGTCTTACCGACCAGGCCATGAGACTTGTGATCACATCGTATACACATTCAACCCTGACTGTGGTCCAGTAGTCCAACGCTATCGTTGAAGACCTTGGAACAACTGCAGATCTGTTACGTACTCGAATATAGGTACTTATATACCTACAATCGCTATAAGAAAATTATGTTATATTTTACATAATGTTTTAAAATATAGGGAAAAGGGCAGGAAGATGATGATGATGATGATGTTTGGACAGGCCGATGTTTATTATGTTCTCTATTTACATAAACATAAGGTACGGCTGCACTAATTCCAATATGTACAGTGGGTTATAGCTGTTACCTGGCCCACCCTAGATGGGACGGCGGGGTTTCGGTGGGTCAGGTAACAGCTATAACCCACTGTGTGTTACATTTTAGATTTATGTAATTATTTATATTAATATAAATAATTATAATTATAATTGAAGTTGTGATTCGGCGTCGTACATACAATCATTATTAACTAAAAAAACTTACAGATAAATATAAATATATCGGTATAAATAATATTTAAAAATGCATTTTTTTTTTCAAATTTTATTTGTATTTCAAATGTATTACTGTATAATTTAAATGTATCTTATTCAACACGGAAATTAACTCAAGTCACTCAAGTCGGATTTTAACTAAATCTAAATAGCGCTAAACTGTTACAGTTTCAATATTAACAATATACGACTATATCTATATCAGGTTTACATAACAACATTAAGTTGTACCGTTTCGTGCATTACAAAATCAATAAATGTGGTAATAAAATACGGTGTAATGCGAACCGGGCTTCGTTTCAAGCAGTTAATCATGAAATATCTTATTATTATTTTCCAGAAAATACGTATTTGTAATTATTGTCAGCGCGTACCAGAAGAGTTGCTGAACAATTACAAGTCCACTTTACTGACTTTTTCATACCTCACAGGTAGCGCGGGTAGCATAAAAAACAAAATAAAATCATGCTTGACGGCGTGAAGCCGTTTCGCGATGTCAATTTCAGAAATTTATCTAAATAGATAAAGTTATTTTCAGTTTTTATAGTATCGGTCGCTTCGCCTTAACTCCACTGTTTTGTGCTTACCCTTACTCTTGATACAGAAATATTAATAACCATTTCATATATTTTCCAACAACCTTATTATCTCTATTGCACAAGAGTAATGACGTTGTGAGCTTAACATGAGACTGATTGCACATATGACAAATACAACTCTTTTGAAATTATTAACAAATGGCTTATAACATAAAAGAAAAGTTGAATGGTGCTGCGAACAATATACAAATATTTACTACGTTTGTCGTACGAATGAGCGAAACTCGACTTCCGTGTATTAGAGTTCAACGCGCAAAGTTCTAAAGAAGATTTCTCTTTGCGATCTCTCAACCACACAGAATAATAACTTTGTAAATTAACATGACATGCACAATTAGTTCGTTGCTTCATTATTTATAGTTATAGAGGTTGTCAGTGGTAGGTTACACGATATCTACATAATTGTTGTTAATTACGGCAAAGTCACGTAGTGCGTGGTCCAGCAGTTACCTAACGTCCGCGCTGCGCTGACGCAGTGCACCATGGACAGCAGTCAGCACACCTGAGGGGTTCGCTAACTTAATCTATCACGGCTGCAATTATGAACGTTGCATGAATTAACTCACTTTCACAGCCTACGGGCTTCTCACACAAAAGGTTGTAATAAAACGAATTAAACACAAGGTTCTTGATCTTAACAATAAATAGCTTGACCCCTAACCTATTAAAATATTCGTTTTGAATATAAATAGTACATGTTGCATATAATTGGATCTGTCAGTCACATTACAATCGACGCGAACATCCTGTCTGTTAAGGTAGCTACATACACGACTCATCATTCTTCTTACAAGAAGTTTAAGGCTGACGGTGTGGTTTAATATTTCAATGTAAAATACAGTTTCTCAATGTACCGACTTCATTATTTGTTTGTGTAAGCTAGTTTGGCATCAATCATAATAATATAGTGAACACGTAAATGTGCTTCAGATTGCGCCATACGTGCACAGAACAAACAAATATAAGACTGTGTCATCTCAACATATAATAAAATTGTAACAGGCCGATGTCTGTACATTGAAGTTATTGAAGAAAAAATAACACAGGGCGTCTTTATTAAAGCAACAGAAGCCAAAATATATTTTTTTAGAATTTTTGTCTGTCTGTCTGTATGTTTGTACCCGCATCACGGTAAAACCACTGCATAGAATTGAATGCTGTTTTCACCGATGTATTGCTACAGGTCTAACTTAAAACATAGGCTACATTTTACCCCAGAAAATAACTTATTCACGAAATTTTAAATTTAATATTTTCCGGAGTTCAGGTTGTTCTGCAATAAAATTATAGATGGCGCTGTTTATTATTTTAAAGGTGTATCTCAACCGATTACTATAATACAAATCTTACAATAATATATTATTTAGCTTGGTTTCATAGAAATTAGAAGCCGAAAAAAAATTCCTGAGTGGAATATATAACAATTTAATGTTTTTTGCGGCATATAAAAACAATCAGTTTCTACAAAGCCGCAAAGAGGAGTATTTAATAGACGCCGATGGGGTTTGCCTGTAGAGGGGTATCGAAGTGTATTTTGCCAACACGCACTGGAACGAGTGTACACTGTTCATCCAAGTAAAAGTTAATACTATCATATGAGCTTTTTACTACATACAGTCTGCGGAGCCACTTCGTGCACAAACGTATTTTAAGACTGTTAATGGCGTTGAGCATTCGATCTTTCACGGAGCTGGAGCGCGCTGATGGGGTTAGTGTGGCAGTCTGACGAGCGTGTTATTAATCGTCGTCATTGCTCGCTTCAAGATATTCTTACTTCAATAAATGCCTTTTGGATCTTACCTCCCAGAGCCGCAAAAATCACTTTATGTTGGTGAGTTACTCAGAGTATGTTGTAGAGATAAATTACAGTTATTCTGCGATGACTGACCGATTAGAAATATTAAGAAGTGTCAATGAACAGGACAGTGAAACATTTTTTCCGGACGCCCTTGGTGGTACAGGAAAAACCTTTTTGACTCGACTATACTAGCTGAAGGGCGAAGACAAGGAAGAAGGAAAGATTGCACTAGCTGTTGCGTCTTCGGGGATTGCTGCCACTTTACTCCCTGGAGGTAAAACTGCCCACACTGTTTAAGATACTCTTCGACCTGAATATAGATGCAGAGTGCAGCTTAATCGTTTGGAACGAGTGGACGCATGTGCAATAGAAGGCCTTGGAAGACGTCAATTGCACTCTGTAAGACATCCGACGAAACGATCACATCATGGGAAGGATTACTGTTTCATTCATGGGGATTTTTTTCAGCCAGGAATTAGAGTCGATGAGGTGAGCGCATGCCTCAAATGTTCCGTGCTCTGGCCCCGGGTATAGAAATTGAGTCTGATGCGGAACATGAGGACTCACTTAGTTTGCAACCTCCATCCACAGAGTTTATGGACGTTTTTCTTAAAATCGACAAAGATTAATTTCTCCAATCGAATGAGTTAGTAACTCTACCAGCGAACCTTTGTAAGATTGTTGCTTCGGTAGAGGAAATCATTCATTTCGTATAAAGAGATTTATCTCAAGTATTTTTTTCTTCGTTTACATTTTTATCCAATTTAAATTTTAACGAGTGCAGTATCTCCTGAGCGTACGTTTCGCTATGACCATAAGCAAGATCAGACACTTCGATGCGCCGGTGTCGTCGTCAGGAAAATCTGTTTATCACACGGCAAAGTTATTATGTATTGTGTTGCTTGCTCACTGGTCACGAGCTCAGATAATTTGTTTATGATGGCTCCTATGGGTGGGATATGAAATGTTTTTTTACACAAAAATAAACGCTGTTTATCTACCGCTAAAGCTGTTTTAATTCTCAACTGTCTCTGAAAAAATAGATACTTGATTCTAAATTCCACGAGTATAAAGTGGCGATCAAGAGTTTTTATGAACAAATGATTTTTCCAAACAATTATTGTTATTTTCATCTAACAAAGGTCGCATTGATTAGCCTAATATCATACAGCTTAATAAATCCATTTACTGTGTTTTGTGTATGTAACAGTTTAATGGTAATGATTTTGAATATTTGTATGAAAGATGATCAATTCCATAGTATGATAATACATTCCAAATCTATGATAACATTATAAAGAGGCAGAGTTTGTTGAAAAAATATGTTAGTATAGCCTATTTATTGAGGAAGGCTATAAGTTGTACTATACGTAATACAATAAATGGGAACGTCTGGATAGATCCTTCTTACTCGGTTACTCCAAAACTACTGAACGGATTTGTATGAAATTTGGCACACAGTTTATTTACCTGAATTAACATACGAGATGGGACTTTTTGTCTACTACGTGGACGAAGTCGCGGGCAGAAGCTAGTACGGTAATATGTATGTGTACTAAAAGAAAATACCTAGGTACTAAAATCTAACTCAAGGCGATATAATACCGATTTATTTAATATATCGTTGACTATCCGATCCCTTTAATTATGAAAAGAGAACGGAGCCCAATAGTAAAACAGGTAATACTTCGTAATTATTGAATTGATGAGTGCAATTGGTACGAAAAGTGCTGCATGCAGCATTTACTAACGGCCCCAATATTCGCTTAATTCAACTCTGTTTCACAACATGCACCGTTTGCACCAGCTTAACAATAAATTCAGTAGATAAGTTGATCACGTCACTTTTATCTTCGGAATCACTGTGAGTTACAATTTACTCGGTTAATGGAATGTGCAAACGAAGTCAACGGTCCGTGTCTTCTCATGAGCTGTACGCTCTGTTTCCTTAACTCAAACTTATATAATATAATCTAAAGTGTTAAAACTCATGAAAATTTTATGAATACAGGTCACAGTGTAGGCGTTATATTCTGCAAAAGGTCAAAGTACCTAACTATTACCAAAACTTTTCTTTCTTCTTAATTATAATATTGTTATATTTTTAGCATGTATATAAATATACCATCACGCCTGCCTATTCCCAGAGAGGGTTAGGCAGAGGTGTACTTAATGTACACCCACAGTTCGCCGGTATGTTTGGGTCCCATGTAATAGGGGGCGAGCCTATTGCCATTCACCGGGCACAAATCCAGACTCCGAGCTGCTACTAAGAATTTCATAGAAAATCTCAATAACACTTTGCTCGACCTGGGGATCGAACCCAAGACCTCTAGCGTAGCACTCGCGATTGGGACCACTAGACCAACGAGGCAGTCTAAATATAGAATGTAATAAAACATGAATGGTAAAAACTACATTATTCTGGCATAGCTTCTACATAATAATGACTATCACTCACGGTCGTATTTAAACACCAAATGCCGAAATAGTGTTAATCACAAAAAGATTAAAAATTCAAAGTAGCATAATTATGATGACATGTATTTCGATCGTTTATTCACATAACGTGCATAATGTCGGTAGACTGACATCCGCGACCCGTTACGTGTGGTGAAAAGTTGCCGGAAAATCAACAGCGCGTTCCGCACGGGTGCGCGTACGCAAACTGATAAACCTCGCTTATATTTCCTGATTATACGCTCTCTCGTGAGGAAGCTAATTGAAAATTATCGATTACAGTTCACTAATGATTAACGGAACGTGGGAAGCTTCTGTGTAGTGCAGTGGTATAGGTGACTGGTTCAGTTAGTGCGCGAAAATTACGTATGATTTGGTTGAAAATTAAAAAAAAATCTTCAACCTCGCAATAGAATTATAAACCTAAATTTTGTAAATCCACATTATAGGTTCTTTACTTACTCATTGGTCATCAGCCATCAATATGAAAGCTGCTATTTATTTATCGATGCCCGATAAAACGAAAGAAATGACTATTCGTCCCTTTCTAACGCGCTTTCGTCGGTGCGCTGGCGACGGCGACGCGGGCGGTGCGCGACAGTGAGCGCGAGTTTAGTTTTCAGTGATCGCGCGGCGACGGCGCTCTCTGCCGGCGACCTCCGAAGTTTCGCAACTCGACACATTTCCTAGTGCTAGTGATGTGCTAAACTTATCCGGTCGGAAGTCCACCTAACGTGCACTGCAGTGACGTCACCGGGAGACTCCGCAAGGGCATCGGTTCGCCGATCTCGTCAGGTGAATACGATCAATTAAAACTGTGGATGAAGCCTGCGACCGCAGTCGCACGCCTCGGCCCCAGCTCGACATCCTTGTCCTCAATTAAAACAATTTACGGCAGTTCTTGTTTGAATTTTACAATTGTTGTCCCGGTTTATATTACTGTGGCAATAAGCATGTTATTTACGATTACTGGTCCTTCATATGGGCTACAATCATTTTTGATAAATTGACCTGCACTAAAATCTATAAAAGGAGGTAATTATAGTAATTGTGCAGTGCTTAAAAGCATTCACTAACTCGTCGACAAAGCAATTTAGAACGAAGTAGATATTATTAGATATGAAGATCTATTTTAATAAATCCTGTTGTGCCTTACATGGTCATAGAGAATATCAATTCACACAAGTGGGTAATCGAACTATAAACGACGACAAACCAGTTGGTTTTAAAGATTATGTTCTGATTACAGAAATAGGATCCAATTCCAGTATGAAATACCGGTATTTATTTAAAAGTTGTGTGGCGTAGTAGTGGTTAATAAATGTCAAAATTCGCGCATGGTCTGTGGCGATAACTAATTTAGTTCGCATCAACAGCGTGTCAGGCCAAACTGACCGCAACCGAAGCTAATATGATTTAATCGAAGTGTAATGTTGTAACTTACGCGACGGACTCGAGATTAGATCTGCTCAGTGGTTCATTTTGTAAGAATACTATCAGTTTGAAACTGTCGTAACTGGGCCTACGGGCTGCGGTACGCAACCAGTTAAATTCTGTTAGGATGATATGCATATAAGCGCTAGCATATAAATGCGACGCTGAACTTCGCAAGTTGAAAATGAAACTTTTGCTTGCATTCAGTCACTTAACCTTTTGTCTCCTCCACTGTCTTCTACGTCGTCTGTCTGTTTGACTTGTAATATTGGTAAGAGATATATGCATGATAGTCTCAGACCGAAGCCTTTTTTAGGACTTTTAATGTGCCCAGTACTGGGACAATGTAATGGGTTGATGATGAATTGAAAATCTACATCTGCATCCGTGTCTGCACGTTGAGTATATTAAAAGAAACAAGTTGGATAAAGGACACCGAACGTGAAAAATCTCGTTATTAATTATTTATGATAAACCGGCGAACTGTGGGTATACAAGAGTGTACGTCTACCTATGATAATTTTAAAATGGTTACTAATGGTAATATTTGGTAATATTTCATTGTTTTTCAAGAATGATAATCAGTCAACCTAGCTATGTAGGTACCGATACAATATCGACATGCGGGTCATAACCACAACACACTTGTTACGAAAACACTTACCTACTTTTCATCACGTGTGTTTTAACCGAATGGTTTGGTATAAGTTTAGGTACTTAATGTACACCCACAGTTGGCGAGTGACAATTATTTTAATCCGCACATGAACTTCATCGACAAGAGAGGAAGGTTCAAGAGAGGAAGTATTTTATCCTCACTGCTCCCAAAACGGTAAAGAAAACATCGTGAGGAGATCTTTGTCCTAAAACCAAAAAATTCGAAGACATATGACATCTATCAACCCGCACTGGGTCCGCGTGGTGGATTACGGTCCGCCCCCTCTCAACGTGCGGATGCCTATGTTCCAGCAGTGAGAACAATAAAGGCTTTATGTGTGTACCTATATATTATTATATAGGTACATACATACCATAACGCCTGTATTCCCCGAAGAATTAGGCACAGGTGTACTGATGTACACCCACAATTCGCCGGTATGTTTTGGTCCCATATAATAGGGGGTGAGCCTATTGAATTCTATTGGATTTCATAGAAAAACCCAAACACTTTGCTCGACCTGGGTATCGAACCCGCGACCTCTAGCGTAGCTTCGTGCTTAGGACACTAGACTAATGAGGCAGTCACTGTAATTATTGTATTAATAATGTCTTATTAGTTATAACTTATTTGTTTTCTTACTATAAACCTGAAAAATGGGTTAAGCATTCGCTGAGAAATAACTGATGCTCTCGTAGGATTGCAAAAAAGGAGATCAACGCGCATAAAATGGAATTCTCTTTGTTTCATTTAACTGTCCCAAACAACTATGCTCTTATATAATAACATATACAAACTGTATATTTATATTGAAATTATATAATAACACGTAAGAGTAGGTAATACAAAAAACTATTATTGAAGCTAGTGAGCCGTTTAGACGGCGTTTCCTCACGCAACAGATATTCGAGCCAGATAATGGTCGGAGCTAGACACGTGAAAACGTAAACATTACTACGTGAACAGTGTTTACTAATTTGTAGTCATACTCGGATATGCGCGCGATTTTCACGTGTGAAAGTTACCTTTAGGCTATTAGTAACTATGTAATAATTCGTCCTCCTTTCATCCGTGATGGTTCTTAGGATCATGTTCTCCTCACCTCTGTCCATCTTGACTGGAGTCCTAATGATGACGTATTGGTACTGTTGCAACTTTTACCCCTATAAAAACTTTGATTAGTAGGTATTGGCTTGATTATTGAAAGAAGCCTTATCATTTCGATGTGCAAAATCTGACTCTATTTTGGGATACTTGAAATATAAATGACACTTATCGAGTTATTGAATTGCTAGGTACACTAGGTATGTCATAACGTAACAGCTTTTAGGAACAACATTAAGAACGCCCGCACATTTAATTATAAGATAAGCATTATCTGAAACTCTTAACGTAATGACAAATCAACTGTCCGCCTACTGTCCGTGGTATCAATGAAAACCTTTTTATACTACCAGCAATTTTTTTAACATAACATACCATCACGCCTGTATTCCCCGAAGGGTTAGGCAGAGGTGTACTAAAGTACACCCACATTTCGCCGGTATGTTTAGGTTTCATGTAATAGGGGGCGAGCCTATTGCCATTAACCGGGCACAAATCCAGACTCCGAGCTGCTACTGGGAATTTCATAGAAAAACCCAATAACACTTTGGTCGACCTGGGGATCGAACCCAGGACCTCTAGGGTAGCAGTCAGCAATTTTTTGTTTAAATATAATAATAATAGATTTCATTGAGGAGATAAATGCCCATGTAAGCTTTTTGTTGCTTTTAATTAGGTACTTGTCATTCCTTGCAACAACAAAAAGACCATAATATATTTTTTGAAAATCACTGTTTACAGATGTGTGAGCAATAAATAGATCGCTATATATTATGGATTCAATCCTCAAAACAAAAATTTGTACCCACCAAAGTGTTTATATATTTTACGAGGTCTAGGTCACTGGTCTTCAGAATTCATGCCCAAAGGTAAACAAGTTATATTCATGTCTATATTATGTAGGGATAATTTGTGTATCAGAGGGTTGTCATATTTTTTACAAACCAAAGTCCAAAATCTTTATAATGACTATTATTAAAATATTTTTCTTGCCACTATTCAAGCGGCAGGACTAATGGAGGTCACATTTAATAACGCGGACGTAGTCACGGGGACTCACTAGTACCTAACTGTATACGTAGACGTCCTCGACAGCTGATTGTAAATTGTTTTTATGATCAAATCTCTTAAACAATAGTGCGGAGAGTAGCGCGTGACTCGAACTAGCTATTGTGATGCGCAGCCTGACTGTTCACACAGAACCTACTTAGTTTTATTCATACTTATTATTATAAATCTGAAAGTGTGTCTGATTGTTTGTAACTTCTTGATTCGAGTAGGGATCAAATGAATTAACTGAACATAAGACAAAATTAAAAAACACATACAGAAGCTACTGACCTGAGAAGATAGGTAGTAGGTACGAGATCTTTGGACATAATATGACAAAATACGCTTTACCTCTATTAGAATCCCATGGAAAGTTTTCGTGCTGTACTGTTTCTAAAGTTTGACTGGTTTTAGCGACTTTAACCGTACCTATTAATTAAAGTTAATTTCCAAATTGTGACTACATATCAATAAAATTAAATAAAAATATGCACTAGCCATATCATAATTAAAAAAATGTATAAATATCGTATAATTTTACTATCATCATAAATTGTGTTACGGTTTCACACGTAGGTACACATAATTATGTCGACTAGTGTCGTACAAACTATACGTGTACGTATAGGTATATCTATGTCTGACTCATTTACATATAAAGTTGTGGCGCGAATTCAATTGTTTTTATTCACCCACGTGTCCACGCTATCGTCACGAATCGCGACCTGCTGACGTCACATGTGATGGCATCACTTCTAACACATCGCCTAATGCAAATGCAATTCAGTGAACCAACATTTTAATGCCTAAAAGAATATATTCCAAGAGAGATATTTCAAATGAGATGATTTTTTTTTAAAGGTTTTTGGTCTTACAAGATTATGTCACCCTCATCGGAAAACAATGTTTGTAATTTCAACCCCTACGTTTATGAGACTGTACACCATCCTGGCAGCCTCGAACGTGAGACAAATGAGATGATATTATTGCACAATTATAAATTCTAAGATATTTATTCCCCTTACATACCCTTCACGACCTTATTCCCTGAAGATGAATGCAGAGGTGGGTGGTTGTACACATAGTTCGCCATTGAAGTAGGATTTCAGCTCCCCTGTAGTAGTAGCAGATGGGAATGTATTGCCACTATCCAGCCATACATAACAAAAAAGTTTTCGTTACAGACACACGAAAAAACAATGACTTTCATAGGAATAACTGAGATAGCGCACTTGCGACCACTGTACTAAATTTTATTGATTCAATAATCCAAAGTTTAAATCTTTATTAATATATTTAGAACATCGAATAATATCCGATTAATAAATATTAACATATCGATTGTCGGTGTCTCCCTTGAAATCTACTGAAAACTAAAATATTGAGCTATTATGACATCAATATCAACTCACTAAAATATACACATCATGTCAATCAATGAAATTTTAAACAAGCTTTAAATAATAATCGAAGTAGGTACTTGACATTAAATACCATTAAGGTAAGATTCATATTGTATATCATGAGGCTTGATAATATAAATAGTCGGCGTTTCTTGGCCTAGTGACCTGGGACGAATTGCATAGGATGAGTTAGGACATGACAACCAAATACAAAATCAAATAATTTTTACCATGTTGATGCTACATTTTAAAAAAAAATTATTTATAAAATTAAAATACAGCATCATAATACATGCCTTATAAAAAAAAACATTGTCAATCGGATGCAATCAGCAAAGTGATCAGCCGAGGTCGCTTTTTGCACAGTTTCAATTCAATACATTTTCATTGGCTTAATCATCATGCTATTCATCCTCTACCTACGTCAGAAGGATGTGACAATGATAGGTTACTTGACGTCATTGAATTTTCCCAATCTGCTCATTCAGTTGATGACAAGATAACGTAAGCCATTGATTCCGACTTTGGCACAGCACTACGATTTTTTACAACTTACCTACGCAAACACAATATAGCCTACCTAATTTAGTTGTTTGTCTTAACTATACACACATACTTATAATTATGCCATGTGTTACAGATTATACTTTTAATAGGGTGAACTACTTGTACCACTAAACAATGAAGTAAAGAGTTTAGGCTACGATAGAAGATATACTACGCAATAAAGTTTCGTTAATAAAGTTCACTGTTTAACAAAAAGGGTGGCGCCGATAGATGATCGAGTCGAATTTCGGGCAAGGCCAGCTGAGGAATGTTTGCAACCACTCTTGCGCAAATATTACGTGTGGCACTGCGCAGGCGCAGCAGAGATGTCACTGTCACCATGTTTGCATTTTCATTTTCCTCGTATTTACATTAAAAACATGTTAATTTAGACGTCCTTCTCAGAGCAGAGCGTGTTTAACGTAAGTAATCCAACTTAAAAATGTTTTGTACCAGCTGTTTCGAAATATTCGTAATTTATTCCGCAGTTGACCGCTCTATAAATGTTTATCTCAAGTAAAGCTTAGAATTTGATTCAGAGCTGCCAGTGCTCAAGGATTCACTTGGAGTGTTAGGACATTATTTATACATATTTCGTCGGCCGCGGAATGATCAACTTGTTATATCCAGTTAAATAAATATGTACAATAATTTAATCGTTTTAACATTGGCTGTCCCATTAGTTTAAGACTGCCTCATTAGTCTAGTGGTCCGCGACTGCTACTCTTGAGGTCCTGTGTTCGATCCCCAGGTCGAGCAAAGTGTGTGTTATAGGGTTTTTCTATGAAATTCTCAGTAGCAGCTCGAAACCTGGATTTGTGCCCGGTTAATGGACCTAACATACCGTCGAAGCGTGGGTGTGCATTAGTACACGTCTGCCTAACCCTTTAGAATTACTTCAGAATACAGGCGCAGGCACAGCACAGTGGTATGTTATTTTTTTAACGTTAATTCTGTAGAAACAAAATCAATGCTTTTATATTTTTAAAACGCTTTTTTTAAATAACATACCTAGCATCAGTATTTTACTGACATCTCTGAGAAGAAACGAACAAGCTCAAAGATCATGGTCTCTTATATAATTTAGTCAGCATGGTAAAACATATGCGCATTAAATCGTAAATAGCATTATTCAATAATATATGACGGGTGCTTATATAATAAAATATAAAAATATATAAAACGTCAATAAAACGCGCGTACATTATTTAGACACTTCAACGCTTAAATTAATTCCGCGGCTGCAATTTCTGCGTCGCATAACAAACTTTAGAAATGTTATAAATGCAAACAGTTTTGACAGGCGCTTAGATTTATTTGAGTCATAAAATTACATCACTCTGTTAGTGAAGAACTTCTAGACAACCAGTTTATGGCAGTATTGGAACCAATAGTAGCAATGATAATTATATTAAGAACGGACAAACTTTTACAGCCTCGCATACCTACTGTATTTTCAGGCATATAGATAAGTACATAGGTAAGCTATACTCACAACCTATTTCGGCGTCTAGGCATTTTGATAGGATTGCAAACTGTGATATACAATTATATATACATATAGGCTTCTCCTGTAATGGTGTTCACTGCCTTCCTAAAACCCTAATTGAGATAATAATAATCAATAAAAAATTACGTTAAAATTTTTTTTTTTTTAAATACGAAGATTTATTTAAGCGTCTTAGTTTTTCAAAAGCGACAACAACATCACTCATCTATCATGATCATTGTGTCCTACAAAACGTACCTATAAATCAAGATACGAGTACCTAGTGTAGACGCAAGAACCCTCAGTAAATCACGTGTGAGACACCGATGAGTTCGCTCGTGTTACCTGGTCGTGACAAAGCACATAATGCCATGATCGAAGTTCCATTAGCGTAATGAGTAATTATAGACATCGAGTGATTGTCCACAACACAGGACCCGAACCGAAGGCCGATTGCAAAACTACAGATAAAATTTGAGCTGTAAATAACGCCGGCAAATAGGATAAAGGATATATACTATGCGTCAAGGATTAGAACGTAGAATACGTACCTACCTACATATTATAGTGATATGTCTATTTTGTTAATATTCCATTAGGTTTATGATCAATTAAATTTATACGACAAATAATTAATCTCACTAGTAATTGAACTACACGACGCCGACTCATAAAACATTGTAATGGAATGTTGCCGTTTTTATGCATAAAATTTCAAGGCTATCAAATAAAGTTCAAATTAAATCTTATGATTTATTCAAACATTAACAATTTCTATAATACCTTTACTATTCCATATCAATTTAAAAAAACATCTGCCTCATTAGTCTAGTTGTCCTAAGCGCTATTCCCAGGTCGAACAGTGTTATTGGGTATTTTTAAGAAATTCTCAGTAGCAGCTCGGAGTTTGGATATGGTGTCCAGTCAATGGCAATAGGCTCGCCCTATATTACATGGGACCTTAACATACTGATAAACTTTGTATGTACATTAAGTACATCTCCGCCTAACCCTTCGGGGAATAGGCACAGGCGTCATGGTATCTTATGTTATGTCATAATCTTTTAAATCGTAACTTTCAAATAATCTACCCAAATCACTCCTATTGTTTTAGACCTTAGCTTCAGTTTCTTCTTCATCTTGTTCATCTCCTCCCTAACTTAGCTCAGCTTGAGCTAAAGCTAAGTAAATATTTTCTAAATCTATAAAGCAGCAACTACCCAAGGAATGTTTGTAGTGTGTGTAACGAACTCGGCTTATATTTCTCACGATCCAGTCTCGAACGTCAACCGCGACGTGTTTTGTGTGGTGCGATATAGAAATATCGATAAAAAGTTCCAATACACGTAGTTAATTAAGCATGAAATAAGTTTCTGTAGCTACCTACTTTTTAATAACTACATAATTCTCCAAAAGTGACGACTACGGCTAAGTGTAGCTCGTGGCTAAGTTATGTAAGTATACGCTGACCTATAGATTGAAATCTGTCAATGGGTGACTATTCTTAATACTTGGAAACCCATCCGTGTCTCGGTTTTGAAATTGAATTATTTTATTCTTCTTTCTTTAAATCCGTGTTGTGGTTGACATTCATATCGTATTTATTTTGCTTTGTAGTCTCATTAGATTCAAAAAGTAAAGTAAGGCATTGAAGATAATCTGAATAAAATTAATTAGCAAAGAAAACTTAAAAGACAACAATTAATAGGAAAGGAAGTCACACAATACGGTTAAGCATTAACACAATTTCTAGAAAAAATAAATAGTATACAGAATGATAAATAACAGAATAGGGTTACCAATATTTCAATGCAACTTCATAATGGGAAACGCCAGCTTGATACTTTCAAGCAATTAGAGCTCAATAATATGCCCTTGTTTAGTTTAACAACTAACTATAAATACAGGACAGTCTCGCAATTTATCATCCTTCTTAATAATAGTTTGTCGGTTGCGAAAAACTAAGACATTGCAAAAGGCACGACAACGCAGCACGTTAACAACCACTCGAATACTAAAACGAATAAATGCAATACAATATAATAAGATAACCGATTAACTTTGTCCGAGAGCAATCGATCAACTCGATAGTAAAGATACAAGTACATTCTGACATGTCATCAGACATAATAGGACCAAACTGAATGATGAATTATTCGTTTTCAAATTATATTGTTATATAAATCTTTCACTACACCATCAGAATTAAGTCTAGTCGATTTACTAGACTTAATTAGACCTTCCATTCCTTGTGAGTCTTCTTAAACCTTTTATATATTGTAAGTTCTGGTTTTTTCATTTACTTTCTAAAATTATTATACATTCATAATTCCTAGGCAGTCTCACTTTATTGCTACTACCATAGTGTAATGAAATAAGTGAGAGAGAGTGGGCCTTGATCCACCACGCGGGCCCAGTGCGAGTTGGTAGGTGTCGCATGTCTTCGCATTTGTGGTTGTAGGACATGCTGGTTTCCTCACGATGTTTTCCTTCACCGTTTTGGGAGCAGTGGTGATGAAATTTTACACAAAGTAAAGCCCCTGTTTGAGTTCGTACCTACGACTCGTAAGTCGTGACGTTACCACTGGGCCACCACCACTCCTTATATACCCAGAATAATATTTTGTAAAAGCCGCTGTAGTACATCTACTATTCAAGCGTGTCGTCACGTGACACGAATATGTTTTGTTATCAACAATAGTGGATGGCAGTGTCCATAAATTGCACAACTTTAGGATACTCGGCTAAACATTTTGTGTATATAGCCCACACTTTCGCGTGACTTCCTCGAGTCATACTTTTCGGTTTGTTACCGCGTCAGTAATTCACTAATATCCAATACTTTTGTTGCAGGCCACGCCGTCATGGGACTGACAAAAATTGTGAATCTGACTAGGTGATAATAAGTAGTGCTAATGTAATGAATTGTACAGTGTGTGCCGTGCTAGTGTTGTGACATGAACAGTGAAACACGCAGACATATGTGAACAACACGTGGAAATGAAAAGAGAAAAGTACAAGAACTATATTCCGGAACACGGGTAAGATTAACAAATTCTACCATTCAACTATGTTACAACACTGAGTTACTCACTGAAAATTCTCTCTAACTAGGAACTCGTATAACTTACGTCAAAGCTTCATTTAATTGTTATTTTCTGGGTCACGCAACCGCAGACAATAAAGAAAAGCGAGTATTATTTAATGTGCGTAAAATTCAGCGGATCAAAATTTATTATGTTGAAGTGTAATTATTGCGAAAGTACACATTGTTTTTAAATTTATAACGTAATGTATTTGCATGGTGACGTAACACATAGTAAACTCCAAGAGCTGACAATACAGTCCACGACAAGTAACGCACGACTACGTAAAGAGAAACCGCGAAAAAACAATAGGTCTGTTGCCGCGCAATACAAAGATCTGTGTGTAATCAACAACACTATGTATTGAAACATGTTCCGCAAACTTTTAAACCGCATATCGTTTAAACATTTCAAATGCTAAAAGCCCTTAAGCATGGCCATGACCAGTGGCAGTAACGCTCATGGTCTTTAGAAGAATAGAATATTAAACATGCATTAACGATAAATATTGATAATTATTTAAAATGTTAGTTTACGTTAAACTGTTTAAGTTATAACTGTTCTGATCGACCGATCTGCAAGGAGCTACACTTGCCGCGGTTAATTTGTGGATGGGTGGGCATTCTTAACCCATCGAGACCCGAGCCTCAAAGAGGCCGTCAGAACCCCAAAATCCTGACAACCAGTATATCCTTCGAATATTAATATGGCGCAGAAATTGGGTTGCGGAGGTCTGGTGGCAGTCGCTACATATAAAAATACTGATATATTCAGCCGCATGTTGATAGCCTGGAAGCTAGCCCTAGCATAATTAAAAAGAGTAGATGAAAATGATATTGATTAACATAGTACTTACGCAGTATCTCTATTGGTATTATTATTATGAGCCTGTAGTGTCCCACTGCAGGGCAAAGGCCTCCCCACTCTTCTTCCACTTCTCTCTGTCTGTTGCCGTAGAGGACCAATCTTTTTTATATAAGTCCAGCTCATCCCGCCATCTCCGCCTGGGCCTGCCGCGTTGTCGTCTGCCATTAAGTGGGACCCATTGGGTGGTCAGTTTGGCCCAGTTTTCGTCTGACATGCGACAGATGTGTCCAGCCCAGTTCCATTTCAGCGTGGCAGCTTTCCGAGTGACGTCTGTTACTTTCGTCTTGGAACGGATGACTGTATTCCTAACCCGGTCCACAAGTTTTATACCCAGAATACTCCGTTCCATTGCTCTCTGGCAAACCTCGAGTGTGGACCTCAGCTGTCCCGTCAAAGACCATGTTTGAGAACCGTATGTGAGGATGGGAAGTATGCATACGTCCATGAGTCTCCGCTTTAGGGATAGTGGAAGATCACCCTTCATAAGATCTTTCATGATCCAATAGCTCTTCCAGGCATTTTCTGTGCGTCTTGCAACCTCTTTATTCTGCCTCGCCTGGAAAGAGACTATTTGACCTAGATACAGATAGTCATCGACGTACGCAATCTCCACACCCCGCATTGTGATTCTGTTGGTATACAACTTAAAAATTAAACATGAATACATTTTGAAGTCTGGCAATCGTTGATTTTGATCTTGCATCAATTAATAATCTCCGTATTGTATAATTATAGGTATTAGCTTTATTATCCCTCCGACTATTGTACAGAAACAACAACCAAAATTCGATTGCATTTTCAGAAAACAAATTAATCCTTTAGTGCATCTGTATCTATTCTAAATAGCCGACGTGTAAAGCAGTGCTCAATGGGATTTCTAAATGTTGGAAAATATTCAACTTGCAGCAGTTAACCTTTTTACGTATACAACGTTAGTGTTTGTTAACCCGAAAGCCGAAAGAACTTTATTCAGAATCAGCAACAGAATCGAATGTAATGGTTTTTAGCCTATGTTATATTTTTGCTTTTATTTTATATTTTGTTGTTGTAAGCGCAACTGCTTTGTTAGAGGTCTCAAGTTTGATTCCAAATTATTTAACAACTAGCTTTCCGCCCACGGCTTCGTCCACGTGTTTCTCCATTGGTGAAAACAGCATGAAAATCGGTGTAGAAGTATTTGAGTTTATCGCGAAGAAACAGACAGACAGATGCGGCGGAGGACTTTGTTTTATAATATGTAGTGAAGTGATAATGATGTAGTAATTATCCTACGTCTTCTACATGTTGGTTCATCTACATGTACGGCGAATAGAAACAAATGACTACAAGTTATAAGTTCTTTCATGTAAGTGAATTGTACTTATTCTTATGATAAATAAATTCAGACCTAGTTTATTATGAAGACTAATGACCGATAACGAGCATCGCAACGCTCAGGAATACAATAAGTTAACAACAAAAAGTGAGACTCGGGTTCAAAGCCCAGTGTGCCACTGTGCCACTTATTCAGCAGCTGATTTCGTGATGATATAATTGCGCTGGCGCAGCGATGACGTAAATTCTGGTAAAGCCCGGAGTGAGGTGAAAGTGTAAATAGCGGTCCGACACCTCGGAACCCTGACACCGAACAGCTCAATCGCACTCACTTCATATAATATTACTTATGCTATATATGTACATGCCCTTTATAATCAACATTCCACCAATTTGCGAGTTTCGCCAAACCGCGACGCGGAAGTTTGATGTTGGCATTTTTATAGTGACTCAGCGTTGACCTTTTATTCTCCGCCGTCACAAACGGATTTTTTTGACGTGCCGATACATCTTCTTGCTTTGTATGTGGAAGAAAGCGTGCTTTCTATTGAAGTAGTGTTGCACAACGGCACGGGAACGCACGACACGACCAAAAGCTGAGGCTCGGCGGTGGCACGGCGGCGGGCGCGACAAGGTCGTCATTGTTGACGGACCTTTGTTTTATTTTTGCCGTGAATTGCACGAAGCCGCAGCTCGAGTGGTCATGACCATAACTAAATTATACTGCAACCTCTAACTATGAATTTAAAAACACGAACATTTTAACACGGAGTGTATACTGTTATTTTTGACTGTGATATTAATTTACGCAGTATTATTATATTAATTTTAATTGATAATATCGAGACTGTAAATTGAAATATGATTCGAAAGTGAACTTTAGCAGCGAAACAAACCGGACCCGCATCAGTCGTGACCGTTTTAATCACTCAGCGGAACGTACTTTAGCCTGTCCAATGTCATTAGATATAAAGTGAGGGAAAATTATGCTTAGGTACACATACTATCTATATTGATGATTACTACCTGAATCCTTTGTGAGTCACATTCATGCCCACGTTTATATAACGTACCCTGATACAAAGTAAACGGAACATCATTGAGGAGGATTAGAAAAACCATATCGATGCGGAACAATAACATGTTAATTTAATTCAGCCGCAGTAAAAATGAGGCTTATTGTTGTTAAATTACATGGGTTTTACCTGCCGGATCCGGAAGAGTTGTCATTAGGCGTGCTACACACGCGGCGGTGCGATCGTGCGCGTGCGACGCCATAATGCCATGCCACCTCCTTGGGCGGTTCGCCTCGATGCGCAGTGAGCCGCTGCGCTGCACCTCGCCTGCTCTCGCGCAGGAAGCAATCACAGATAATCAACGAGCTCCTTACTGACATTAACATTCATCATGCGCGGACGCATCGTTAAAACAATTGAACATCCTGCGAGTGCGACCATAATCACCGACACCTATTATGTTAGAGGTTACGTCTGTGCGTCCTCTTACAATGATTTTATTTTGCTGTGTTATAATGATGTATGAGAACATCGGATACAATAAGATTATTTAGACTTGAGATTAATGATGAGATCATATTGCTCTTATAAACTAAATAAAAATAATGCTCATGAATGTCCACTCGGGGCACTTAATTCCTTAAGATTGACGATGGATTATATTCTATAGTCCGGCCTAACTTTTCCAGGAATACAGGCGAGATAATGTGGTATGTACTGATTTAATAGCAGGTACTAATTCTAAGTAATAATTTAAAAAACCGATCATTAATTATGAGATTACCTTTTTGATGTTTGACAGGCCGAGCCTCTTAACAAAGGTTCAGGTCACCTTAAGTTTGAATGACACACCAAGTTTGAAAAACAATATTTATTTAGTGTCGCAAGCACATTATAATATGTTAGCATTATTATTTTCCATGCAAACTTAAGCAAACAACTTTTTGTTTGATATTCTGAGTACTGCATTTCAAAATATCTTCGAGCAGGTAGACATTGACATAAACATACCATCACGCCTGTATTCCCAGAAAGTTTAGACGTTCTTCTTACATTATAGACAGCTAAGACCTATGCTGAGACCAACGCCCCAGTAACACTTTGCTGCTCGATCTGGGAATCGAACCCAAGACCTGTAGCGTAGCAGTCGCGGTTAGGACCCCTAGAGTAATGAAATCATTTTATATTCGATGATAATGTCTACTACTGCCAGTAGACATTATTATCAAATATAAAATGATTAAGTTTACTAATACTTATACTTATGTAGTGTGACTGGTAATTGGTCTAAAATACTTAAACACAGGATGGTACTCATTATAACTAACAACATTTCCTAAGCCACGTTTATTTTATTTTTATTCCAATTTCAAAATGTATTACCAAACCGCTACTATATTAACACAGCTCAATTACTTAATTTGTATTTTTTTTTAACAAAAACTCTTTTTTTCGGAAATCTTTATGTTATCACGAGTACAATCGTATTTTATACTAATTTACCAGTCACCTATATAGTTAAAACGCTACTCCATACTAGATTTGTTCGTATACCTACCGTGGACGTTTTTATAAACACAAAATTCTCGCATATAGGTACACAATGCCGTAGCTAGGGCGTAACTAGACTGGTACGAGAGTTGCCCTGGGCACCTCTCAGGGCAGAGACTTTCAAGGGCGCAGTTATAGAAGTTCACTACTCTTGGCACTAAACCTGATCTCTCAGCCAGTGCTATCTGTCGTATTGTTACAATTATTCAAATTTTTAAGCAATATACTTAATAGAAACCATACCTAGTAATTTTTATATTAAAATCGAAATTGGTAAAGAAAATTATTACAAATGCGAAACATACACGACCTCTAATTGTCTTTATACCGACTCACCACTTGCGGACAACGTCACACGCGCAAAGTTATATTTCGCGCAGACTGTACCTTATTTTCACACTGATTTTAAAATGTAAGCCATTTCTTCTTTAAGCTTAAAAGAGATTTCTTGAAGCTTTAAAATAATTGCTTTGCACTAATCAATAAGTTACAGACACAATAGGTTATCTATTAGGTATTGTTGTTGCTGTTCTCATTTCAATCTTTAGTCCCAGGATGCCCTGTTAAATCTAATTTTATGAACGAAATACTTACTTACAAGTCACAGACAGATGCAAAAAGCACATTGTTATACCTCCTAGAAACAGTAACGTAGAAAGAATAAATTGTAAACTTATATAATAGATGACACCCGCCACCATGTCAGAACATCCATTAACCTGCAATGAACGCGTACATAATCAAAATCACGCATAGCTACGCGTAAGCAATCGATCTTGTGTTTTATACATCGATTTGTTCCAATATTTTCGTAATTGATTTACCTTATGCACATAGATCCTAGTAATTGACTGTATTCTTAGGAAATCATTTGATCTTAGGTAGGTATGTGCTCACGATTTTTCCTGTATACTTTTATAAAATATTAAACTTGTTTGTTTGCATTGTACTCAATAGCTCGAAATAGTGTTAACGAGATGTGCTCATCTACGAAGCAATTTGTCTGAAAATTTTGAAACGGTCACGCTATCGTGACTTCAGATTGAAAGATACAAAAAAGAATCGTGGCTCTAAACTGCAGAAGAAACAATATTTTGTCTCTTCTTCTTAAAAGTTTAAAGTTTTAAAAACATTCACAGATCGATAAGTTCAAACAACTTCTATCAACAGCTTGGGAAAATGGAAAATAAAACGAATATTTTGACATCGCATAGTTAATACGGTCGTTAAAAGTGGACAAAGACAATCTTCAATAGACTGGAAGACGACAGACTCAATGCCATTGATCTCTTAATTTAGGCATTTCCGTCGATTAACTTTTAAAACTAGCTCAAGATAAAAACGATTCAGTGACAAATTTATTTCATTCAATATTATTATAATTATTTTAAATTTTTGAGCCTTTCATTATGCATAAGTAATTAATGAATAGAGTCTTTGCTATTCATAGATGAAAGGTGTTCCTCGTCGTTAGAGTTTTTACTTACTGTACACATAAAGTATAATATCGCTTGGGTGCTATTCGGCTGGGTGCCCTTCCTGAATTACGCCAAGTAAAAGATTACCGTTTTAATTCAACAATACACTTATGAGGTGCTCGTGTTTCATGGCTCGTGCATATGTACTTGCCGCCCTCAATCTCTGGTTAAGTGAATCATTTTAACACATATAATATATCATATTATTTTAATATAACCTTTTTTAAAAGTTTAAGTTTTATAAACGGTGCCCCGGAGAACACGAACACGAATAAGACCATCGTTAGTGGTTTTGAATGTGAATTGAAAAATAAAATTTAGCTCCAACCAAAATAGTTGGAGACTATGTAGAGCTACATGCTTATATTATTGGTTTCATAGTAGAACTTCTTAACAATGTAGTTTATTCTAAAAGTAAACTGTATGAATAATTTTAGAACTCCATTACAAAGCTACGCCCACGCGGCACTCAAATCAATGAGATTAAACGCACGCTTATTAAATTATGTTATTATACATGCAGCACAGTACCTGTTAATAAGGAGACCTGTTTAGACAAAGGTCAGCTGGAATATCGACTTGGCGGCATGAACACCACGTGTGACTAATGTAACGGCTTATCCAAAAATCAGATGTCATACCACATCGTGAGAACGTGATTATTTGTTGGATATTAGAGAGGGATGGCACTACACAGGTTCTTCTGTTCTGTTTCTCTCTCGCTCTCTCTCTGCTAAACTAAAATCGAGTTACTTACGCGGACTAATACGTACGGGACATAATGTTGTCGTCTTACCATCCCATTATTCTCTGGATCTACAGAACCGATTTTGAAAACTCTTTTACCAATAGAAAGCTACATTATTTCTTTGTAAAATGAAAGGAAACGTATAATCCATGCGGGCGAAGCCGCGGACGGAAAGCTACAATTGATACTTTTTTACAAGTATGAGCACATATCAAAAACTTACCTTGACTTAATTTTTAAGACAATTGAGTTTCCTCCACTTTTCCCAGTTTTATTACTCTTATACTGGGAGACAGTAACAAAGATTTCACAACTCGATTTTCTCTTGCTTCCATTTGGTACAATCACTATTAGCGTCTTTCATATCCAAATATCAAGATAATATGGTATATTCTTTAACTCAGGCTTCCCTCTTACTAAAATTCACCCTTCGCCAATACTACGAGGATAGCCAAAATATTGGGCAGAACTAAATAAAAAATAATATATAGTTTTAATCAATCTTCCATTAATTGGATCAAAATTTTGTTGATCAAAATGTTTTCCTATAAATGTTTTATACAGTTTGAAGACGATTTCCTCAATGTACTAAGATAAATTCCGTCAGTATTCGACCAACGTTTATTCGTAAAAAGTAGACTGGCGTATAAGTTGAAGGAATGCCAACACCACTTCTCTGCACCTCAGGTACTAATCTGTGAAAACTACTAACTAGATTACATCAAGTATTTCACCAGCATATTTTAATGAATGATTCAGCGCGGTTGCGGTTAGGTTCAATTTATAATCATATTTTGCTGTGTTTAAAATACATACACCTCTCACTAGAAAAAAGCATGACTGTTCTCTTATGTCTGCCTTCCTTTATATTTTCTATTACATTTCTCCAAATAACTATCTTAAGCATAATTCTTCATCGTGTTATGTAAAACGGATACGCGTGACGAAATGAATTGAATACAGTAATTTAGTGAGTAAACAAGTAATTTGCAAGTATACCCTGTGGTTAGTTGGTAGTCTGTGGATCTGGCGCTGGTCGGAGAAACTCGCGCACTTGCGCAAGCGCCGCCGCGGCCGCACATTTGATTGTTATGCACTTTCTTTATGCAGACACTTAGGAATTAAAGGAAATTTCCAGTCAATGGTATACCGATTTATTGGAAGGGTTATGAAAAACGAGTAACAGTCAGGTACTTTATTAAAACTAGAAGTAGGTATAGTCTGGTCCCCATTATCCAAACCTCCTTTTGTTTGTACCATCCATTCTCATCCAGATATTTTTTTTTAGGATCCAAAATAAATACTTGATCTTACATAAGTACGTGTTCTTAGTTTTTTTTTTTAAAAGCTTACTAGCAATGTGGGTCACAAATTACTAGTATTCTTATTAACCCCTGGTGCTAAGCTAAATGCTTGTGTTACGAGTGGGTTCACGTCGGTAGGCAATGGGTAGGGTTCGAACCGGCAACCACATGATCGCAAGTCCGAAGCCCTAGTCATTAGGCTACCGCCGCTTTAAATTTGATAGACAATAAAAACTAATTATTTCATAATACATGACATGTCAAGTTTGAGAGGATGTCTTAACTCAGGAATGTTTCGTAAATGAAAGCTAGAATGACCCTTCAATAAATCACATTTTAATATTATTATGGTAATTTATTGTCACAACACGCCCTTAAACACAGAACCTGTAAATATTAGTCAATAAATTGTTATCCAATACCTGTTATGTTATCTATTAATCATTCTGTTGAAATCACTTAGACAAATAATTATGTCTAATTTTATGAAAATGTTGGAAGATTCTAGAACAGTCGCGAGGTTTGGCAGGATAGCTTGTTGAACCATGTATGCAGTATACAATAATTTTATACGATCTTACGCGTACACTTTTTTACCTTAGGGATAGATAGAAACTACAGAACACCATTTGCTACGATTCTTGCATATTTCTATAGCTTCGTCCACATTCATAGGAGCTCAAGTAAAGGTAAGAATGTAATAGGATCTTTAAATATAATTATTGTAATCATCACTACATAGTACTCGTATAGAACAAAGTCGTCCCGCTGTCTGTCTGTTCCTATGTATAGTTAGGTCTTTAAAACTACGGAACAGATTTTGATGCTGTTATTTTATTAGACAGAGTGATTCAAGAGGAAGGTTTATATGTATTATACAAAATATAGTACCTACAGAAAAGTCGAGAAAACTCGCGGGCGAAGCCGTGGGCGGAACGCTAGTTCGTGATATAATCAACATCCTTTGATTATATTCAACATTTTTAAAGATTTAGGGTTAACGAAAAATGGAACTATTGAAATTAAGCCATGATCAACAAATATCATCAACACAGTTTTGATCCTCTACAAGATGATTGTTGATGTCGCGACCTCGTAATTCATCAATCACTTCTTGCATCTTTAGTTTATAAACTTTGAAGAGATGCGTCTAGAATCGTGATTGTAGTCACGTATATCAATTGAATCAGTAAAATATGATAAGTGATGATATTAACAGCTGCTTGTGCGGTGCACCACTTGTGGGTGGGTGATGTCATAGTGCGTGACTGGACGCTGGCGGCCGCAGGAATTCCATAAAAGATTATCGAATAAAAAACAATAAAAATATACCTATACTTATATTAGATACTTACTACCTTGGATTAAAAATACATACCGGGAATTGTACCTATCATTGAACTAAGTACCTTTCTTGGACAATTAAAATGTATTCAAATATAGTTCAGAAAACTTCGAAGATGCGCACACGAGATCTCACCAAAGTTCAATCATAAGTAATACATACAATGAATTGATCGAACGCATAGAGAATTAGGGATAGAGGTCGAATAAATAAATAGTCAGAAACATACAAATCAAAACATAAAAGTATTTTGATTCATAAATATTGACCGTTTTAATGATCGATTAATTTGTTACCTACATTTCTGGACTTACCCAAAAACGTAACTCGCGTGTCAATATGACACACCTATGTGTAAGCTAGAGCTATGATAATTAACGGAACTTTTACTGTTACGTGTGCACTCAAAACCCCATAAAATATCCAAAATAACGAAACTAATAAAACCTCAGCTGGACACACCCGTAGCTGCAGGTAAATACGGCTACACATCAAGCTATAAAAACAAGTATAGGCTGGCCTTGAATTGTGCGGAAAACCTTTACAATGGGAAGTCAGTTTAGACTGGTTTTATATAGCTTGATGTGTAGCCGTGTGTACTTAAACTTATATTCTTTGATCGTATCGGCATTTCGGCAATTTGCATGAGCTACACAGTCATGGGAGCACCATGGGGGTGCCGGTGCCGTTGGCCACTTTTGACGAGTCATCGAGTTTTATTATAATTCATAATATTGAAAAACTAAAAATGATTTGTCAAAACTGGTCGTTTTAACCCTGTTGGTCACGTCATGAGAGAGGGGCAAAAAAGGAGCGTTCTACCTGCGACATATTGTCTCAAGAAATGTATATTTTTACCTAAGTGCACAATAGCCAGAAATGAATAAGGTTTTTTTGAAAAATTTGCTCGAAATTATCATTCTTAATAAAATTTTCAAGCTTGTTAGTTATTTTATCCAACTCATAAAACTGGTGTACATAGTTTCAGGCATACTAAAAAGATTAGTCAGTTATATATATTTTCGTTGAAGCTCGAATATTCTAAGAGATGGAAAAAGCAGGTTTAGTAGCACACGGCATAAGCAATTTACTTCTTCAGTACGAATTGTGGAGTAAGCGCAATAATTGGAAAAAGCAAGCATATTTTTACTACTGAGCTCACACGATATTTTTATTTTCTCCTATAGATAGGTAGTGGATATTGCGAGTTAGCTGGATTTAAACTAAACATGTCTAACATTACAAACGCAATTTTACCACTTACATAAGAAATATCGCGTGGTCTAACATTTTTAAGGAAACTACAAATCGGGAATAATAAAAAATGTAATTGACTACACGCATTTATGAACCATTAGACGATCGTTAGTAAAAACGTTTCAGGTGTACGGAAGCGCACATTTTCCTTTACATTATGGTGCCTAAGGTCACGGTGGTCGCCGGAGGTCTCGCCGCCGCTCTGCGCCTGCGCACTCAAGGCGAACGATCTAGGATGTCAGTATCCATTCACAATGTCCAGTATGTTACAGTTTGATAAAGATTAATGTAACTGCCATCTACGTGACGTTTGTCTGTTACAATTTAGTAACTTTTGCGGGTCACACATGCATTGTATTGAAGCTGACACCATCCCACGCTAAATAAAAGCACAACTCCACACGTTCTTGGTAATCTCTACGGGCTTTAGTTATACTCGCTGTTGCTGCATGCATTTTCATTCACATTCTGAAGAACTTTTTGAAACAAAAGATATAAAAGGGAGCTGCTGAGAGAGATATTATTAATTTCCTACCTCAAAATGCAATAGATATATCTCCTCGCCGAATCTTATAGCAATCAATTCTGCGATTAAGGTTTGAAAAGGTAACAAACAGCCAAGTGATTTTCTCATTTATATTTTTTTTTATTACGGAACGTTCTCCTATGTCGTCGGCCGCCTTACCCTTGTCCTAAAGTCATAGCCATGGGATTCAGTGAGGTACTTAATCTCAATATGTGCTGTTTCCCAAAATCATTGCTTTTTCTCAGATGCCTTTACTTTATAAATAATTGAGCCCTTCGAGAAATACAGGCGATAAGATAATGTTAAAATAATAAAATATTTCGTTGCTATTGTATGTAAACCGGCCCTTATTCAACCCGTACCTATTCAATTAACAATACATAACAAAGTGTTTAGATCTACGCAATAACTTGAAATATTTTAAGCATAGGTACCCTTTATTTATATACGCCCATGTGAACTTCAAATAAATTGGTTTTCTCTTGTAATTTATTTCTTCTTGTAAGTGATTTAGATCTTAGATAAATAAAGATGTTTAAAACCGTTATATAGAACTTTTCTGCACAAATTCCAAGTTTTTAGGCCATAAAGTTCAGAATTCGTAATTAATCAGTGAGACAGTGACTGGTATCTCGCTTATATATCTACTAATATATATTATATGTAAGTATGAATATACAGTATGCCTCAGTATATCTATTAATTTATAAATGCCAACCGGACACATCATATCAAATGCTTACCCACTCATTTAATAAATATATTTAATTACACCTGCGCAGTGTGATAATTATAGTTTTTTTTAATAAGTTCATTATGTGCAACTGATACAATAATTATAGTTTTTCATCGATTGACATAAACATTCACTTATCAGGAACACTTCATTTTTGATTATACTCTAGTAAGTCACCTGCCTTCCTGTAAGCAGTATTGCATTAGTAAACCTCTGTCTAACCTTTCGGGAAATACAGGTTTGTTGGTATGATATTTTCCTGTTTGTGAAAAATATCCTTAAATATAAACAGGTTACCTTAGGTATAATAATATAAACAAGTATATTAAATAGACAGATTTATAAAAAGTCAAATATATTATATAGTCTGACGATACGAATAAATTATCTTCAGACGACCATCGATAGACCGACTATACCAACTGATGTATATTGCTGGCTGGCTAAACTAAATCGTAAAAAACTACTGCATTAACTATTATTGTGTAGGTCATGCCGACACACTAGTGTCTAAATTAAATCCACTTACAAAATTCCACATTTCACAAGACCCCGACTTTTATTTTTTAATTGCAGCGTCTTAATATTTTGTTTAAATCGGAATTTAATTACACAGCATTTTCTCCATTTTCGTTTACAAAAATACATTTCACATGCACGAACACCAAAAGATTCAATCTGAAGGTCGATCTGTTATACTTCACTTCTGATATTGCACTTATTATGTCATCATCATCAACCCACTACATTGTCCCACTGCTGGGCACGGGTCTCCTCTCAGAATGAGAGGGATTAGGCTGTAATCCACCACGCTAGCCTACTGCGGGTTGGCAGACTTCACATGCCGACAAGAAAATCTCTCCGGCATGCAGGTTTCCTCACGATGTTTTCCTTCACCGTTTAAGCGCGTGATAATTAATTATTAATACGCACATGACTCCGAAAAGACAGAGGTGCGTGCCTTGGATTCGAACTCGAGATCTTTGACTTGGCACTCCAATGGTCATATCACAAGGCTATCACTGCACTATACTTATTATGTGACACTTGGTATATATTTTTCTGCCACTGCAGTCGTCAATCAATTACTTTTCAGTGGTAAATATAGAACGTTGCTTTTATAACTATGTATCGTTAATTAGTAAGTACAACGAAGTAATGGAATTCTAAGACAATCTTACAATATCTCAATAATTAATGCAAAATAAGTACGAGTAGGTAGTTACATTCCGTTTATAATCGCCATAAAAATTGCAATGACATTTTTGCCGTCTTACAGTTCCCAGTACTTTGTAAAATTAGCACATTAACACCCATTGATAATAAATAGCAACTTGAATATGTAGATATTCTTCGCATTTACTTCATCTCAGAACATAAGCCGTGTTTCGTGTGATTGTGAAATGTATTTACGATGTGACATATGTCATATATTTCATGTCATCAGTATATTAGCAAATAGTCAGATTCTATCACGTATTGTAAAAAAACATATTAAATGTTAATCAGCCTTCAAGTTAAAGAGCTTAATTTGACAGGTTTTTGCTAAATAACTAGCCTGAGGTTAAATTGCATTCGAAAAAGAATGGATATTGGAATAAAATACCCGCACATTGGATAATAGATACCCTATATAACTACAGATTTGAAATGTTATTCTAAATAACGAACTTTCCAATATACCTATAAAAAATATATTATAATCTTATTCGTCGATTTTAAGTCTCATTATTAATTATAGTATTTTATCAAATCAGTTTAAATAATAAAATAAATAGTCATTTTTACAACGTGTCAAACTATTAGATAGTGTTATACAAAGCAATGCTTTGCTAGAATATCGTGAACACCATAAATACATAAAATATAGCAGGATCCCAATAATAATGACGAGTTGCTACTTGCCAATAAACTTGAATACTGACGTTTTATTTATTAAGAAATAGTTGCCTCTAAATGATTATAAATATGCGTGTTTTACAATATAAGGCAAAATCTGAACAGGCCTTTCGAAGAAAGAGCCGACAGCATGCATACATCAGTCATCATATAGCTCAAGTATTTTTTAAGGAGCTCAGCGGCTCGTCGCACGACCATACCAGATCTATGTAAGCTTTTCACCTACATTATGTGCGCTTTTACAAAGGTCAAGAATGGTCAAACAAACAGTGGTTTTGCAGTAATCGTGCCCGGCGCGCGGCGGTTTGACTTGGAAGCACGAAAATTATAATGTCTCAGATACTGTGCCAGCCAAGTAGTATTTTAAAGGCTGAACTGGTTGAGCGTAAGGAGGATATTTCGCAATAACAACCTCGGTGCAGCGTGAGTCAGCTTAACGACATGCACTTTTAACACTCACTCGAATGTACAAAGCTTCCGTTATAAGGGAACATTGTAACGCCTTACTGGTTTCCGTATTACGGAATCAAATGATGTCATACTATGTACGTCATCATTTTAAGTACTATTATTTAAGAGGACTATCGTAGCGCTACGAGCCTACGATGCTACGAAATAATTAATTTCTGTTATGCATACATACACTTACGAGGTTTTCCATATGGGGCGTTGGCAGAAAGAAATATCAGACAATGCAAGTAGTATGGAAGTTATCATAAAACGATCGTTTTTTAACCGTGTGCATAGTGTTGAGAGATCCTCCAATCTAATTGGTCTATTACTTGCAACTATGCGACATGAACCCAATGAAAAACAAAACCGGCCAGCAGAATACCTTGATGATCGTCTAAAGTATCTTATAATTGTGAATTTATGTAATTGTAATGTAATTTACTCAAAATGACGTTAAGGCCACGACCTGTAGCCATCTTCTATTCAATGAAATTATCATTTGAATCAGTTCGCTAATGTTCAGTATGGCCTCCGATGTTTTACGAGCTGTCGATGATGAGGCGTTTATTAGTTTTTATACATCTAAAGCAACAGTAGGCTTTAGATGGAGAAAAACTAACAAATATTATCTTAAACTACTGACACTATGAATATATTGAAAGATACCTACATATTCGATACCATACACTAATGGTCACCTTGAAATGTATTCTCAATGTAAGTAGGTTAAATATTTTTTTGTTTACTAATTAATACATTAACCACCATTTATAGTGGACATACCACACCATCACGCCTGTATTCCCCGAAGGGTTAGGCAGTGGTGTACTAATGTACACCCACATTTTGCCGGTATGTTCTGGTCCCTTGTAATAGGGCGCGAGCCTATTGCCATTAACCGGGCACAAATCCAGACTCCGAGTTGCTACTGAGTTTTCATAGAAAAGCCCAATAACACTTTGCTCGACCTGGGGATCGAACCCAGGACCTCTAGCGTATCAGTCGCTCTTAGGACCACTAGACTAATGAGGCAGTCCAGTCATTTATAGTGGAATGGTTGAAAATGCGTTGCTTCGGCAGCCATAACACTGGGAAGTGGTGATATTCAAAAAATACTCCTTTTGAACTGGGATAAATCAATTTAAGACTTTTTATTAACTAAGCGCTTAAACTTAATAAGAATTAAAGTCACAGCTTTTGGGAATATCCAACTTAACCAAATGTTAAGAGAATATAATTTTAAGCATCGGCGATCATAAGGTTCTATTTCTGTCTCTTTCTCATATTATGTGTTCCCGATGTTATAAAAGCTGTTATTGCTATTATTTCAAAAATATTCTGATCTAATCTCAGTGTAAATCTCCTGACTGACTCCATTGTCTATATCATAACTAGCGGAAACTGTGCTTCAAAAAATCGTGAACTTAACTTCAAAAAAAAATCAATAAATTGTTATTTTTAACTACTTGTGTTTTAGTTGGCACAAGTTCTTTCTGATGGAAACGGTCGGAGATGAACTCACACTATTCAAACCACTTTTAGGAATTCAGTGGAATTTATCCTAAAGTATCGCCGTCTCTAATGGAAATCTAATTACAGGAATACATTTAAATAACGTAGTAGGGAGTTGGGGTAAACCTGTTCGTGTTCACTGCATACAATGTTCAACCGGTCCGAACACAAAATGAGATGCAACTAACGGAACCACCGGATAAGAACGGCTTTTGTAACTTTAAAGATTTTATAATAAAGAATATGCAAAACAACTGCATTAGTATTGACCTAGCATGTTATGATGTTTTTTTTTATTTTACAATAAGTGAATATGGCACGCACATTGGCTGATTTGAAGTCCGAACGTAATGCAAAACTATATTCTAAACCAACTAACCAAACAAAAGTGGTTTAGTTCCGTTGAAGTATCTTGAGTTCATAGAAAAAAAGATATAAACATATGAATATACGTACATATATAGATACGTTTATGCATACATAGACACATATTATATTGTAACACATCATTAACACCACACTTAAGTAGGCTACTTGTAAACTCACACCGAAACCGGGACGACAAATTAAATTAGACATGGTAGATACGCCAAAGAACAAAATACTATTGTACATTGCATTATATAAACAAGTTTCGTGAACAAGGTACAGATGGCAAAAGAGTTTTTATGTGGGCAAAAACAAATATTCTGCATTTCTTACGACATTTCTTCTAGATATACGTTACACCTTAGTATCTATTTTTTTTTTCTGTGAGACAAACATGTATAAATGCCATTCTTTCCTTTAATAATCTGAGTGCAGTTTTTTTATTTCATAATCATAAATAACCTTTCCACGCGTAACTTCAAACTACCAAATGGAAAACATTCACAAACAAAAAGTCGACTAGCAAGGAGTTCAACTCCTTAGCCGTATCCATGAAAAAATATAAATCTATGCAAATCTATTTCTTTTGTCATCAGTACCTATTTACTTTCCGAGTATTATGCAAAACTAAAACCGACCAATAAAGAGCTGTGCGATTCAGTCAACGTATTTGTTAATATAAATTTCAAAAGAATATTTCTTGTATTACCATTACAATACCGAATCCAATTTCATTATAAAATATGGCGGATGACACATATATCATTGTTACGACACACTTACATATTATCCCTCATTGTATGATGGGTAATTTAATATTTTGTTATGGCAATTATTTCGTTTTATACCTCATAATCATATTATATTTACTACTAATGCATCTCTTAACACACCTCTCTAAAACAAAGCATAGTTAGCATCAAAAGTAGTTAATATAATCTGGGGAATATTACTTACTCCAATTTATCAATATACCTATTAAACACTTTATTATGCACTAAATTAGCGTTTGACTGCTGTGAATTTACTATCGTTAATGAAAAATAAATAGTATCATCACTGGAAGAAATGTAATCCTTAGCAACAATACAAAATAAATAACAGCTATTTATATACCTACATGGATCCCAGCTTTTACCCGCGGTTTTACTTGTCCTAAGGGATACCTACAAATGCGCTACCTATCTGCAGAGATAGAGGCCAAATATTTATTTATTTTATTTATTTAATACATTAAATAGAACGGCCGGAGCCAATTACACTATTTAATCACTCTCATGCATTATAAATATAGATAGAAACCATCCAGGTGATCCCGTAAGTACCTACAAAAAGTACTTAAAATCGGTCAAGAGGTATACAAGAAGACGAACTTTACAAACATACGCACACCGGAATTGTAAATAAGTATAAATATATATATTTGGTGTTTAAACACACATAACTACTTTGTTTCGCTACTCGTAGAAAAAACGAATACATAGAGGAAATATCTAGCTAACCTTGTGTGACTAGGAAGTGATATCTGATTTTTATTTACTTCTCTAATAGTTGCTATTGAATATGCCAAATAGAAAGGTCAACCAGCCGGTTATAATTCATTTCCGATATTTTATCTTGAGCCGCTGTCTTAGGCTCACTACCTGCTCATTATCTTGATATCAAAATCAATATACCTATTTATATATTATCTCATGTAAGGAGTAAAGTAATGACGAAGCGTAAATAACAGGAAAATATTGAACAGTTTAACACCTTTATTCAGATTGCGTGTTTGTTTGATATTTTAATAATAACCTGCTAACTGTAAGAGTGCTCACAAAAATCACCTCTATTTCTATATGAGCTATTGGGAAGTTGTTCACTAAACGAATATTAAGCTGTTAGTGCTGACCATCCCTTATTTTCGTAGACACAGTTACTACGGTTTCACGCTACGAGCTACGGGCTACGGGACGCTACGAGAATGGGATGGGCATATGATCTATATAATACTTATATTTTTGAAAACGTATTCTGAACCATTTTTAAATAGTTCAGTACTTAATAAATATATGTAGAGCAACACCGGTAGTTCGGTTGTGTTGCTCTGAAGACTAATTTTGTTAATTAAAAACATCTGCGTTTTAAATTTCACGATACAATTTCCGATCTCATTACAATATTTTTTTAAGTTTAGGAAAATACCATTTGATACCTATTTACAACTCTAAAAAAAATAATTAAAATTATTTTGTAATAATATTACAGCCATCATTGTAGCAATTATTCATTTACATTAATGACTAAGGAATACTATAACCTATCTAAAGATAACTGCATCCTACTGAATGCTATAGCACTGATTCATATACTTGACTATATTTAATAATACCACACCTACATTCTAAATTGTTATTAAACATTACCTTTCTGTTGCTTTCTACTGATATCTGTTTAAATAATATTCATCTTACTTTGTAGTTGCTATTATGTTTATAAATATATTATTTTGTATGTTCCTTTTAGAGCCATTGTTATACCTAGAATAAGTTAAGTAGTATATACAGTATACTATAAGCCACACTAAAGGTATTAGAAGTTGAGTTTTTCATAAAGGCTATACATACTTATTAGTAGTAAAATTATCACTTACAATATGTAACTAATCAGATGGAGCCTAAATAGCCAGGGCTCTCGCGTTCAGCCGCATAGTGACTTAAAAGAAACACAATATGAGAAGAGGGTGTCCGTAGACATTTATTGATCCCTTCGTTCCTTATAAAATTCCATTCAAGCGGAGGTAACTACTAAAGTTATAGCATTTTACGATTACGCGGGTTTACGCGTGAATTATTTGAATTTAAACTTTGTAGAGTTAGTTGTTAAAAACTAGATGCGTATTCGTAAAACCAATACAGCATCAAATATATATTTAATACATAAGAAAATTCAGTGATATTTATATAAAGTATTGTAAATTTAAATACGTCTTGGATGTTATCGATTTCTATATTAATAATTATAAAATGTCATTTCTTGTCGCTGATAGCAAACTTACCCACAATAAACCTTCACATTTATGACTGCAGTTGAACTATAAATATCGAATAAATAAGTATATAATGTAACATTCGATATTTTATTATAATTTATATTATATTTTAATGCATGACATCACGGATCAGTTTTTGGTCAAATTAGATTAAACTGCCACACATTAGACTGCCTCGTTGGTCTAGTGGTCCCAATCGCGACTGCTACGCTAGAGGTCTTGGGTTCGATCCCCAGGTCGAGCAAAGTGATATTAAGTTTTTCTATGAAATTCTTGGTAACAGCTCGGAGTCTGGATTTGTGCCCGGTGAATGGCAATAGGCTCGCCCCCTATTACATGGGACCCAAACATACCGGCGAACTGTGGGTGTACATTAAGTACACCTCTGCCTAACCCTTCGGGGAATATAGGCGTGATGGTATGTATGTATGTATGTATGTAGATTAACCTGGGCTATAAGGCTAGGGAAGGCAAGCTGTTAGCTAGTTCGTGTCCGATATAACCCGCACCGGCTCTTCCCGTTGCTTAAGATCCATAAAGATTTCCCTCACTTTAGAAAAAGACTAGAGTCCACCACACTGGCTTAGTGCGGGTTCGCCATACTCCACATCAGCGTTGTCTAAAATGAAAGCTGTATAATAGATCAGACCAAGTATCTTAGTCACATACTCGGCTCGTTTCATTCCATAAGTAAGGGTCTATCTGCAGTCACGTTAGGTTGATTGCCAAAATAGTCCACTTACGTGAAGATTTTCTTGCGATACGTGAACGAAAATAGACGAGGCGAACGAACGCGAGTCGTGAACGACAAAGGCGACGGCAGATAAGCCTCGCTACGTGCTGCGTGCGCGTGCGCCGGCCGCGGCCACCAGAACCTTGAATACAGCTACGCTCCTTGCCACGATATAATAATAAACTGCTCAGTCCGGCCTGAGCCTTTAACGATACAGCACGACCGATATTTGAGACAAGTCGTCCTCACGACCGAACTGTTCGGTATGAGGCGCGATCTTTCGAACCCCGAGTGATAATAACATCGTAAGTTTCCAACCCCAGTGCAACCCCTGTAGATACAGTGACACGACTGGCATACAAATAGTGTATATTGTGATGTTTTGTGCCAATGCTCCTTGTGCCATATTAGGAGGTGTTAATAGTGTTCACACGTGCAGTTGTAATAGGTGAGTGGGTATCTGTAATTACTAAGTAAAAATTTCTATCGCTTTTATTAAGTAGATAATATGCTTTTCAAGTTTGTGAAGGTACCTAAGAAAGAAACAGCAACTTGTTTCTCATTTCTGTTGTAATCTAGTAACCTCTAAATACCTCTAATATAAATATCTCAAATAAATATCAATACCTCTAATATAAATATCTATTACTCATATACTTAAATACATACCACGCTAAATAAACACATAACACACAGTATCAAGAGTAATTACAGTTCTCTGACAAGACTGCTTTATGAGACTACTCTAGTCGTGTGTTTATAGTAAGGTTAATAGTTATGACATACTTATCGTATTCGAATTGAAACCAACCGAAAGCTGTTTTCCATATTTCATTAAATATATTCTGTTACTAACATTAACCTGTATATACATCTCTGTGACAGCAGTATTTGTCAAATCGATATTTGTACGCTACTAACGGGCAGACATAGCGTTCCTATTTTATACAATATTTTTATTTACTTACCAATGATCTACAATTTGATGTGAGTAATCATCATTAAAGTCTTTATGTATTAAAAGTAATTTCATAATATTAAATTTAATAACCTGAGACTCCCAAGTCATTAAAATAATTTATTGAAACCATCCCAGTAGATGTCTTCAAAATCAACTTCTCATTAAATAACAATTACAATTAAACCTATTGTATCGTATCACACATTGTAACCAAGATCACATAGTTGATAGTTTATGTCGCACAGAACAAACACAGCTCGTTGAATCATTCAACAACCCACGCAATGGAAACATAGGATACATTGTACTCATGTATACGTACCTGCTTACTATTTGTGACGAAGCACACACTTTTCATTTACACTTTCCTTTCATAGTACCTGCGAGTTGTACCCGAATGCGTCAGAGTCTATTGGCGACTTCTAGCCTTTTTATTCAGAACCTGCTGCGAGAAGCAGCCAAAAATGATAAAATTTGACGGACGGTTATACCGATGCACGGAAATACCGATATGCGATAGACGTCTACGGAAATACCGATTGAAGCTGAAACGGACATAATATTAACATTTCTGTTAGTCATGCAAGCCTTTTAGAGACTGCAAGAAAATCAATCAATATTTTCCTTACATTCCAATTTTACATTCGTCAATTTTATATTCGTCAGTCGATCACAACAATGGCATACGTATGACCTTATAATTCTCTATTCTTAATAATCAATCACTGTGCATACTCGTATTTTCATAAAGTTATGTAACTTCTAATCAAGTATTTCAATTTCGTAATCAACATCATTAAGTTTATTCCATCGTGCGATTAATCATGTTCCATGAAGAAACACGTGTGTTTTTATTGTCTACGTGATGGTGACAGCATAGCCAACGAACTGTTTTCTTTTCTAAAGGTATAATTTTTAAGATTGGCAAATTCTTAATTAAGTTAAATCACTCGCAAAATCACTAATCAAGCACGAGTTTTATTACCCAATATTGGAAAATATGGATAACCAGAATAAAATTGGCTCAATTACATACCATCTTCCATTCGCAAATTTCAACCCAAATTCATATTTTATTTATTTCATGGTAATCCAATTTTTACTGAAATTTGAATGTCAACGAAAAAAATAAACATGTACCTGACTACGAAAAATAGGTAAGGAAATTAAAAATTTAACGTTACATAAAACGGTATACTGTAACAAATAATTACGGTATTGATTGATTTATGACTTAACCCTTTATATTTTACAGCATCTCCCAATCAAGATAATTACACGCAATTCGATTACAAATTTACAATGTTAACGGTATATTTTTGCAAAAAGAAACGTATAAAACTCTCACCCTGTTTTTAAAGAATAAGCGTACACTTTATGAATGAGTTGATTAGATAGTAACATATTCTCATAACATAACATACCATCACGCCTGTATTCCCCGAAGAGTTAGGCAGAGGTGTAACAAATGTACACCCACATTTCCCCGGTATGTTTAGGTCCCATGTAATAGGGGGCGAGCCTATTGCCACTAACCGGGCACAAATCCAGACTCCGAGCTGCTACTGGGAATTTCATAACACTTTGCTCGACCTGGAGATCGAACTTAGGACCTCGCGTAGCAGTCATGCCTAGGAAGGATCACTCGACTAAAGGCAGTCTCAATCAACATTTAAGTGATTTTATGCGAAGCCTCTTCCGCTTGACCTTCACCGCCCTTTTTTCCTCGACAATGGAATTTACCACTGTACTGTACACTGTACTTCCTGCTAACTGTTCCTGTTGTCTTTTACACTGTTCTTCCTGTTAACATGACGTGTTGTTAATACACTACACATATTAAGAAAATTACATCCACTGTGCGTATTAGATAATATCTATTATCTATACGACTGCTACGTCAAAGGTCTTTGGTCTGATCTGTTGTTTGGTTCGATACCTAAGTCGAGCAAAATTTTATTGGATTTTTCTATGAACTTCTCAGTAGCTCGAGATTGGATAATTATGTACTCAGTGAATGGCAATAAGCTCGCCCCTTATTACATAGGACCAAACGACGATTTGTGAGTGTAGACCTCTGCCTAACTCTTTGGGATATACAAGCGTGATGGGAGCTATGTTTGACATATTACCTCTTGAAAATTAAGTTGGCTCCTTACACCCACATCATTCAACTTCAAGCAAACCTTCAAAAATTCTACATAAGGGGGGAATAAACTAGTACTCTTTGATTCATGTAATTTAGACAGAAGTTTACTAGTAACTGCTTTCAGAATTCGATCCGGATACATCCCACTGAACAAATTTTTATATATGATGAAAAAAGTGACATCACCGAACTGTTCTGAGTGTGGTATAATTGAGGATGTATACCATATATTAGTAGAATGTGTGCGAAACGAAGTAGTGAGAAGTGGTATATATAATAATAATATGTTTATTAACATTGGCGGATGTAACATAGTTCTGGCTGAGCCACACTCTGACGATGCCAAAGTTTTGTATAAACTAGTTAAGTTTGGTTTAAAGGCGAGGTTATAGATATAGTAACTTTTTGATAATGTAGTTAAATATGTAAGAAGTATTACTAGGACGACATGGTCGCTTTCCTTTTGTGTACCAAGTTCTTTAAATAAAGATAAAAAAAAAACTAGTACTCGAAAAATGAATTTATTGCGGTATCATGAAAAGCGCTCATTGCACAGGCCCCTACAATTTGCCGCCGTCATAAAACAGGTCTGTTGGTAAAACATGAAAGTGTATCGTAATTCCGGATTGTTTCAAAACCGATCTATTATTACAAGCGGGTTGGGCTGGGTGGGAATTTCGACCGCTCCCAGCTGATCGCACATTTACACAAATCGGCAACTTTCATAATTGTCTGGATAATGTGATGAATTTGTATAATTTGGCACCAACCCACACAATGACTTCATCCAAAACATTTTTGATCAGAGAAAGTCCTGAATAACGGATTTGCTGTAAAAGATATACAAAAGCTATACCTACATTATTTTACATAAAAAAACTGACTGACAGATTGAAAACTGGACAAATATTCTGTAATTAAAACACATAGGTACCTTATAGATAACTAAAAAAGTATATTTTATAATAGTATGGAAATATTTGAAATGAAAAAACTTCCCATTTTTATATAAATAAAGCTATATCTTATATAAAAAAACGTCTATAATTTGTTTAAACCTTGATTTAATGAAAATATTCCATATCAAGATTTCAATGAATATTACACAAGCAATCAAGTATTAGTCGTACTTAAGTTACTGCAGGATTTGATCTTTACATAATGCGAACATTATGTCTGACATACTGTTCCAGTGACGCCTCCTAATTATATTATACTTACGTCTTTGCATTAACGGTCATATTCTCCGAACAAATAAACGTATGTCATTATTTTTCTTTTAAAAAATAAGACACAATAATAAAATTCTAGACGTCTTAAGACTTTCTCCAGTCAAAATGTATTCACGATTTTGATCGGTAATTATAATTTATTTATCTCTGCAACGATGGAGGCAATCATTTCTAAAGGCGCAACCAATTCTCAACCATTGTTCTACGTTGCGCCATTTCTTCCTTCTAATTTGAGTGTCCCTTCAAATTGCACTAATACCATCAAATTCACACAGAACTTTTAGTGAGTCACATCTCATTGCGTCAAATCTAATAACTCAAGCCAACTTCATACATTTTGTGGTTTTATGCTTATTCCAAGCAGTTTGCGTGTTATCAAAACTCAATTAGCACTACCTGTCTCGAATTACAGTGAATGTTAGCTTACTTTGGAACTGATTATTGATGAAATACCGGTGACCCTTTAAATAAATTTCGAAGCAACCAAACTAAATATTAAAAAAAAACGCAACCGTGTAACTAATTAACATAATGGCTTAGCAAAGTCAGTAAAATTATTAAAAAGTATATTCACGCCGGCCGGTCACGCACCGCTAAAGAAATTTGTAATTTCGTAGAACAAATGTGCATCATCTCTCAAGTAGCAATTATAATATATAGTTTAGAAGAAAATAAATATAGTTGTATTTACAGGTTACTTTAATACATCCCAATAAACTATCATCACTATCTTAATGGAAAACTTAAATATCTAATTGAAATCTGATCTTGAATATGATTGACGTAACACTATTTCATCCATGATTAAATCGCAAACAAGAAGTATTATAATATAATGTTAGTAGGTATATCTAAGTTAAGTGGCATACAAAAACTTTGACAAGATCGAGGCCAATTCTCACTTTAAACGGTTCCGTATTTGAAGTGTTCATACAAAATGACTCAGTACCATATACCTCGATTATTATCTGTAAATGTGACTCGTGAAATATTCATAGAAAAAATTGCAATACAGTATCACTAACAGCATCATAACGATCTACATTCGAAGACCTTTCCCTGTGTTGGATTTGGCTTCTAGCCTAACCAAGTGCAGCTGAATATCGGTATTTTATACAAGTAGATTCCATGAAACCATGCAATTAAATTTCTGAGTAAAGATAAACTGATTGTCAAGCTTTTCGAACTATCACAACTATTCGTTTGGCAACTGGAACTGCTCTCCCAGGCACGTAAGATGTAATGTCTTGTTAAGCTAATACGTAGTTATAACGTCACTAACATAGTTATTCTACTTAATAAGAGCTAAGAATACGATTTTGTTTTTTTTGTTCAACTTTAAAAAAAGCTCCGAATTTTTTTGTTATGCTATAAAAGCAGGATCATCATCATGATTAACGTACTCACGACCGAAAAAGGTTATTAATCGCGAAATCATCACAAACAGAACCTAATGGATGTAATTGATCATTAGCGAGAAGCATTGAACCCGGTTTTATGTCTTTAATTAAAAGACGTCTCAACAGATCGCTGAGATGTTTATTTCATACGGTATTTTTGTTTACCAGCTGTGCCTATCTTTCTCATAGCTCTTTCGCTCGTCTCTTCGTCTCCTAAGGGTCGATCGTGATGTTAAATAGTCATAGTGACTCCTTATAACATCAGCTATCGGTCAGTGAAAGTTCCATCAAAATTGGTTCAGTCGTTTTGGAGGTTAACCGAAACGAACGGTTAAATTTTATTATAGGTCTTTTAAAGACCTGGCTTAAACTGAGCATCCCTCGGCAATCATTATGTGAGTTAAAGTAAATATTGCTCATGCCAAACGACTTTAAATTTAATATCGTCCTTGATAGGTCAATACTTAATTAATAATATTCTTCTTGATAAGTTTAATACTTAATAAATAATATACTTTGATCCGATAATCTAACATTTCAGTCATACCCTAAACATGTAAATGTAAACATAAAATAATGATTTGCTGTAAAATATTTAGACTAGTAATTTTATGACGTTCATGCCATTTTGTAATGTTTGCTATTTGCGTCTACATAACTACTTCTTAAGTAAAAAACTAAATACTAAAGTTTGACATCTTCACATTAATATATGAATTTACTTCAAGATTTTCAGGCTATAATATTAGACGTAAATATTAAAGGACTTCAAATAAGACGCGTATATCAATCTATTTGTTTTTTTTTTGTCTCTGATGGGTATATCTCAACCGATTTAATTAGATTTTTTGTTATTTAAACAGATAAACTGCGTAAGCTCAGCCCCATATTAATTTCATTTAAGTACATCATACATCTTTGAATTATATTCTCACCAGCTTCAATAATATTTGCTACCTATTAGTTTTAAGTTTGCCTATATCGATGAATTACAACTTTCAAGACTTAGTCGTTTAACATAACACACCATCATACCATCACGCCTGTATTCCCCGAAGGGTTAAGCAGAGGTGTACTAAAGTACACCCACATTTCGCCGGTATGTTTAGGTCCCACGTAATAGGGGGGCGAGAATATTGCCAATAACCGGCCTCAAATCCAAACTCCGAGCTACAACTGAGAATTTCATAGAAAAACCCAATAACACTTTGCTCGACCTGGGGATCGAACCCAGGACCTCTAGCGTAGCACTAGACTAATGAGGCATTCCAGTAGTCATTTGATTAATGTCATTACGTTTTAATCATAGACTGTTGTTACATCTGGCCTTAATTTCGATGATTGAATAATTACAGAGCATAGGGAGCAGTGTTAGAGAAGTTGCATTTTTTATGGTGAGTTAAGTTACAAAGTAAGTTACGTGACGTGAGTAACCCGCATATGTCTTGAAAGAACTTTAGGGAGATCCAAAGAGTTATCAAAGATCTTCTCAGCCCAAATAAACTTGGGAGCTCTTTATTAAGTTCGACCTACCTAGCCCATTAGCTTAATATTTTCGTTGCCTTATAAAGAGCAAGTTAACTATATATCATACCTACTATATATATTTGCCAAACATCGTTTAATACTGACCTAAGTTAAAATAAATTGTAAGTATACAGACAGACAGTCATCTTTGACTATTGACAGTTGCTGATCTAGAAAATTATCATAATAGTCCATTTACAAATGCAAAACCTTAAAATTTTTCCTCAGTTACATAACCGTCCTGCGACGCTTGCGCACAGATCTAAGACAGCTAATTGTAGCTTGCGACACACGACGCAGTGCTTTACTTAACGACGGGATATCCCCACACGTTTCCAAAATTCATAAACATAAAAAATAATAACTTGCTAGAACTAACATTTATTGCAAACGGATACAATCATAAAAGTAACAACTCTGCTTAAACTATTTGTTATGCATTTATTGTGAGAATATGAAATAACAGTTATGAAGCGTTATGTCATAAAGAAAAAAGAACTTGTAAAACGTCTTTATACGACAACATTCCGACACAATGGTCAGTTAGAGTACGAATATGCAAATCGTTATAGTTAAGTGAAGCACCGCGTGACCTTCCCGCGACCTCGACGGACATGACGCAGCATCACAGACCAGAAACTTGATCGACTAGGAAGAGGAAAAGTATAGACTAGCCGCTGAATCTTGTACATGTGTGCACACAAGTGTTTTTATATCTTTATCAATCAATTGCCAATAGCCCGATTTGGTAACAGAATATACAATTTCCTTTTGAATAAAGTATAATATCGTAAACGAATAATTAGAAGATTAAATAGATTAGGAAGACTTACTAAATTAAATAGGTATTTATAAAAATTAATAATACTGCTTATAACTTTATGTGGTTTTTGTATGGGAGGTATTATATTTAACTTATAATAATTTTAATTGGCACGCACTAAAGGGTATATCCATTACCTGTAAGCAGAAGATCTGTGAAAATACCATATCGGGTAAATGAATAATTTTCATTTTAATAATTTATCTTTTTTCTAGTGTGGAATATCCGCATGGGTTGAATTAATACTGACTAAAACCGCACTCGCTTTCTCTCGTTAACTAGTCGCACTATTTTTATAAGTACTTTGCGTTAATCTGCGTTACAAGAACTAAGTAAGATTTTAATTACAGAGTCTATTATGACGTCTAATGTTCTCTCAGAAACATTATACCATCGTCGTGCCGCGTGTCTAGGAAGAAGCACCCATTTGCACAATATCTTGAACAGTAATTACATCCATAAAAACAATCGGAGATTCGGAGCACGGTTGTAAAACAAGTGCGTACAATTCCTTCATTAAATAAGAACAAAGGTTCGTTTGTGCCTCACATTTTCATTGGACATGACTGCCTCCGTCGGAGATTGACGAATGAGATAAATAATAATTTCCCACGTTAATTGAGCGCGCCGGCCGTCGGTGTCGCAATCGCTTTATTGTTTCGGATCAAAAGACAAGACCCGGTAAACTTATCTACGGCTCGCATCAACCTCGAATTTATCATTAGATAAATTAATATTTAATTCAAAGCTATATAAATCATTAGGATACTTAAAGTAAAAAGGTTAATTAAATGTTAATTTAACAGTCATGTAGACTCGAAGTGTTTTAGGTACCTATAATAATAAAACACTGATATGAATCCCGTCATTAGGCTGCGGCCTTTACCATTCATTATAATGAGCAGCAGCGTACAGTTCCTTCACAATCGGCACAATGCTAGCCTCACGCGGTGTATGCGCGCACGCATCTCGGTAATAACACCCGCACCTTAGAGTATTAATTAAGCCCCCCTCCCCTGAAGCTTTATCTGCTCGCCGGCGGAATTGTCTTAATTCTCTTAATGCTGCTATCGAGCAACATATCTCATTACAGGACCTTGGCTTGAATACCAACTGTCCGTTGTTTTTATACGCTGCCGCTGTCATTTGAGAAGGTTGTACCGGAGCAGCACTCAATGCAAACATGTTACTCGTGTTGTTCGATGCATACGACTAATGTTCGCACCCGTCACTTGAATAATGACTCTCGACGGTTAGATGAACTATTTATGTCTATGCACATAATACATCATAATTTAAAATGAATTCAGTTAATCAGATAATATGTTTGAATAATTTATCATCGGGCATTAAACACGGCGAAACGCCTTGAAATTGTTTTACTTTTTTTATATTGCACTTACAATTTAATGTTGAATGTTGCATGTTATCTTTGATCTAGATTCATACAAAAAATCTATGAATTAAAATGTAGCAACATTAGAAATACAAATTACATTAATTACAGCTAAATAAATAAATCATTGTTGCATTTATACCTACGTGCAAAATATGCATCGCGCATTAGATGTTCAATGTTCATGGAGGCCACTAGACGTTGCAGCAAACGCTATTCAGTCGTAAGTACGTCACGTTTACGTAATTTTGTAAATAAACTCAATATAGAGGTATTATGTGCTCTCATAGTGAACAAAACCTACTTAAAATATAGACAAGTGGCGAATAAATGCCACATATATTCGAGCAGAGTAAACAATGTCGTCAAGGTAGGCGAACATCTAATTTGTTTAACAATAATGGCTTTCAAATCCTCAATAGTAGATAAAGAAATTAAATCTTGTCCAACCAAAAGATTTGATTTCTTTATCTCCGAAAGGCACCTACCTATAACGGATGCACAGCGCTTTTTGATATTCACATCGTCAGCTTACCATAGGGATATAATTGGCTTTTTTTATTTGTTATTTATGGCTATAGTATCACTGCGATCCCAGACGGTCTAATGTGATCGCCACTTATTGATTCAGAGTTCACCCTAAGCCCTGCAGCTACTATAAACTTCAGTATTTTCTTAGGGGTGAGCTCCCTTATTTCATCTGGGGTTAAGACATGTTTCCCCAGATGTGCATTGCGCTTGTGTATCAGCGATCCGCATTTCCCCAGAAGGTTAAGTAGCGTTTCATCAGCCTCTTTACAATATCAGCCTTAGATTGAGCATGTGCTTATTTAAACAGCAGTGTCCTGTTAAGGCTCTCGTGACAATGCGCAAATTTTTCCTAGTCAACGCTAGAAGAAGGTTTGTTTGCCTTTTACTGTAGGCTTTAGTAAAGCTAGGGCTTAATTCTGTCCTGAGCTTGATGGCAGTCTCAAACTGTCTTACATAATACATATAATATAATTGGCTTACATACATATGCATATATTTATTTTTTGTATTTCTGAGTAACTTAGTTCGTCACCAGTTTCGCGCATATTTGCAAATCGATTGTGCAATGCAAATAGGTAAACTAGTACTGTAGGTTATTTATTTTTTAAATTCTTTGTATCTGATCGTCTTGCCATTTACTATTACTACATTGGTCATTTGGCCGCAAGCGTGACTGTTGATGGATTGGATTACCAGGTTGTGGTAAGTTTTAGACTAATACCTGTCTTCAAGAAGTGGGAACCACAGTGGGGTTCCTCTGGAATTCTCAGTAACAGTAATAGCTAAGAGTTATGGATTTATTTCCGGATAATGGAAATAAAGCCCAATATAACATGGTCTTAAACGCCTAGCGGCCTGTGTGAGTAGTATATTTCTGCCTACCCCTTATACAGGAATACACAAGAGAAGGTACTGTAGGAACCAAAATATATTGCAAAGGAAATTAAATGCTTTTCATCTACTTATTTTCAAATCTTGTGTACACTTATTTATATGTGAAGCTCAATTTTGCGCTCTAAATACTGTATGACATTTAACTATGCTTTAACATGAAATGTTGTTAAATGTTCGTAGTGATGGGCTAAATTCTTTGGGAGCAAGTCAAGGTCAAGTTCCGAGCAGTTGATCTGGCCACTGGCCACATGTCTGGTTATGTAACATAACAACAACCGGCCGCACTCACGTACTATCGCTGATTGATCTACTTTAAACCGACAATAAGTACAAAAACTGTTGTTATTATTTTCACTCTCACTGTGTACATAGACAACAATAATATTGCTGTTACAATGGCTATAATTTTGGTCATCCAATTTGTAATAGGCGATGAAATAGATAGACTGTTGTTTGTTTTGTTGCCCTTTTTGTAATGAGCAATATAAAGTTAAGTTAACATATTTAGAATTTGTATAAGTTTATACGTATTTGCTTGACTTTTCTTATAACATCCAAAGATAATTTCCTACTCAGCTTTGCAATCTAAGCACACATGCTACGCTTCTAACAGTTACACAAAAACTTATCCGAGATAAATGTAGAATAAAATATACCTAATGCAATAACACCATTATCTATGATCACTTCAAGAAAACAAACAAAATCCGAGTCAAATCTGCTCACAAAAATACACAAATACTGAGCTCTTGACTTTGACTTTTAAAAATCATTAACATTTCCTAAATCCATTCAAAGTGAAGAGCTTCTCACAGGTCATCAAGTCATATTACATTTTAGCATTGAGATCTTGACTTAAACTAAATTGAACAAAATAAATCATTTTATCATTTATAAACACAAGGCAAGGATTGTCATTATTTATTTATGGTATTGATAGTACCAAATATTTTTTATTATCTGACTAATCCATTACTTATAATATTTTCTAACGACTGTTGTAGTAAATGGTGTAAATATTCAGCGGTCTCAGACATGTTCTGTTATATATTGATGTATATGTCACCGTAAAATTGTAAATACCATTAGACTTTAATCTATCCCGCGAGATTGTAAACTGTCGATAGATTTTGGACCGCAACGTACCTACTGCTTACAATCTCGCGAGATAGATTATAATCTAACGGTATTTTCAATTTTACGGTAATATATACACGGTAATTAGTATATAATATCGATTCCCTGTAGCGATGTCGCGACGTAGTCCAAGAGTCGACTTCTCGCATACAAAGGCTTGAGTGTTAAGGATGTGCCATCAATCTGAAGCGATTAAAGGATCGAGCGCCGATGTTTCGAGCGTGCCAAAAGTCACGCATGCGCTACATGCCAAGCCTACGGTCACGTAGACTGTGAGAATAATAATTCACGTAGTTAGAAGAGACCTTGTTAGTATTATATTTAAAGGATGTTTAACTGCAAAATTTATTACATGCACTACGGGCCGTGCTTTTTATGTTTTTTTTCCCAAAAAAAGGAACGGATACAAATCATCACCTTGTATATCGTCACTCAGGTTTTTTATCATTAATCGCTTTAACTTCCGCTGTGGTTCAAAGGTGAGCTAAAATAAAATTATCTAACTGCATGTCTGTAATAAATTAATATTTTATCTGCGCAAAGACGCCCGGGGTGACGCCATACCTGTGTGGTGAATGTCGCGATAGGGCAAAGAAAGGCATGCGGATTTTAGTTGGCACGTGTCCGACATAACCTGTCACCTATCCATCAGGTATAGAATCCTCATGGATCGTCGTGGAAAAAGGTATATATGTACCTACCCTTTACAGTCACCGACAGCAAGTCATAAATAATTGTACTGCATGTGCAAATTACTGTAATTATTGACTGCAGGCAAGCATGAGGCCGCCAAGTACCTACTCCTAGTAATGCTAAATGATAATCTTTATGCTTTCAATAGGTCATCGAATCTAACCGGTCTCTGTCTGTCTACAGAAGTACCTACGTTCATCTTTGTTCCCTCTGTACAACTTGGTCTGTCGAATAGGAAATAAGTGCTACCGATAATGATCTGCGACCTTTCGAATCTCGTAGAATACAATGCCCAATTTAAATCTGAAAGGGGGCGATCGGGCGATCGCGTGTTCACTTGGGGCAACTCCGACATTTTCTCAGTGGTATGCACGTAAAACAAGGCATCTTATTAAATAAAATTTAAAATTATTAGGTATTTTTTGTTTACTTTTTTGGTCCCAAAGTACTACTCAAAAATAATTATTGCATTTATAGGTGGAATGGTCCCAAAACCTTTACAGGCAGTTGTATTGTGCATATTACATAACATAACTATATAAAATTTAATAGAAGGAGGACTACCTCGGGTCACCATCTTTAGCCAAATGTAAGTATTTTTTTATCAACAATTAAAGTTAAAATAAGTCAAATTAATATATTGTAGAAAGGCAATTTGGCTTTTTTGACAATTTCGTCTTCTTATGCACTCTTTTAAATAAGTATATTTATTGTTACTGAACCATAATTATACCGTTTAGGGACCGTTTGTTTATTAGCAAACCCTGCCGCACTTTTGTGTAAATATATGTCGCAACCTATTTGCCTAACCATTATAGTTCTACAAAGAATATTGGTAAAGAACAATTAGTAGACGAAGCTGACAGTGCAATCAAGTTATCAAGTGTCGTGACAAGGTTACTACTACGTAACTCATAACTACATGAGTATTTTGTGTTAGAAGCTTTTGACATGGATTATTTGTATTGAACAGCTGTACTTTGGTTCAAGATAACATATCGAACGCGTGCATATGATATATGAATGAATAAAGTAATTAAATGGATGAGAAGGTTTTATAACAATGGCACAATTATTAATTTAAGTGTAGCTACATTGGGATCAATCTTCCCTATACTAGTATGTACAGTCGCCAGCAGGTCAACGTATACAAAACTGTCAAATTTCTCCAAATGATTTTAAACTTTAAATTATTAACATTTAAGTTCAAAATCAACTGAGAAAATTTGACATTTTGTGGTAACTTGATGTGCTGGCCACCGTACATACTTACACTACATAGGTACCTACATCCACGTGTGAACTACATTTCTCAATGCGCGTGAAATGTCAAAATCACAATGATTGCAAGTTGACCGACATGCCTCTGCCCTTTATTGCTACAATAATAACTCACATGTCACATTTCGCAAACCTCTGATAAATTGAACGGCAGAACACATTAAAATGTTTAATGTCCTACATTAAGGTACATAAAAAACAGTAATCTAGAGGGTCAACGACAGTCACAAACAAAAAGAACGAAGCCGATGCCCTGGGTAGTCGGATACAAAAACTGTGCACATATGTACTCTTAAGTATCTTCGTCATTAATATAATATGGTACGTGATGTGCATTTAAGACGGGATCATAAACCTCAAAAGGAACAAGGCTGAGTCACTGATTGAGGCAAGGTGCTCCACCGTCTCCGCTGCCCTCGACTTCGAACGACCGTGACAGTAGGTCCATGACCACACTTGGAACTTATCTGATATGGACGTAGAAGCATTTTCCTGAACATTGTTAAAGCATAACCCAGAGATCAGATGCGCGCGCGCGATTTGCTTTAACCCGTCTAGTAACAATACAGATACAGTGCGAAACATAGGTAATTGTTCTTAGGTCCCGGGCACGTTACACGATTTACTGAAAGTAATTTGATTTTTTCACGGAACCACTACCTATGTCAAGTCAAATCACCATGTTAAGGAAAACGAATTACAAAAGTCATTAGTAAATTTTTACTTACAGAGCTGGTTTCCGTAACAATAACCTAACTTAAAGAACCCAGGATGTTGTCGTCAAAATTCATAAAAATCAATAGTCAATTTCGTAATTTCATTTTTTTTAAAAGTAGTATTTAGTAAAAAAAAATATAAGATTGCTCAGTAATCGAGAAGGCGAGCTACCTGATGGTAAGTAGTCAATGTGGCCATGGACATCTGCAATACCAAAGGAGTTAGAGATGCGTTATCGAGCCAAGTAAAAGGGAGGGGAAGGAGAAAGGAGAAGGAAGGGGACTTAGGGAGCAATTGGGCCTCCGGCGCTCCACACTCGCAGTACAAAATGCAGCAGTATACAGACTGCTACTTGACGTCGATAGTCTGTGGGAGGGTAATACTTCCCCGGTCATGCCGACCCATTCTTGCTAGCATGCAGACATGCCAGCAGGCACTACAACTACAAAAGAGTATACTAATTAGCTTATTATTCGCGTGTAGAATAAGTTACATAAATATAAAGCAGCAGCACTAGGCAGCACACGCATGTTTTTAATATTTACTCATTTATTTTATTTAAAAACTTTATAAAACTTACAGCTTACGTACAGATGTAATAAATAATAGTAAGATATGGCCAATTAAAAGTTTTCAGTTGCTAATATTCTTAATTAGGATTAATATTGTAGTATGTAAATTAACTGTATCAACAGCGCGGCGCCTACATCACCGGCTCGCGCCAAATGATACAATGGACAAAGTGAGTAGACCTTTTCTTTAAACTTTGTAGCAACACTAATCTATCGTTATTAATATCCACCTTCATTTAATCCAACGGTTGTGATCGCCCTTGCTATCACCGATAGTTATCCAAGGTTAGTCGGGCGACCTTCCTCCGAGCACAATGACCCAAGTCTTGCTTCCGGGAGCTACAGGGCAAGGTTCTATAATAAGAGCTTAATAAATCGTTCAATGTAATGATGCTGTCCGTTTTTGTATGGTATATGGGCGGACAAGTGACGTATAACAGTTTGTCAGTACCTACATGCACACTATTATTTAGAGTGATTATATTTTTTTTTATTCAATTGTTGGCTAGACTGGTTTTAAATGGCTATCGCTCAATCCTTGATTTAATCATCGACTATATTTGGTGTATTTATTTGTAATCATGTCGAAATATTAAGTTAGGAATAATAATTTTGGTAAATGATTTTTTTCTTTTTCAAGTAACTGTCTCATTAATCTAGAGGTCGCGCAACTGATAGTGTAGAGGTCCTGTGTTCGATTCCCAGGTCGAGCAAAGTGTTATCGAAATGTTCTATGAAATTGTCAGTAGCAACTCAGCGTCTGGATTGGTGCCCGGTTAATGGCAATAGACTCGCCCCAACGTAGGGGTTAACTCTTGTAACCTCTTGTAATGTGGGTAACTCTTCGGGGAATACAGGCGTGATGGTATGTTTATAAACCTGTTTAAACGCATTAAAGATTCGCTCCACATATTATATAGTATTCAAGTTCACTTAAAATGACTACACAACAACAACAAAATTGATGAAACTACTAAAAGCAAATGCGTTGTTTGGCTAGGGAGACAAGCTTTAGAGTAAATACATTTATTGTGAAACAGTACACAGGCATTGGCCACACAATAAGGATAAAGCGTAACTGCATCATTCAACTTGATACTCGACATCGTACATCACTCATTCACTCGGGTACACACGAAGAGAAAGCCACGATACGCCTACGTAACTGTTGCCAACATAGCACTCTGCCAATATCTAAGAAATACACCACATTATACCCACAAACTGCTGTATTTAATAGTTATTTAAAAAGATAAAACTGAACAAAGATACTGCCTTCGTAACCATTGTTTAAGCGCATGAAATATACAAATTTAATGTATAATTAAGAACATGCTGCGATCAGGAGTTTTTTATATACATAATGATTGTAGTCCCATTTATAGGCCAACCGGTTATTAACAAGAATTAAGGGAAAATTTATATTAAATGCAGACAGGCTAAATAATGTACATAATTTACTGCTCAAAGTGTCCACCCTTGAACTTTGCAAGCCACTTCATTATTACACAGGTATTCGCTGACGGTAACAAAATAATGAAACATACTGGGAGCGTTGGTGTTAAGTGTTTATTTATAGCAATCCAGCTTACGAAAATCGAACCTTTTTAGGGTTCCGTAGCCAAATGGCAAAAAACGGAACCCTTATAGATTCGTCATGTCTGTTGTCTGTCTGTCTATCTGTCCGTCCGTACGTCACAGCCATTCTATAAGAACTATGCTGTTGAAATTTGTAAGTAGATGTATTCTGTGAACCGCATTAAGATTTTCACACAAAAATAGAAAAAAATAAAATTTTGGGGGTCCCCCATACTTAGAACTGAAATTCAACTTTTTTTTTTCATCAAACCCGTACGTGTGGGTTATCTATGGATATGTCTTCAAAAATTATATTGAGGTTTCTAATATATTTTTTTTTCTTAACTGAATAGTTTGCGCGCGAGACACTTCCAAAGTGATAAAATGTGTCCCCCCCCCCCTGAAACTTCTAAAATAATAATGATTAAACTAAAAAAAATATATGATATACATTACCAAGTAAACTTCCAACGAAAATTGGTTTGAACCAGATCTAGAAAGTAGTTTTTTTTAATACGTCATAAATCGTAATGGTACGGAACCCTCCGTGCGCAAGTCCGACTCGCACTTGGCCGGTTTTTTTTAAATTACTTTCGGGTAAAAATACCGGCTCCGTCATAAACAGTTTTCTTTGTCTTATACTTTGAAGCGGCGGCGGCGTTAGCTTAATGGCTAGGGCATCGGACTTGCGATCACATGGTTGTCAGTTTGAAACCTTACCATTGCACTACCGACGTGAGCCCACTCGTACTACAAGCATTTAGCTTAGTACGAGGAGTTAACAAGAATACTAGTAATGTGCGATCCACATTACTAGTAAGCTTTTTAAAAAATATTATTACAATAGTACACTGAGTACATATTATAGTGACTGAGTACATATAAAAAAAAATATTAAAAAAATATATAATAAGTTTCCGCTAGTCTAAAGTAAGCTCAAGGCTTGTATTAAATTGATATTGAAGACTTTGCCAATAAAGATTAATGATAAAGATTTTCTTGGACTGCACATATATAATTTGATAATAGATATTATAAGTAAAATGGGAATGAGGCTCAATAACGGCTGCTCACTCTTTAATTTCGAGTTTTCTTTTTGTATAGTCGAACTGACCGGAAAACTAACGATCAAAATGAAATCCATTAAAACTGATAATTGAAAAGTCTTTATTTCTATAGGTAATTTTTACAACGTGATACACAACCCCGACATAAACGAGCAAGCGTCATCTAACTGTTAGTAATCCCCACCACCCATGAAGTATGCAACGCCAACCGCCGATGCTTTGCCAACCTTAAGATTCAAAATTCAAGATATTTTATTAGTCCAAACATAAAAAAGCATATCGGTTAAAATCTTTAGTTTTTTAACTCACCAGCGAAATACAGTGCATAGCTACTTTACGCTGGTATTCTGTGACAGTGTAGTATTAGTCAGCTTATTAGGCTCTACCACTAAATTGTAATAATTACTGCTACAATTATTATTGCCAACAATTCAAGTTCGACTGCACAAGGCTGAATTTGCACAAATAAACAAAAAACATCTTTCAACAAAACCTTAACGAATGCAATTAACATAAAATTGTAGTAAACTCGTTCTGTATAATAGAATACTAATATTCGTCCTCGTCTTGAAAATAGACTGCCATAGATAATTAAATTAAGCATTGAAACAAATACAATTTCCGCTACATATGGTACAGAATATCCTATAGTGCTACGGCCAAGATAATTATATACTTGTAACCGTCTATAATATGACTATGGTTGTTTTCAAGATTGTGGTTTGAACTGAGAACAACTCTCAGTAACGATGGTTTTTTTTTCCACATACCATTGAAGGATGTGTCAAATACCTAATTCAAAGAGATATAAATAAGACATAGGTAAGAGCCAAATGCCATTTACGTTGCACGAAGTAAATAGTATCGTGTTTAGTTTGTACTTGAAGTTAAAAAATATATTTTCCAATGTGTAGATGTTTATCTCTATTCAAGTGTTACTGCTTAGACTATAGGCTACATTAATCAACTGTGTACATAATAAATTCGTTGTCGTCGCATACGGCCTCCATCGACATAATCATAATTTCACATTGCTTATGTATATACAAAAAAGTTGTCAAATAGGGCCTTAATCGCAACCAGTTCTCCTCCACCAAGGTTAAATAAGTTCTGTATAAGATGAAGTGAGCCAACGTCGATAGAATACTTTGAAAATTTTCTTCCGGTAACGCACCCACAACAACTTACACTTATCTACAAACACTTCCGACAACTCATTCCACGCCTTCATCTATGTCAAGAACTTCATCTCGATAAGGTCAAATGGTCTTAAGATTTATCTTATTCAATTTGAAGCTATTTTCATCAGTAATTAAAGTTTTAGAGAATTTTCCGGTTTCTACAGCGAGTTCAAGGTAAAGACCTTAATGATACAATACAACGGCTGACGTATAAACAAAATAACGGTATTTATATAAATACATTACATTTATAATTGTATATTGCCTAAAGATTGCCTAAGGATAAAATACACGCCTCTATAATTTAAAGATACATTATAAATTATTATTGAAAAATGCATTTTTAACCCCCGACGCAACAACGACGGGGCATCGTACCTCCTGAACGGATGAACCGATTTTGTTTTTTTTTTGTTGGAAAGGTGAATTAGTCGGGAGTCTACAGCCTAATCCCTCTCGTTCTGAGAGGAGACCCGTGCCCAGCTGTGGGACAGTAATGGGTTGATGATGAGTAGTTATATCCAACTCCAACTATCTCATTAATCAAGTGGTCTTAAGCACGACTGCAACGCTAGAGGTCCAGGGTTTAATCCCCAGGTCGAGCAAAGTGTCATTGGGTTTTTCTATGAAATTCCCAGTAGCAGCTCAGAGTCTGGATTTGTGCCCGGTTAATGGCAATAGGCTCGCCCGATATAACATGGGACCTAAACATACCGGCGAAATGTGGGTGTACATTAGTACACCTCTACCTAACCCTTCGGGGAATTCAGGCGTGGTGGTATGTTATGTAGTGTTATATCCAATTAAGGCCATATTTCACCAACTCCGATAAAGTTCCCGTTAAATTACTAGGCGGTATATGTCATACAAATTTTGCTTCTCTTTTGATTTTGTTCGAAAAATAGCTATTTTCATGTGGCAAGTTGTAACTAATTACAGTCAGTAATGCAACATTAATTGGTGTCTCCTTGGGTAATCCGTTAATTTAATATGTTCAGTTCCATCCCCATTATTGGCCGGTTTTACTCAGACTTTGCGCCTTTCCCGGAAATTAAGAAGCAAAGTATTCATGACTCTTCTGTTAAATGAAAGAAAGAAAATCACGCAGTTTATTGGTATAATTGTGAAACCAAATGCACATACATTGCTGCAACGCCTATCTGCATACGAATCACAATTGTAGTGTAGTCCTTGCAGCTTTTACTAAACGCGAATTTGCTCCGTATTTTACACTCAGTGGGTTTGTTACGCAAGCCACACAATCTCTGAGTATCGCGAGCACTTTATTATTTAATTAGTGGCTGAACTGAGTGAACCATAGGCGCGTAAGGCAACTACATCCGTTTCCCGAAGGCGAAGCGACGTGGTGCCGCGTTTCGCAACGCCTGCGCATTCCGGCCTCCTCACCGCTCTGAGATTCGATACTTGCATAAACACCTTTGCGACATTGTATTGTTTTCTGAATAACAAAAAGTCCATTGATTAACTTTTATGCTACTTAAAGAACTTTTAGTATAACTTCTTAACAAATTAAAACAAATACTATCTATACTCCATTTGGTTAGGTACTTAACTAAAGGTAAACAAATCATAAAAAAGGTTCTTTTATAGGGCCATTTTTCATCTTGAAACAAAACGTAACCAAAATAAATTATTTAATCATTCAAAATAATTTTCCTTTACTATACTAGTATATTTTACTACTTTGTTTAATATTAAATGGTAATTATAAATTCTTAAGCTTGCGACCAATAAATAAATCAAATTGATACTTATGTCATAAATTATTGCAATGTGCCTACTAGAAAGAATCTAAAAAGACAGGAAATCAAAACCTTTTTCTACTTATTAGACTTTTGATAACTCGAAAAAATTAAGAAGTAGTAGCGCGAGGAAGCGCGGCAAAATAATTAACCGATATTATACTTAGTCTGGTAACCAGACGCCATTCGTAACAGTTTGTACTTTCGTTCGTTTTTGTGTTTCTTTTGCCGTAAATTGTATTATTTAGTTATAGTTTTGTTTGTTCGTTGTTTTTATTGATTGTTAGATGTGTTCTTATTAATTTCACTCCCAATTCATAAGATACCATTGCAATAAAGGTTGAAGAGCCCTGAACGTCGCCATTTTTATTGTTTACCTTTAGTTAAGTACCTAACCAAATGGAGTATACGTACGTACAGTGGCTCTGAACAATGTTTGTTATTGATTAACTGTAAAATTTAAAGCTTTTTAAATTACTGCTCCAGTCTTTTTTTCTTTTTTCTTTAAGCCAATATTGAAAAATTTCAAATCAAATTGCTTCAAATTATTTTAAATCTTTCGAAGAAATGGAGCTCTTATATTAGTCATATTAAGATACATGAAAATAGTCAAGTTTGATAGCCGTCATCATATGACCATACATACATACCATAACGCCTGTATTCCTAGATTTACGGGCATCGGTTACAGAAATTATGTGTAGTAAGTAAATGACGAGTATATAAATCCATGTCTTACTGCTTAAGCGCAATAATAAATAAGAGGTCTCTGTGTTGACGCTTCATCATAATCTTATCTTTCATTAGACACAATATATAACATAACTCGTTCAAAAACTAAATTTAATTCTAGCATAAACTTCAATTCATCGTATAAATCTATTGCACTGACTATTTGTGTCAAGTACGAAACTCGTCTGATTAACATTTAAGTTACAAGTTACAACAGTTAGTATTTGCAGCTATAAGCAATTCTCGCTTACCCTTAATTGCAGCAACATCAACCTATATGAAACCTAATACCTAAAATCTAGGTCCAGTCCACCTCTTAAATACCGGAGTTAAGCTGTTCTATTACCTACTTCGTAAGTAGTAATGTTTAATTTTAATTGCGTTTGCTTATTAGATGTGATTTCTGTTTTCTTAGTTGCTTAATGAGATATTTGAGACGAACTTCTTTCAACACTTATTATTATTTTGGACACTACCTGATTTAGTTTAGCAGTATGTATGCTGCGTTAATATAAATCAATTAAAGCTGTATCTATCAAGTCTGGAATAATTTATTAATCTTATTGTTCTGTAATTTTCCAATCCAACTTTAATCAATCCAATCCAAATTGAATTTATTCTAAATCTCCCTTGTTTTTGATAACTTGGAATCTTCTTTATTTACATACAATTCCGATGTTCGTAACTCTTCTCCATCTAAACGACCGACATTGATGTTTATTTTTGTACTTTAGTATAAAGTCACCAGAATGGTTCTTAGCTACAGTTATTTTGAGATTTAAGTAAAACTACGGGCAACAATAATATTAATTATAAGAGTACAGTACTGTAACAAAACAAAATGTAGCTGCAGCAAATTCTAGAACAAAATACAGAATGTCTTAAATATTTCGTCTGATTTCATAAAAAAATCTTCATAAAAATACTCATCCGAAACACTTTTAGCAACTATAATATTTACACAGTTTCGCTGCTCTGTTTTAACTTTTAAGAAATTATTAAGATCATAATAATTAAATCCAAGAATTTCTCAAACTTGTAACAATCGCAACCTAGCATAATATTAGCATAACATGCATGTTTGCAATGAGGCTTATTAATTACGTTCAATTAGTATACTAGTACTTATGATTTACTTTTCAAATTTGGTAATGATTACGAAATAGGTACCTATCCCCTATCCCTTAATTAATCGTTCACCCCCAACAATTTCAACCTATGATTACCGGCACAATTACGAAACTGGGAAATAAACGTTATCATCATGTTTAGTTTTCTACCGCATTCGTCGACTGGTGTCTAGTCCCTTTAGTAGGTCCCACAGACCCCGATCCACTAGTGTTTTAATCCTCTAGAAACGCTACTCCAAAAATATATTGCCAACTTTCTGTTGCACAAACAAGCATTACAATTTGTATTCTAACTTGTTTCAGGCTGGGTGAGCGATGAAGGGGTGGTTCGACGCGTTCCGCGAGGAAGGTGGGCCGACCCTGTACTCGTACCACAACCGCACGGCCGTCGCGGCGGACGTGCCTGCGCTCGCGCTGCTCATCGCTGCGCTTACGCTCTATGTTGCCTTTCTTGCTGTCTTCCCCGGCATCAGGAAAGAGGTTGTAATCTTAATATATTGTTTTCTTATGTAGTAGTGTCACCTGACGCTGCAACCTACATATGACCAGGAAGCTAGCGCTGGAGGCCCAATTCCTCCCTCAGTCTCCTTCCTTTTCCTTGTCCCCTTCTTCTCCTATTTTCCATCCCCTTCCTTAATTGGCTCGGCAGCGCATCTGCAACTCCTTTGGTATTGCAGATGTCCATGGGCGGCGATGACTACTTACCATCACGTAGCTCGCCAGCTGGTTTGCCGAGTTGCTAATAAAAAAAATGTAATACCTATTTCTGGATACAACAAACATAATATTATATACACCTGTTTGTTACTATGGAGTGCGTATTTAAGAAATGTCTGTAGTCATCACGATAATGACTAGGTATAGCTCATAGAACCTACATTAAGACCTATCCATTGTTTGTTACAGAGATTCTCAACATTCACAATAGTCACACTTAGTCTTTTCGTCGGCACCGTCATTCTAGGTAAGCATTGTGGAATATCTAACTTTCTACTGTTTATAATTAGAAAAACTTAACCACCATCTTCTTTGTAGTGTACATTTAATGTTTTACCGATACTAAAAGCGTTAATCATTGCGATGGATGTGACAACCTTGAAAACAATTTTAACAACTAAATGACTCTCATTTGCCATGAAAAATTTAATGGATATTTAATTAAATTACTTGTTGCTTAAAAACAACTTAGCAGTAACAAGATAATTTATTAAATTCAGTTTTATTAATTTAGTTACTTATAGCTAAGTGTTTCGTAAATGTCGAAGACTATACGAAATAGTGAGGAAATATAAATTTCCGCTGCGATCAATAGAGACCTTGCTGTAGATAACGAAAATAACTACGGATTATGTAGGTACAGACAAACTACAATTATTGAAAAAAAATGAATGACACCACGCGCCGGAAAACGCAGTGTGGGACGACCTCGAACAAGATGGACAGACGACCTGGTAAAGGTCGCTGAGAGTCGTTGGATGCAGGCAGCATGTAACCCGTCGCTGTGGAAGTCTATGGGGGCCTTCGTTTAGCAGTGGACTTCATTTGGCGGATATGTTGATGATGTTGATTGATTTATTTAAACAAAGCCTTATTTTGGAGCTATTGCATTTTGAACTTTTATTAGTGTTGAAAAATAAACTCAAATAATAAAAAGCGGCCAAGTGCGAGTCGGACTTGCCCATTAAGGAGTTCCGTAGCAGCAATTAATATAATATAAAAGTTTTATTTAGAAAAAAAATTAGAAACCTCATTATCATTTTTGAAGACTTATCCTTATCCTACTTTAATGAAAAAAATGGTTGAGCTTCCGTTCTAAGTATTGGGAAAATTTATAGTTTTTTTTTTGTGTGTGAAAATGTTAATGAGTTACACAGAATACATCTACTTACCAAATTTCAACAGCATTGTTCTGATAGTTTCGGAAAAAAGTGGCTGTGACATACGGACGGACAGACAGACATGACGAATCCAATCCAGGTTTCGTTTTTTGCCATTTGACTACGGAACCCTAAAAAGGTCTACTTATCTATGTATTTTATGAAAATATTTAAACGACATTTGTTTGCAATATGCAATAGATGCATAATTACGTCAGTGGAAATCTTAGGGAACTCTATCTGTGTGTATATTAAACGACCCTAACAAACCAACTTAGGAAAAGGTTAATGATGCCTAGTAATAAGGAAAAAGATATACAAGGCAATGGTCGGAAAGGACACATTCCTGAGGAGTTATTACGTACCTAAGTGTATGTGCTAATGTACCCACAACTTGCAATTTAGTCATTGAATTAATCATAGAACACGTTTCTCAAAACCATAACCAAATTAAACAGATGTAACTATAAAGATTTTGTAAATTTTTTCGTAATGAATCCGCCATTGTTTTCGGGTGACCGCTCAAGTGGTGAAATCAACTTGCCTTCTGCCATTGACCGCGATTTTCGTGTGTCAAACGCAATTTTGACTCTGCACCTTGTACCAACTTCATCTGCCGTAGTCATGTGCTGTACTGTGACAACGGTAGATTGCCTTCCCGAAGTATCGAATACGTGAAATGTCAATTTCACTGCACTAGATCGAGCTTACTCATACCGGCACCAATTCATTATAAATTCAATGCAAGCATTGAGATATTCCGGCTGCGATAATTTTAATAACGGTACAAGGTAAAACCGTGTCGTATGCAAAGTTTACAAATGTCATTGTTGTGACTGAACTGAATAATTTCAGAATTAAGGCTTGTCTGCATTCACTGAATCCAAATCGCAACAACTTTCATAAAATACTTTCGTTTGAGCAATAAGAATCGTAAACGCAGGTAAAAGGTCAGGGTACGGCATTTTTTCTCTGAAACTACCTACAGTCTTTTCTTTGCTTTTTTTTTGTATTTAGTTATTTTGTCGTCATCATGGTTTTTGTTGCTTATGTTTTTGTTGTGTCGGTTCCAGTGTGTAAGCACGGCTCGTCGTGGCACGTGGCGGGGGCACGCGTGGCGCGCGCCGCCTACCGCGCCTTCTCAGCCGAGAGGCTGGACTGCTGGCTCGCCGTTCACGTAGGCCTTGGACATGTCAACGTCACGCTCACCGGTAAGATTATTCCAATGACAGGAAATAACAATGGCTATCAAAACATTATGTTACTTATTAGGTAGTAAGTAGTAATATCCTTCCGATCCAAGAAAATGGTATTTTATAATATTTTACTTTTTGTTTGAACTTTTAATGTTTTGTGTATTTTTTTATTTCAGCCCTTTCCTGGGGCAATACGAGCGTGGGCGACCCGGGAGTAGACTACAACGAGCAATTCCGCTGGGAGGAGGCCGGTGCCATTCAAGAGTTCTACCGGGACGGACTAACTCGCGGACTGCCATTCCCTCTGCTGTCAGTTGCGGAACACTTCGCTGTACAGCACGAGGGCTTCGAGTGGGGGGCCAAGTACCGCGCTGCGGGATACACCACATCCACTCTACTATGGTATGTAACCGCTTTAATTATAACAACCTTTCTATGTACATTAAATGCTAAATTAAGATTTCTTGACTTTTCCTGTAGTACAGCCTCATGTCCTCTCTTGTCGTGTTCTAGGACGGCGCTTGCACTATGGCTACTGATGAACCTGTTACTAGTGGTAGTGCCGCGGTACGGCGCGTACGCAATGGCTACGCTGGGCGTGACGCTGTGCGCCGCCGCGGGAGGCTACTGGGCCTCGCTGCCACATGCTCCTCTAGTCGTGCGCCTCGATGGAGCCATGCTGTTCTTCTCACTAGGATGGTGCTTCTGGCTGGTGTTAATAGCAGGTAGATGACATTACTAATGCTTTAAAACTAAATAGTGGACGTAAGTAAAAAACTCGTTTACCTGTACCATAGATAGGTACACCTGCGCTGTCCGTAAAGACGACTGTTAAAATAATCTAAATTTAAAATGATTTCATATTTAAAAAATCTAAAAAAAAGACACCTGTCTGTATAATTCTGCAGGTTACTAATATATTGCATTTCCACGTTATTCTAATTTCAATCCAGTTTTAAAGTGATTAGCCATATAGGTAGCTATAATATTGAAATTAGATTGTAGGTAGATTGCTTACCAATAAAAAATCTCAACAATTTCCAAAGGATATCAAATAATATATTTTTTTTACGACGTTAAACAAAATACTTGCTAATTAAAGAATTTACTAATCGGTTGCAGGCTGTATATGCGTTGCAGTTGGTCTGATAATCGCGATCCTCGACCTGATCTGGCCACACCGGTTCTCCACGGTTCTGGAAGTGGACTATGACACGCCATATGACAGACATGTGCTCATAGTTGACAGTCGACAGCGAGCCAGGCCGCAGACACAAGCGTCATTACCTACTAGAATACTAAGGTATATCATCATGTTTCATTAATACATTATCGGGTCCAATCCACTGACAATCTCATCACAGCCATTTGTCACATTCACTATTTTGTAAATTGATATCATTATCATATTATATCATTATTTTTGATATATTATAGCTTTTGCTGTCTCCATCAGTCATGGAATTAGAATATATTTAGGGCCTGTTTATAAGCCAACCATTAAGGACCTTATTCCAAAAAACTTAAAAACATTGATCAACTAATTTCAAAGGCAGCTTACCTATCTGAGACTTGAAAGCACCGTTACCTCTACTCACTACTGCTGAAAAAAAAATTGCTCATTACGTAACCTGAGGAACTTATCCTAAACTTTGTAGGTACATCTTAGCTCTCAGCCCTTTTCACGTTTTTACGTCTGCATCCAAAACTATCTCTCACAAGCTTCACTCTTAAATCTTGGGGGTACAACCATCATTGAACCAATTAATGTGGCACAAGCGTGAGCAGAGGAAACCGCCACCTGCATAAAAAATACTGCTTTCTGTCCTTAATTCGTAGCTCTTCTCAACATTGCAGAAGACTGTCGTCAAAGACCCGTGACACAGAAGGTCAAGTGTCAATGGCTGTCGTTAGCGAAAACGAGAGGGGTCGGGACAACCCAGCATACCAACATGAGCAGAGGAAACCCAACTCACCCTGGAGGTATCCGCTCTTCAGGAGACAGATCAACAGGTACTTACTTAATAGTTGATGTAGTTGACTCGAGACCAACGACTTGGCAATCCAATAATCATATCACTAGGCTATATTTATATCATCATCATCATCATCAACCCATTACATTGTCCCACTGCTGGGCACGGGTCTCCTCTCAGTACGAGAGGGATTAGGCTATAGTCCGCCACGCTAGCCTACTGCGGGTTGGCAGACTTATATAACTATATATAATTTTAAAGAATAATTTATAAAACATAACCAATTTATTATTTTTCGTTTTGATTAGTGGGCCTCAGCCTTAGATTTTTGGAACAAAAATATAATAAGTTTTTTAAAGACGAAATACTCAGTGATAGGAAATCGGAGTTTGGGTTGGTGCCCGATTACAGTAAAATTTACTCAATCTGAGAACTTTAAACTGCTCCGTAACCGCGTTTGCAAGGCTTTGACCAATGCAGACGATCTAATCGTCTTATTTCCCTTTTGTTTCAGAGCCGACTCAGCATCGAGTCTGGGGTCAAGTATAAACGGTAACAGTTCCGGTATCAAGATGTCGCCACTGGCAACCAGCGCTGCGCCCGCTTCACCGCCCTCCATCCCTCCACATAGGTACATTACGAGTACATCTCGCTCTTGTCACTATGTAAAATAAAGCTGTTTGCTGAATTTACTTTGATGTAAAGTGAGTATTGATGCAATTGATCACGGGGGCTTAAAGTGCCACATTGAGCAATTTCTCAAAAATTCATATTAAGAACCCAAAACGTTGATTCATAAAAAAGCGGTCTAGTCCGCTTTCATAATAAAATAACATTATAAAGTTAAGTTATTTTAGTGAAGGAAAAATACGACCGCGGGCAGGATTCCCGCCTAAGGATATTTTTCCTTCACTAAAATAACTTAGTAATCTTTGCATGGAAAATGCCTAAATAATACAAAAAGATAATTATAAAGTTATTTTAGTGAAGGAATCATTCGACTGCGGGCTAGATTCGAACCTGCGTCTTCTGGTTAGGTTGCCAGACGCTATGAACACTAAAAAACCGCGAGTCCCACCCGCCATCGCCAAGTCGAAATTCGCGTTCACATTTTGAATTAACGTCATTGAGGTGTCGTCAGTGACATCTGTTAAGTTTGCTTCTCAACGGACGTAGATTCAAACCTTCAACAAAAATCAAAACTAGGTATTAAAAATAAACTTCTCGACTGAATTACATACTCTTTTCCAGGTACCGACCTCAAATACCAGCCGCAGAGCGAGTAAAGGACATGTGGTGATTAATGTAATAAGTAGTATAATTTGTCCATATCTATTCATAACACAAAAAATAGGTTTATTGGCGGTACGTCATGTTACTGATCTCTAAGGACTTTCAATGCATGGTAAAATAAACTTAGCATAAATACAAGCGAATTATTATCAAATTTTAAGCATTGGAGATCTCTTCATGAGGATGAACCGAGAAGTAGGTATTACTTTATAATCTAAACTTAATTTTCTCTTGTGACTACTTAGTAATTAATTGGAGTCTTGTAACTGAAGATCGAACTTCAATACCAACTGACAATAATTATGATAAAAAATAAAAGAAATTGTAAATATGTAAATTATAGTTAGGTATCTAAATTATATGTAACAAATCTGTCCAGTGTCATAAATTAAATGCCTAGGAATAATTAATTTTATATACCTCTTGTAATATATAATATGAGTAAATATATGTCTGACTGCATCGACACAAGTGAATGCTTTGTGCCATGTACCTAATTGATACAATTGATGAAATGCAAGTAAATTTATCAATAAGAATGATGTAGAAAAAAAAGATACCCTGCCAAAATGTTGACGAAATAATTAAAATAACTTGACACGACATCGACATAAAGTTAAAATTCCTAAAAACAATTGACAAAATATTACTACACATATGATTTTGAAGAGTATTCCTCTTTCGGCACCAATTTTTTGAGCACCTAAGGTTTCAGCACCTGAGCTATTCCACTTACAGCACCAATAGGTATATATTAGCACATTGAGCACCAAGCAAATATATCTATTGGTGCTGTAAGTGGAATAGCTTAGGTGCTCAAACAATACCTAGGTGCTCAAAAAATTGGTGCCGAAATAGGAACTGCGATTTTGAGCCGATATATGAATTAAACCAAATGACATCGAATCAATATCAAGATAATTCGGTATTTTAATGTATTACTAGATCGAAGTCATTTAGCTGTATGTTAAAGGTTAGTTAGTTTAAGGTTATTTATTTGCTATTTTCAGTTCTAGTTTGATGCGTGAATGTGGTGTGTAATAATTATCACAATTATAATTCTACGTCACTTTAGTCGTAACTACTTACATCACGGAACATTTTCAATATTGTGAAGATGTGTTTGCAACAGTGAATGTGTATTGTACCTACCTATGATAATGTATTTTAATTGTAACTAAAGATTGAATCCAGAGTGAATGGTTTAAATCGTATTTATTGTGATCAGAAAAAATAATTAAACAAATTTGAAACATGAATATAGTCTATTCATTTACTTACTCTTTGGAAACAGGTATTTTCAGTCTTATATTTCCCGAGACCCAAATCAAACGAATTTATATCACAGCAAACATTTAATCAGTCTCAAATACAAAACGAAGCACACGCATCATTATGGATCCCTACTTACAATTTAAATTAGTTATGCTACAATTTTATGTCTACACAAAATAATCTTTTTATAGTAAAAATGATTGAACATGGTTAAAAAAAAACCTGAGGAAAACCTTACAAAAAGGCATTCTGGATACACGAAGAAGTCAAGTTATTTGTGATAAAACGATATCGTAAAAATCTGTGATAATTATGATGCTAAATTATTATTTATTCAGTCCGCAATAAACTTTAGCTTTCTATCATATAATTTACAAGGCACAGGTAAGTACGTATTATATTCTTGGTTTTATTTTATAATACTATTTGGCGCCTTGTTAGTTTTTATGAGTAAGCTTACTTATTTGTACGGAACAGTCATCATTTTAAGAAACCGACGTTGCTATCAGTTCGTAACTGTGCGCGTCTAAAGTTGTCCTTAAATGGTGTAGCAGCGATAACTTTTAATATAAGTCTCCGTGTAAAAACATTACGGTCGTAAGTGTTTCACATTCGTGATTATTTTCCGTAGTAATTTCACACTTTATTAAATGATTTTACCTGCTGCAGTTCGGAACGGCTCACTTCATACACCCACAGTTTTTCCAACGAACTGCATACAAATTCAAGATATCATCCATCACAAACCCAACCATTTAAAAATATGTAGATAATAGATATAAAACTAACTTAACGTACCAAGACGCTCTGAATTTGCTGCCTTCGCACAATGTAGTAAGTACCTATAATGTTGTAATCATTATAATAAGGACAGGTAGTAAAAAAAGCTTTAAATGTAAAATATCTTAGTATTTAGTTAATAGGTACGCATCTTTACTTTTACGTCTGCTCCTTGACGAGATGGTCGAGGTTCAACTGACAAAGGAATGCGTTCCAGTTCACAAATCCGCATTGTATTTCAATCTCGGCGTCACCCCATAGTTTACACTGAAAGAAAATACATAAAATTATTAGGCAGTCGTATAAAATGTTTTAAAACTGCCTACTGATCATCCCCACTTAGTTATGTAGAGTATAGAAGGGGGGTTTATAGGAGCTGTCCATGTTCTTTAAATTTAGAAAAGCGTAGGCATAGCCTGGTATTACTCTCACAGAGCTAAATTAAACTTTATTTAAATATATGTAGGTCGAAACATTTAAATAAATTACGTAAACGACGTAGGTCGTAGCACCATCAGTAAGTACCGTAAGTAACTTGAAATCTTTGCAAAAAGTTGCATTAATGTACGAATATTTTTATCCCGAAGTTGCCGGGGAAACGAGAAATTATATTTACATATAATATCAGACTGAGCCACAACAAAGCGTAACCGGGTTTAGTAAGGGTATAAAGCTTCTCACCTCAGTGAATTTGACGGGCGGTGCATGGCGGACTACTTTCTCGTAGTCAGCCTCGGTAAGGTTGAACACTGGCCGAGTCTTAAAGTCTAGGAACGTCATCAGGTCGTCGTACTGAATGTTACAGTTCTCATCTCTTATCAATCTAAAGATAACAAATTAAAATAAATTAATTATTATGTAGGTATCTGCATCTACCTACATATTTCCGTAGCGAAGGGTAAATTTTCGTGTGGAGGTATCCTTTAAGTTACCTGACCCACTTAGACCCCGCCGAGCCACCTAGGGCGGGTCAGGTAACAGCTATAACCCACCGTACTTATGATTTAGCAACTGAAGACACTAAATATGTAGTAAATATATAAAAAGGAAAACTGGAAAGAATTGAATTGTATGGAGGATTCGCAAATTTCTGAAAATCTTTTGGAAGCTTTTTTGGACTTTCGACACATAAAATACTCGCATCTTCCCCAGCAAAGGATTTGAAGTCTACACAAGTCAAGCCAAGACTTGACCCACCATGGAAGAACACTTACACTTGCAGCATACAGTCTAGAAGGTCAGGGTTGATGGGCAGGCGGTGGGCTCGTAGTAACTGGCGCATGCGCTCCACAGAAAGCACGCCAGAGCCCGTGGCGTCGGCGTGCAGCAAACCTTCGCGCAGACGGTCCCGGTCGTCCCACAGACCACGTGTTAGCTCCGTGAAAATTAGTGACCTTTAAAAGAACAAAATAATATCATTAGTTGTAGCTCTCGCATGTCGGTAGTTTAAAAACCTTAAACAAAATCGGTTAATCCGTTTAGGAGCCATTATGCCGCAGACAGTAACACACAAAAACTTTTTACACTCCCCTTTTTTCTGCGGGAGGCGCTGTTTAAACTGGGAATCGAACTCGGGATTGCAAATAAAGCTCAGCAGCAACCATAAGACTAATGACACATTATTCGTGGAGTCTCTTGCTACAAGAATAAGAACTTTTCATCGAAAAACTAAGATAGTTTTTACAACCGAGGCCATATTATACGATACAATACGATTACAATATATTTTCCATTCAAGCAAAATATGCTGAATTATCATGAACTCACCTAACCATCTCCCGACGCGGAGACTTCTCTTTTCCAGGGTCACCACGAAAGAATCTTATTAGCGTTATAAACTCATGCTCTGTCATCTTCTCGCACATTATTTCTTTCAAGGCTTGTCTACATTGAAACATTAATTATGTTAAGTTAAACTTATAATAAAGACAAATAATAATAATAACCAAGTTCTTTTAACATAACTTTTAGAGAACTTACTTGAAACATCTAACCGACATAAGCTCTTTCTTGTCGGGTTGTACAGCGTTCATGTACTTTGCTACAAAATTCTTATAGCCGTTTTCTTGTGACGCTAGTGTCCGTCGAATCTTGTCCATTATCAAAGCTATATTTGCCATAGGATACTAATAAACAAAAAATAATTAAAAGATATTTATAGACAATGCAGTTATTTAAGCCGAAGGCATCAGGTATTTTTTTAAAAGCTTACTAACAGTGTGGGTTGCACATTAGTAGTATTATTGTTAACCCGTCGTATATATTATATCGTATGCTTGTATTACGAGTGGGTTCACGTCGGTAGTGCATAACGGGTCATAGGTTAACGGGGGCTTATTAACGGGTATGATTAGTAGACTTGATCTTTAAAACATTGTATATTCTATCTATCGTAGCGGTTTAGCTTACATCTTACTTAAACCTTACATTAACAACTAACTTCATGAATATGATGCATTGATACTCGTATCATTGGATTTTTCAGATCATTCAGATATTGCAAAAGGACCATCTTCTTCGTAAGCAGTCGAAATTGAGACGGTGCAGCGTCGCCTATATCGGATCTAAAACTAATTCGGATGGAAGAAGCATACCTGCTCAGCGTTGATCTCCATGTACCGCAAAGCATATTCATCGGCGGCGATGAGTCTGAAACGGTGCATGTTGACCACCAGCTCGTTGCCTACCCACATATCTTTGTCTGTATAAGCGGGTGGCTCCTTAGGCACAAAGAAATCCACATCTGGGAGATACATTTTGTCGCGTTTGAAGAATTGGCCACCCTGTTGAATAACAACCGTGAAACTATGGAGTTATACAACGAAAATACCTACAAATACACATTTTTTTGTGTGGACTAGAATGAGTTTGATTTTGGTGCTTGATGGAAAGCAGAAAAAAGTGTCTAGGGTAAGAGTGGACCCTGTTTTTGTACCTGTGAGAGCTAGGCTCTGCAGAGTCACTACATCAAGCGTACGGCTTAGTTGTCGTTGATTTATTGCAGCAGTTTGATATCCTTAGCCCTGTCTCCCACACGAGGTTATTTTATGGAGAATGCAGCATGGGAGTTATTGAAAAATGGCGTAATCGTTGCAATCAATGCACCTATCAGTAAAAGCAATAGTGCTTACCAGAAAACCCGAGTTGCGCTCGCCCAGTTCAAAAACACCAATAGTGTCATCGCATAAGAAATATTTTATGATGAAGTAACGTCGCATATCTTCGGGATTGTCGCTAATCAGACGAGCAGAAAAACGTAGCACGTGTGAATCAAAACCAATCCTGCGAGTCGGAAATTAAATAAGTTACTTAAATTCAAGAATATTTTAGGATTAACGACATAGAATGCTTTATATCACCCATAATTTTCCTGTTGCTCGAAGCCCATAATAGACTAGGGTTTTTGCTACTTTACACTTAATCTTTTAGGTGATGTAGTTAAGTGATGATTATGTTTGTGAAGAATCCTGTTTCAATAGCCATTCCGTCACTTTAAATTTTGCTTGATATTTATTAACTTAAGTCAATCGTATTAAGATTCCTATGGTATTTCTTGTAAATGTAAGTATACTGAAAATATAATATGGGTGATTGCAAAAGTAATTTTGTGTTGTTAACCAGAGGGAAGGTTGTTCCGATTTTAAGGATTAAAGCACAAAGAGCTGGCGGACCGTTAGTACCCTGTTGTTTGAGTAATGTTGTGATATAGGGTATCATAGGTATTACATGTCATGACTTTAAGTAAGCCTCTCTGCGATCTCCAAACTAAAATCTAAAATTGGGTTTTTATTGCTCCCCAAAAATCCAATTACTCATTGGCAATTGGCATAATGTTAAAAATATGAATGAGTCATTGTTCTTGTGGTAAGGGTACTTATCAAGTTGTAAGTGTATCGTAGTAAGTTTCGGACTTAGGATATTTCTGTATGTTCGCAATTTTATTATTGTAGATCTTGATATCATTAAGTTAACCCTTTATAACATCGGCTCGGCCACCTGGGACAATTTTAAGACCGCGCCGAATGCGCTTACAGAGGCAACCTTCTGAATAATATTAACTAGAGGGGTTTACCATTCCTGTCGTCAGTACGATCTAAAGTGGTATCATAAGGTCGCCTAACTTTACTTCAAACATCCGCATCTTACCTGTCTTTATTTAAGAATTTCATGAAGTCTCTATGTTGCGGTTTAGGTTCAACAGTACGGCAATTCTCAGCGGAGTCGTCATAGCTACCATATCCATTCCAAGGCGGTAATTCTCGGTCGGACATTTTGGAACTAATACATTCCTTGCTTTCATCTTGGGGCATTGATAACGTAGTAAATGTATCTAAAACATATTTATTATTTAAGACCAGATCTCGGTGGTTTCCATGGAAAGAAGAAGAGAGAGAATGGAAAAAAGACACATGTCTTAGAAACGTGCGTGACGCATAATAATTTGAATAAGTAGGTACCTAGTGCAAAGCAATCTCTGCAAGTAGGTACGTATTATATCTGAAAGGATAAGGAGTCTAGCGTAATCCTTCCCATAATCCAGGTAACCTCCTATAAATCTAGGTATAACATAGTTACCGAATCCGTATGTGACGCGATAATATTCCTTCGTGAAAGGATCGCAATCAGTAAGAACAACGTTGCGTCCAAATACGTTGAGAACTGCCCCAATACTCAGGTCTGCGGGACTGTACGATGGTACAAGAGGACCTCCCGTCATTTCTATCTTGGCTGGTATTTTCTAAAATGTCATCACACTTAATTTAGACAAAATGCAGGGACAATGGACCCGAGCGAATTGGTAGAGACATAATGGCCACACATGTTAGAAAAATAACCTCCGTGTGGTTTATCCCTTAGGAGTCCGAAACAACCATTAGGTACAGGTACTGGAGATTTCAACTACAGATAAAGAAGGATTCCAGGTAAACGGAATATACGTCCTGTGTATTTGTTTCGCCACTTTGGGATTCATCATAAGTTGAATCAAAACACTGTACAGTCACAAATCTAAAAAAGATCTAATCGAACATAATAAACAAGTCAGCTCAAAGTATAAAGTGCAGTACAAATGCTCGATTAAAAAGACGAAACGGAACTGTGTGGTAACTCACACGCGGTAAACGCATTCTTTTTAACAACATCGGTCCGGCTTCCATGCCGGAATTCGGAGCTAATGTTTCTTTGATCTCAATAGTATCGTCTGCTAAAAAATAATGTATCTCTAGATTATGTAAAGTACCGAATTCTGCATCACGGTCATCCCAGTAACCATAAAACCTAAAACAGAAAAAATATTAAGTAACTTGAAATTGGAAAACCTCCGATATCGATATAACAAACAGACAATTATTAAAATGTACCTTACCTTAAAACTTGTCTATCAAAATCCAGAAACTGTTTAAAAGGTCTATGCTTTAGTGGTTTTCTATTGTCCCGTGTTCTCTAAAAAAGATGTCGTATTGTAGATAAAGAAATTGATTAGCAATTTGAAGTTACTGACCTACTACTACCGTCCCTTACCTCAATAGCATCTGGATATGGAATAGGATCTGGCACGTTAATACCGAGGCGATTCAGAAAAACTCTCGTGAAGTTGTCACAATTAACAATCTGAAATAGAAACATAGCCGCTGGTAGGATTTCTCACACATTACATTTATTCTTATTGGACCTACTTTTCAGTATAAATTGCATACCGTAGGATCATAAAAAATATAACATTCAGGTACTTATTAAATATACTTACCTTGAATACTTTTCCAAAGAATGTTACTTCCATCCCAATGTTCAGATCGAGTACGTCGTAATACAAATCGTAACTGAACGGGAGACGAATTCTCTGGCGACTAATCATTGTTCCTATATAAACAAAAATATTTTATTGCGACGCACCTAATACAGAAAATCTAAATCTACGAGAAGTAAATGAAGTACCTATTAATAGATATGAAAATACCTTGCGTCAACCCACTGTTATCCGTCTTCGGCTCCATAACCTTTATAGTACCATCTTCAAGATAGAACAGAATATCCACTTTCCGTAAAATGTGAGAGCCACAACGACTTTCATGCAACGTTTGTTGGAAGAAGCCTTGGAAACGAAGAATCTGAATACATCAAATATATATTAGAAACGTCACATATACGGACTAATTTAATTTTAAATCTATGAACTGACATTCAATAATTAAATTAAAACAGAAAGCTGCGGCCTTATACTCGTAGTTAAAAAGGTAAAATATGACATCAAGCGTTAGCTCGAAAACAAAAGACGGCTCTGAAAATCGGACTTGCAGAAAGCCATTGGTTTTTGGTAGATATCTACTGAATCTCAAGTTTTGGTAGATAATGGGCTAGACATAATTATCTACGCATATGAAGAAATTAATCAATAAATGCAATTCTTACGTTCTTATCATACATAATCCAGGTTGGCAGATCTGGAGCTTGTTTACGACAGTACAAAGAGGGCACTCTATTGATTCCCTCGGCTTTGTCGATCAACATGTTCACGTTGTCAATAGTGGTGAATAAGGGACGAACTCCAAAGTTCGTTTTCCCAATCTAAAATGGACAAACATAACTTTACCGACATGCCGTTGGATAGGTTTCACTGTATCTGTAACACATTTTCTCAAATATCATCACGCATTGAAACTCCAAAGTGTTAGGTATAACTGTACATTACACCAATTAATTCACATGTGTGTTTTTAGAATCTATATGCAAGCATTCCAAGATCATTTACCGAGCATATACCCATATTTTAAAGGTAGTAGATATATACCACTAAAAGCCTAGTGATAAGTATCTGACCTTTGGACTGCCAAGTCATAGGTCTCGAGTTCGAAACCAAAGCACCTCTGTCTTTGCGTTATCAATGATAATTATTATTAATAGGAGTGCATACCTATTAATAATAAATAAATTATCACTCGCTTAAAACGGTAAAGGACAAATATCGTGATGAAAGCGGCGGTAGCCTAATGGCTAGGGCGTCGGACTTGCGATCATGTGGTTGCCGGTTCGAACCCCACCCATTGCACTACCGACGTGAACCCACTCGTAACACAAGCATTTAGCTTAGTACGAGGGGTTAACAAGAATACTAGTAATGTGTGACCCACATTGCTAGTAAGCTTGCATGTCTGTGAGATTTTCTCAAAGTTGCTACACACAATGTTGTTTCACAGTATTGCCACGGAACTATTCAACAGGTGTCTGGCAATAGGATACCGTAGTCATTTGAGTAGACGGACTTAAGAGTTCAGCCCCACGGAGTAAAATTCTAATTTATTCAGCCCGTTGACAAACCGACGAGAATTGAAATAAAACATTCTAATTTCTATTAACTCACCATTGGATTAGTGCCATATCCAGGCAAAAGCGGTAATCTTGGATTTCGAATCGACATATTTCAAGTAAATCCACTCTACAAATTAAAATGGAAAATTTTATTTGTCTAAAAATCTTGGTACAATTACCTCAAATCATAACAATAATAAAAGAATAAACAGTCATCGTTGCTATAGCAATTAACTATTGGAAAAATCTTGGAGATTTCTATTAGAGGATATGATTATGATATTCAGAGTAATATTATTTTTTAAATAAAATCAATATTAATAGCGCATTTCGGAAAATAAGACTCATTGAATATTATAATATTAAAATCATGTATTATATTCATAAAGGAAATGAAATGTGTACACGGCTACACATCAACTTCGTTCACGCTGACTTCTTATTGTATAGGAAGCCTATACAATGCGAGATCAGCTTAAACTGGATTTGTATAGGTTGACCTGTAGTCGTGTGTCCTTCGTAGTAATATCAAAACGTAAAAGATTTCTTCTATCGCCTGTGACAATTGAGAAAAAAAAATTTTTACTGACATGACTTTGACATTGACAAATTCAGTTGACATTAGTGATGCGATAAAAAGCTCAATGAAAAGATAAAAGAAATATAGCTCATTCAATCAAAAGAGCTGTATTAGTCTTTTAGCTCCCCAGCTCATTTAACTATCATTGAATTCTGATCGATGAGGTATTCAGTGAGTGAGATACATATACAATGTCACCCATGGGCATGTGACCGCCCGAAATTTTCTGAATATACATGTTAAAATATCGAAGTTAAACTTTAAAAGGGGAGGTCTATCTATAATATTTTTCATGTTATTCAATTTTGAATTTTTTAATAAAATTTGTTGATTTGGTTTCCATTTTTGGACACATCTCCGAAGTTTATAGGTCAATTTGTATTCTGTTTATTATTTCTAAAAGCTTATGAGTTATTTTGACAGATTAATTAACATTTTTAATAAAAATTATGGACTATGAAAAAAAACCGGAGTTGAAGTAATTTTTTTGGTAAAATATTGTGTATTTATTTTAAAAAAACTAGTGTATGTCCATAAATTGTCCCCATAGGGTGACTTTTTTAATAATTATTTGTAATCTACTACATCATCATCATCATCATCATCCACAGCCTGATTTCACCCACTGCTGGGTATAGGCCTCCCTAAGTTTGTGCCATCCACCACGGTCCCATGCCACTCTCATCCAAGTACGCCCAACGACGTAAGATATGTCGTCAACCCATCTTGCTGCTAGACGCCCGACACTCCTACTGCCCTCCCTCGGCCACCATTCTGTCGTTACCTTACTCCACCTGTCGTCACTCCGTCTCGCCAAGTGTCCTGCCCACCTCCACTTTAGTTCCATGATCCTTCTTCCAACGTCCTGAACCTTAGTTCGTTTCCGGATCTCGATGTTTGGAACACGGTCACTTAGTTTGATGCCGAGCATGGCCCGCTCCATTGCTCTCTGTGCAACTCTCATTTTGTACACAGCCTCCTTAGTAAGCGTCCATGTCTCTGCACCATAAGTCATGGTGGGCAGAACACATTGGTTGTATAAGCGGGTCTTTAGACACTGTGGAATATTGACTGCTTTAAGGATGTCTTCTAATTTGCCAAACGCAGCCCAGCCAAGCTGTATTCTTCGGGACACCTCCCCCTTCTGATGCTCCTTCCCAAAGGAAACAACATGTCGGAGATAAACATACTGGTCAACTCTCTCCAGCACTTCACCTCCAAGCATAACAGATGGAGTCATAGCACTGGAGATATTAGCCATGATCTTCGTCTTGGACATGTTCATTTTGAGTCCCACTCTTAAGGAAGCATCAAAAAGGTCTTGCACCATTTTTTGGAGGTCCTCAAATGTATCGGAAAAAAGTACTAGATTATCTGCAAATCTTAGATGAGACAAGTAGGCACCATTGATGTTAATACCAGATGTTTCCCAATCTAGCGTTTTTATGACATCTTCCAAAACCGCCGTAAAAAGTTTGGGAGAAATGATGTCCCCTTGTCTCACCCCTCGCTGGATAGGTACGAGATTTGTGAGAGTGTGTAATCGTACTTGAAGTGTCGCTGAGGTATACAGCTCTCGGAGCACATTCACATACCGGGAATCAATACAACAGCGGTGGAGAGCATTAAATACGGCCCAATGTTCGACGCTATCGAATATAATATTGAATCTACTACATAACAGCTACAAATTCACAGAACATTATTGATAGCTAACTGCAAGTAAATCCGAGGTAAAACTCTAAAACTCTAAGATTCAAATTTAGGAAAATAAAATGTGAAAGTCAATTGAATGCCCTTTAGGGTATATTATTATGTGTTCTGTGATTGAATGTCCCCGCTCTTAGTAGTGAGTACTAAAAGGTTAAAGTAATAAAGAGAATGATAATGGAATTAAAAAAGAAACAAACAAAAAATAAAAAAAAAACAAGAATTTTAGTTAATTAAACAAATCTCGCACTGTAATCGACATTTCCCAAATGTTGTGCACGTCGGAAATGATAAAGATGCAGGCCTTCTTTGTTCAGAATTCTCCAAACTCTTGTTCTTGGTATACCCACTCTTATCGATGGAAGACGAATACTTAGCATAGGGTTAGCGCGCACTAATCGTAATACATCCTCTTCCACATCTACATCGACAATCACGCTGCGCTCATTTCGTTATGGAAATAATCCTCTTTCACAAAAACGACGATGTACGGCAATAAAGGATCGGTACCCAAGTACTGGTCTACTTGGATAACGACGTCTGTACTCTTAGACAGCAGCGCGTGTATTTGCATTAAAAACACCGTAAATAAAATGCATGTCAGCCACATGAGACGGCGGTAGATCACGCAATCGTACCATTGTAATGATCCGAGTAGTTAATTTCACTTACTTGAAAAAACTGTCCTCACAAAATTAAGTGGTGCACAAATCACGAAACAAGTAGCGTCACGGGATCAGTAATCAAGCAACTGAATGAAGTATCGCTAGCCGAAAAGGGCGCGAACGTGGAAAAGCTGTTTCTAGGAACCAGAATAAAATTGTTCCTACCTGAGCGACTCTTTTTATTTGAATAGTAGCAGTTCAACAAGTTGTTTGCTGGTTTTTTTTAAGAGATAGGTATTAGTAATATTGTGAGAATTTGTAGCTGTTATGTAGTAGATTACAAATAATGATTAAAAAAGTCATCCTATGGGGACAATTTATGGACATATACTTGTTTTTTTTAAATAAATACACAATGTTTTACCAAAAAAATTACTTCAACTCCGGTTTTTTTTTTCATAGTCCATATTTTTTATTAAAATTTTTAATTAATCTGTCAAAATAACTCATATGCTTTTAGAAATAATACCTAAACAGAATCCAAATTGACCTATGAAGTTCGGAGATGTGTCCAAAAATGGAAACCAATTAACCAGATCAACAAACTCTTCTTAAAAAATTAAAAATTGAATTTTAAAGTTTATTTTCGTTATTTTTTCATGAATATTCAGGAAATTACGGGCGGTCACATGCCCACGGGCGACATTGTATACTTACATACCCTTTCGATCAGCGAGCTAAATATGCTAAAACATTTTCTACTTTGTGTCTATAAAAATATACAATGAAATTTCATGGAGCCGATTGAGCCAGTGAGCTAGTTTTTTAGCGAGTAAGCGAATGAGAGCCAAATTGGAATAAACGAGCTAGCTCATTTTTATTTCTCATTCGCGAACTGCCCATCGCTAGTTAATAATTAACATATTTGACAGAGTTTGACAGCCTTTTATTTATTTGTATTTCTAGCAAAAATATTGTAAATATTCCAAATCTTCAACAATGATTGATGTAAAAACTAAAATCAGTTCATTCTTTATATTTAACTCGAGTTTTGGTCCTAAAGAAGGTGAAGTAAGTGCCTATAATTTGTTTGTTACATGTGGCAGTAAAACTATTTATCTGTAATTTTGACTGGGTACAGAGCCAATTAGATTGTATAAATTGTGTAGTTATAAGGAGCAGGTTCTGTTACTACGCCTCGTTTGTCACTGTAAAGTATACCTATGTTATTTTCTTCTACTTACCTAAATGGTTCTAAATCTTCAAATATCTATTGTACACAAATAAGGTGTTATTTTCTCATCCCTACTAATATTATAAATGCGAAAGTAACTCTGTCTGTCTTTTTGTCTGTCTGTCTGTTACGCTTTCACGCCTAAACAACTCAACCGATTTTGATGAAATTTGGTAGGTACTGGGATAGACTAAAGCTTGACAAAGGTCATAGGCTACCTTTTATTGGTGAAAGTTTGTATGAAAGTTCAAGATAAAACCCTGAAACTTTATATTAAGGCACTTGATAAGAAATAAATAAGTAAGTAGAAGTCCAAACAAAGTCACACTTTCAAGTTTGACCCTGGAACCGATTTTTATGAATTTGGAACAAAAATAGAGTAGACCTTGGGAAAGGATATAAGGTATGTTTTGTTGTAAAAAAGGGGTTGTAATAAGGGATGAAAAATTGTATGAGAGTTTGTCATTGTTGAAGATAAACGCTGAAACTTTGTGTTTAGGCACTTGATAAGAAATAACTAAATATTTGATATAGGTTTGAAATTTCAAACCGTGTGGGGATGAAAGTCCTTGGGATTTTAACAAAATTTGGTACAAAATTAGACTAGACCTTGGGAAAGGATATAAGCTGCGTTTATGTTTCGGTAAATAATAAAGTTAAAGCCGGAAAGATATGTAAGGATAATTTGCAAAATCATGTTTTCCACGCGGGCGAAGCTACGGGCGGAAAGCTAGTACTCTATATATTTTTTTAACTAACAGAAAGGACAATATGGAATCCATAAATTTTCATTTTACAGGAGCTTCAGAGAATATTATTCTATCATCCAAGTGCAACAAGTGCTGATACCCAGAAAATGCAAGTTGGTCTATGTGAAGCTGTTGTAAAATTTATGTCGTAAGTCAATTTCTTTCCCCTGCTGCTCATTCTGAGTTAAATTAGTTCTTAAAATAAACGACTGTAGAAATAAAAAGGTAGATAATAATAAAACAAAATAGGTACTTATTGTAAAAACTGATTTTGATTTTTCCAGAACATTTTCATCAGAACCCTGTGAAGCTTTACAAACTCAAACAAAAAGATACATTTTCTATCAACCTGAAAAAGGATATTGGATGGTATTGGTAATATGACTAAATTAATTGCTTCCATTATTCTACATTATTTTTCCCTTTTTTTATAAATGGTGACCCTCCAGAGGATTGTAGCAATTGTTCTTCTGTTATCTACATAGAATACCAGCTACATTGTCATTTTCTAAACTGATTTCATTTATTTATATCAATCAAGTGGATACTTTTTATGAAACTTTATGTTTCAGGTTGTTAGAATACCATACACAACAAAAGCATTGTCAGCGATTGGAGAAAGCAGAGGAGATGTTGTAAGTAGCTTCAGTATGTAACTACTTCTAATTCCCTGCCTTTTTTATAGTACAGAATTTTATACTCATGGACCATCTACCAACTGGGGGAGCAGCAGGGTGTGTCAGACTTGTACCCTAATGTCATGGCAATGGGATCTACTTCCTTACCTACTATGCCTACTTCCCTAGTTATGTTGTATGTATGTTACTAGGTAAACATAACTGAATCATAATATAATATGATATAAGAATAATAGATATCTAAGGCATTGTTTATATTTATTATTACCATAATCTCAGCTCGTACATATGGACTGATAAATAAACATTTACGATTATTAATATTAATTCTTAATTATTTCATTATTCATTATTAATATTCATATAAAAATATTATTATACTTCCAGGTAGATCCATCAGTGATGTATGATTTGTTAAAGTCTGCATATAAGATGTTTAGAATGTTCAGAGGTCTTTTCAAGCACTTTTCAACAGAAGAAATATATTCAGTGTGTGATCAGTTCTTCACACCCGTAAGTTGTTTTTTTTATTTTCTCTGGTTAGTACAGTGAGTTATAGCTGTTACCTGACCCACCCTAGATGTGACGGCAGGGTCTCTCAGGTTACAGCTGTACACTGGAATAAAATATCTTTGTTGATATTAAGTAGCATTCATTAATGATAAAATCTATTTATGATTTAAAAAAACTTATATTCTTTTCTCCTAAATCGAAATAGTTAAATTCAGTGTTTATCGTAATTTCAGTACATAACTTCAAAAAATCTATCAAATGACATATCAGATGTTATCCAAGGCATTAACTATTTACCACTGGACAAGAATTCATTCTTCAAAGTGTTGTGCTTTATTGATGTACTGGAAGTCAACTACCCTCAATTCAAGTGTATTTCTTTTATCTACAATGAACAGCTCATTTGGTAAGTATAAAAATATTTATATACAGTATATTCATTTACATATTAACCTTAGTTTTCTTATTCTGTATGATATGTATGATTAATTGCATCCTCATATTCAGGAATGGCCTTGCAACACATGACATGCTAACACTATACCAATACTTGGTACAAACACTGCTTCCAAAACAAGTAGAAAAGGAGATCCAAGGAGGTGCAGTAGCAGCAGCTCAGAGACATGGTCGCTTTATCCATCCCCCTGAAGGCATTCACAACAAGGAGGACCTGCAAAGACTAGTAAAAGTGCACTTGATGCGAGAGGATGATTTGGAAACAAGACAGTATTATTTAGTAGTCTACAGAACCATGAGTGCCACTGTCTGTTTTACCGTTGATAGTAAGTTAGGGCCTAATAATTCAATTAGCTATTATTTTATGAGTACTCTCGTACTGAATAAGAGGTTGGTAAGCATGATAACTAAAAAAAAATATTTCTTTTCCAGTTAATGTCGATTTACAACTCGAAATGTTCAGATCGTTGGACGCATTTATAGGTCCTCAATTATCTGCCATAGCATCAACAATGAGTGAGCAATGCACATTACATGCATTGCAATCTGCACAGCTTGCTGTTTCGGAACACAAATTTGTATACTTCAATCGATTAAATTTAGCATTCAAAAGTTCTGTAAGTAAAAATAAATTGGTTGTTGGTAGGTCTTCAAGTACAAATTTAAAATGGTTTTACACTCCTACGAGTGTAAATTTGTTGAGTGTAGTATTGTTTTACGCAAGTTGTGCCATTCCATTGTTTAACTGAATCTTTGTTTTAGCAACCAGTAAATAAATTGCACCCATCTACAGCTATAAAGCCAGAGGTTTTAAGTATAATAGCAAGTATACATTCCGATAAACATAGGTGAGCTCTACAATAATATTATGTAGCTTCATGACCTCGTTTTGCTGTGAAGCAGCACCACTGGGCACTGGTTTCCTCTCGAAATCTGACGGTTTAAGGCCATGTTTTTCGACACGTTCGGCGAAAAACTAAGCAATTGGCTGAGCAAAAGTGTCCGGGTGCGATCCCCGCACAGAACAAATATTTGTAGGACTTACAGCTAGTTCTTCCGAGTGGGGATAATTCGAAATTCCGTAATAATTCGAAGATTTTCAATGTAAAGTTATGAATAAATTATAGTTGATGTCGACATTTATTTATTCTTAATGCGCCGTTGGAATAATCCTAGTCGTAGTCTTAATGCTATAGACATTTTGTGCCAGACAAATTCTTACTGTGAACAATTTGTGAAAATCCAAAAAAAATTGCCGTCCAAGGTGAGACAATCCGCCTCAGTAGCGTAGCATGGGGGGAGGGAGGCCATGGCCTCGGACGGCATACCAAAGGTGGCGGTAGCAAGAGCCAAATTTTGTTCAATTGTAAATTTAAAAAAACTCCATGGTGTTACTGGGCAAAGGCATCCCAATCGCGCATTTATCAAATGCAAAATTATGAACAGTGATTCTATTCCCGAACGGCCCCGGGCGGCGAAAAGCCACGGTACGCCACTGATCCACGTTTCCATTACAAAAATTATATCTTTTTTTTCCGACTATAATCATCAGCCTTGGAAATTATGGAGAAATCATAATCAAAACACCTGATGAGTACTGGATTACTGGGAAATCATCCAATGAAAGAGAGTTTTATGTTATCATTCAAGAGAAAAACGCCAATCTCAAAGAAATAGCAGGTAACTATGTCTAATATTAGGCCAGCTAGGTTTTAATGGAACATAGCTTGTATTTCATATTTGAATTGTTAACACTATTTTGTTTTCAGATGAAGTGAGACGGATATGTGAAGCTCAAATGAAAGGGATATTCTTCTATCCCATGTAAATTAATGTTGTAGTAGTAGTATTGTAAATTACAAATGTACCCATGAATGTACATCTATAGGTTTATTTTGTTCAGACTGACTGAACAAGCAACATATATTATGTTATCTTGTTAAATAAAACAATTTGTATGTTATAACATGGATAATTATTTATTTAAGATACTTTTAACACTGGTAGTAACTCATAGAAGCTTGACAATAACTGAATGCTAATCAAGAGAAATTTTGTCTTCTTTTTTCCAAAACTTTTTATACACTTTAATAACAAGATCTTTATTTTCGTATCCCCATGCAAATAGGACACAAAATAACAATATTGCTCCAACAAATATATGAAGAATTACAGAGTCACGCGATAAGTTGCTTTCTGAGAGTTTACAGAGACACCCAGAAATAAATAAAGTCATCAAAAAGAATTTACCAACATAAAGCCCATCCAAAGGTTTATAATCTGTTCCTTTGTATTTTTTACTGATGAAATGGACACTATGCATTATTCTAGCAAACATATTAATACAATTAGATATAATAAAACCTACTGGTCCAAATGTATATGTTAAAACATAAGATAATAATAGGAAGCTTATTGAAAATAGGACCATTAAATAGTTGTAACTATTTAACTGGGCACTAGTCATTGTGGCAAATGCATAACATTCAGTAACTCCATTAATTGCTAACAAAACTATAGCTAAACAATGACTTCGTAGTAATTGTACAGGCAGCCCACTTGCAACAAATGTCTCTCCGCCATACAACAAAAGCAATGTTCTCGCATAGCTCTGTCCAAACACTAATACTATCAAACCAATAGAACTAACTGTTTTACAAACTTGTGATAAAACTGTACATGATTCTTGAATTTTATTTTGATCTTGTTTTTGAAGGGGCAGTTCTCTGCTTACCATTTGTGTGAAATAGAAATAGCTGCTGTCTTCAATGGGCCTGAATACAAACCTAGCTGCTAGACTACCTAGATTATTTACGACATCATAGGTGGCCTGTTCGCTGAAGGTCATTACAGGACTTACAGACATCACATATTTTTCTCCTTCTGTAAGTAATTGTTTCACAACACCTTGTTTGGCAAAGCTAAGTGTCAAGGTGCTTAATTTCTTATTAAATGTTGTGTTTACTGATCCATCATATTTCGGTAAGAAATCTCTTAGGGATGTAAATTGAAAATCATCCATATTGTCAAACAAACTGTGCAAAATTGTTTCAGGAACCATTTTACTTTTCAGAGCTCCTTTGGCATAGAGGGGCTTATTTTTGATATACCAATAAAAGAATATATAATGACAAAAAACTATTGTTCCAATACTACCAACTTGTGCCACAGAAAATGCAATGAGTGCAAGAGACCTATCATAAAGTACAATTGATAAGAATAATACAGTTCTTATAAATATATGCAAAGTATCAAGTGCAACTTTAAATTTAATAAAACAGAAGAGTTGGGCTATTAATGCTATGTTAGCGGAACATAATTCTAATACACATGACAAAGCCACACTCCAGCAACCAAATGTATATTGGAATGCATGTTCTGGATGACCCAGGGGTAACAAATTTAACCAAATGTATACAAAAACTATGGACAGAATACAACTAACAGGTACTGACAACCAGATTTGATTAATCAGTTGCCTCCAGCTAAACTCATCTTTTTGGCCTAAGCAAGCTCTATTGAATGGTTCTCTACTGAGGAATAAGATAGTACTCTCCAAGAGCAGCAGCCTTACATTCATAATACCAAGAACTTCATGACCAACATTTCTGATAACCCATGCATTTATCACAAATGTTATACATCTAAATATGATTTGAAATATAATATTGAATGATGCATTCTCAAGGCTGCTCATTAACAAGTTTCGTCCCATGATCCTATTTATAACCTATCTCAAACATTCACTGTGTTCCCTTCGATTGTGTGTTGCTGTATGCTGCGCTTCACAACATATATCTTCTTATTGGATACACATATCACAAACCAATGGTCATCATATGTTATGGATATCTTCTTAAATTGTTCATTTGGTCCAAAAGCTAAAGGATCAACCCTGAAATAAATAGAAAACTGAATATTCGAACAGCAAGCACAAGATCACAGGATGAAATGAGAGGCACATTAGCCTACATTCAGCAATGGACTGATAGGCTGATGACGATACACAAGAACTACGTCATGCCTTGTTGCTAAGAACGGGGTAATCATATTACATAGCTAAAATGTACCCACTTATTTGATAAGGAGATGAGATCAGTTATTATTGTAGCAACACGTTCGTCGTTTTCCAATTCTCCGCCAGATTCAAGGACGGCTCCGTCCTCTGTTAGAACCAAATAACCGATCTGGTCAGGAATCTTTTCCATTATAACTGTAATATCAAAACAATTTGATAACACAAAGTTACAGAATGATGATTTCTTTAAAAAAAGTTTTTTTTTACCTCACACGTACGTACATCAGAATAGTTTTGACATTTGGAGGTAGAGATGGGTAGCTCGCGAATGAGAGATAAAAATGAGCTAGCTCTTTGTTTCCAATCTAGCTCTCACTCACTCACTCGCTGAGAGACTAGCTCTCCGGCTCCGGCAATTAGTTCAATGAATCTTCATTGTAAATCGATCTTTATTTTTGTGGAGACAAAGTAGAAAGTGCTTTATCATATTTACTTATCTAGCTCTTCGCATCAATCAGCTCAGTGGTTCTTCATTGTAAATTGATCTTTATTTTTATGGAGACAAAGTCGAAAATGCTTTGTCATATTTACAGATCTAGCTCTCGGTCTCAATTAGTTCAATGGATCTTCATTGTAAATTGATCTTTATTTTTATCGAAACAAAGTAGCAAATGCTTTGTCATATTTACATATCTAGCTCTCCGGATCAGTTAGCTCAATGGATCTTTAATGTAAATTGATCTTTATTTTAATGGAGACAAAGTAGGAAATGCTTTAGGATATCCACATATCTAGCTCTCCGGATCAATTCGCTCAATGAATCGTCATTGTAAATCGATCTTTATTTTTATAGATACAAAGTAGAAAATGCTTAAGCATATTTACATATCTAGCTCGCTGATCGCTCACATGTTGTAATGAAAGGGTATGTAAGTATATCTCTCGCTCGCTCAAAGAGCTAAAAGAATGATATATTATATCATTCTTTTAGCTCTTTAGCTCATTTAGCTCAAATTTAATCCTGAGTCAATGAGTTATTCGGTGATTTACTTATATCTCTTTTGATTGAAAGAGCTATATTTCTCTTTTCTTTTCATTGAGCTATTTCTCGCATCTCTATTTGGAGGTGACAAAACGAATCTACGGATGTTAAAAATAATTAATTATTTTTTTATATCGATTTTTTATGAACGAACGTTATTAAAAAAGACTATTATTTAATCGTTTTTTTTTTAAGCGTCCCATTTTTCGATTATTTTCTAGGGGCACCTATTAAAAATAACAAGGTAGCACCGTTAATTGACGAAATTATTAGTTTATTACAATGCTAAAAAGTATATTTTTAATTAAAAAAATTAAAAAACCCCTGACAATTGCATTATACCTCAACCTATTTTTATCAAACGTAGCTAAGAACACTCCCGACTAATTCACCTTTCAAACAAAAAAAAACTAAATCAAAATCGGTTCATCCGTTTGGGACCTACGATGCCACATACAGACATGTCAAACTTATAACAAGCCGTTGTGTTTGCGTTGGGGGTTAAAAACATACAATAATACGACTGAGTCCTAAAACTTTTGATTTTCAAACAATCGTTTTTTTTTTTTAAAAACTATTATCATCTTATTATGTATCACATCCCTAAATGAATCTGTCCGGCTCTGTGACGTCAGTGACGTGACAAATTGACAATGTTTGTCCCTCAGACTAATAATCCTATAGTCTGAGGTTTGTCCCATACCTATTAGTCTGTGGTCTGATTCTGGGGATTAGGGAGCGCCACAAATTATTAGAGTAGGTTACTAAATTAAAAAAGGAAAGAAATATTAAATAGTTAATAAAAAATTATTATACATACTGTTGGTCGAAAAAAAGATCTAGGTTGAGACGTATCAATTTTTTTACTTTTCATTTTTCGGCCACATGGACAACTTTTCACTGAACAAAGTTTTCCCATTGCGTCTATATTTGTTCTTTTTGTATTAACAACAATAAAATCATTAAAATAACAAAAATGTATCAACGAAATTGCATAAAAAACAATTTTTCAACTCAGCACACTTCACTCTGCTGCTACATTCATATCATTTCCACTTGCTACACTAGCGCTAGTTCGGTGAGTTTTCGAACCATAATTTGCTGTATACAAGTGGACACTTTTTCGACTAATCCCCCATACAAGACGGTCCTCCTTTAGGATTAGGGCTGACTGGTGTTCGAATATGGTACACACAGCTACACATCAAGCTATACGACTTTAGACTGACCTCCCATTCTAAAGGTTTTCCGCACAATTCAATGCCAGCCTAGTACGGCTATCAAATATTTAAGGCTAAAATCAATTGGGCGCGAAAATCATTTTTTTTCTTGGTTTATTGTTGTATTTCGGCTATAACTCATTCTAGGTCTTTCATCACAATTGAAATTGAGTCATCAACAATGACTTATTCTCGATTGATTAAGTAAACTTTTGCTTAAAAATCGTTATCCTCGAAGATTTTGGTGTAAAATAGAGGATTTGGCGAAAAATGACAATTTACACCCGTAATTTACACCTAAATCTCCTTCAATTGCGAAGAAAATTTTGAATGTCGCGCCAAAGGCTGACACTTTAGCCTTAACTCTAATTCTCAGTTTGATTCCAACTCAGAAAATAAAATCATAGATATTTAAAAGTGATATAATTTCTCTTGATTCGTCATTCGTCATAATGATCCTAGCCGTTTCCAATGTTGGGCGTCCGCCCGCCTCTAGTCTAACCAAGCGGCAGAGTGTACACATGGCTACAGATCAACCTATACAAATCAGTTTAAGCTGATCTCGCATTGTATAGGCTTTTCATACTTTAAGAAGCCAGCTGAAACTAGATTTGTATAGCTTGATGTGTAGCCGTGGTACCAGGATTTTACAATCTACAACCCAATTTTTGGCCGATTCTGAGGTTAGACTTGTTTTCAAAATCCAGACAAAGTGTTAAGATTTTCCATTAAATTATCTGTAGCAGCTCGGAGTCTGGATTTCTGCCCGGTTCAATAGCAATAGGCTCGCCCCCTATTACATGAGACCTAAACATAGCGGCAAAACGGGTGTACGCATTTAAAGTACACCTGTGCTTTTTTTTTGAGGGTTACCTTAATGCACAGACTATGAAGAAAAATAAGACTTCATTCGCAACTAACTAACTCACTCAATCTCAATCACTTCAATTTCCTGATTCAATTGCGAAATAATGAATGAATTTCGTCGATGATTGTGATTTTATTAGATTTGAGATTATAATTTCGTCTCTAAACATTTTCTCGAAGTGGCAAAATAAATAATTACTCAAAAAGCAGGCGAGTACCGTTATCATTATATTGTAATCAAGAAACTATTGTATAATTGAATTAATCATTGCAGAAATTTGTGCGCCTCAGCTTTATTTTGCATTTTTTAGCTTATTGTTTGTGTTTTGCATTAGATATGTGCTTATTCAGATGATACGTGATGCCCTCTATAAATATGGTAAACTTTCTTTTTGTCGTGATGTTATGAACTTTAAGATCAGTCATTCTACTTTTCATAATGTTTCTGCATTGATGTTTGGGAAATCTGTTTTATTCTAATGGTGCACAGGAATCGCGAATTTCTCGATTGAGACCATACCTAATATACCTATTGGATTGAAGTTTGAAGCCATTCAAAAGTAAAGTACTGCAATATCTTTCAGAAGAAGTACCTAACTATTGAGTCTTCTTTTTGCTTTCTCTTTATAATTTAGTTACTCAACTATATAAATTGATATGGTCCTAAATGTTTACCATATAATTGTCGCCTTAGGGCCGGATAAAATTGGTTAAAACTGAAGAAAGCTTTAAGTATTTTTATTTTATGCTAGACAGAGTATGCTATAGCAATTTATGACATCATAAACCAGTCCTAAGGCTACTCTCTGACCACCAATACGCCATCAGTCGTTTTGTGGGAAAGTTCTAAGATGCTAAGTTGTCCATGGGGATCATCATCATGATGATGATGATGATCCCCATGGACAACTTAGCATCTTAGAACTTTATTGTGTAGTTGATTCTATAATTATTTTTTCAGAAAACAAATTATATTTTCTATCTATTACGTTTTACTTGTATTATTTTATATTGCAGCTATAGTATCATTATGATTATAGTTGGTCTATTGTGATCTGTGTATCTTGCTTATATTATCTGGTCTTTATATTTAACAGGTAAACATGTTAAGGTTTCGGCCCAAACTGGGGAGTGAGCGCAATAGCGAATGGCGCTGTTGCTTTTGTCTTCATGTACGCACAGGCACCATCCTGCTGGGAACATGGCACCTTGTAAGATTCTAACTTCTTTACTTTTAATATAAACTAACAGAGCTAAACATGGCTCTAGAGTGGTGGTGTACTACATTATCCAAGCTGGATGAAAGAGTTGTATTGATAGGAAGGGTTATAATCTGTAAAAGGGATGATACTCCGCCATAGTGGGTGATTAGCTGGGCGGGTCACAGACCAAGGTTGATGTTGGATGTCTGTATAATAAATTATGTAACTTTTGTTATGTGAAAAATGATACTTGGGTGATCAAGGACACTTTTAAGGTCTTATATAGTGCCATAGATGTCACTACACATGTTAGTTTGCATGTAACTGTACTCACACAGGAAACAATATTGCAATCCCAAACCACCAAACCTAACCTGTTTAGGTATGTCTATCAATAAAAAAAAATTAAAAAAATGTTTATACACAACTGTTATATTTTTGCAGATGCTACACCTCATAGCGTTAGGGTTCCTGGCTGCAATAGTGCGTGATCCTCGACTGCTTGATGAGCTGGAACGTGACTCTGTGCCCGTTGGGGACTTGAGTGACTTAGCGCGAGTCAATGATGCCATGCCCACGCCCCTGTCTAACGTGGAGCCGCCGCCAAGTTCTTTCCCGCAGCATGTTGGACAGCCGAGAGATCACAGCCTCATATATCGTAAGTATATCCCAAGGTAACAATTGTGTAGGCAATTAGAATGCGCAAACAAACATCCGAACTGACGCTCATTTATAAGCATAAACCCATTTTAATCGAAAATATGACACGTGTTGATATCATTGATTGTCAAACTCTATATTTAGCGAGCGAATATGCGGGCAAAAGCTACTAATATACAGTACAAATGTACGAAATTATACATATTTTGCCTAGTGAATACTTAATAGTAGCACCTTCTATGACTAAAAGTAAACCATATTGAATTAAATTTTGTTTTCCTAATTCTATACTTTAAATTGGGTATGTTCAATAAGAACAGACGATAAGGCGATAATGAAAAAAAATAAACACTGCAATTGGACTGTGACATTCAAACACCACCGATTGTGTAAAACAGCTGTGACCTTCTAGTTTTATAACAAAACTAACGATCCAAGATAGAACAAAAATGCGAACGTGCATGGTTTTTAAACATATAATACGTAAACATTGTCTATTAATCATAATTCATGCTTGTATTTTATACCATAATTAGTCAGACCATATTTTGTGTTAATTTTACTTTTATTACAAAAATATATAACGCCTATATTCCCCGAAGGGCTAAAGACAGAGGTGTACTGATCTACACCCACTAGGCAATAGGCTTCATTGTAAATAATCATAAACGCATGAGTCATGTGTCATGATAATACATACATATACTGCTAACTAGAAATAATACATCTATACAAATAAATAAAATTGACGTGTCTGTTTGTAATGTCAGGCAGAGAGTATTGATGTTTTACGGAGTTACTTAGGCTATGTAACATCAAGCTTTGACCCTTAGAAACTGCAAAATCAAAAGCGGCCAGCGAAACTGCGAGACACAGCTAGTAAAAAATATAAATATCAAACTGATTACAACTGTATGTGTACTAGATGATGTGGATGTGGGTGCACTGGTTACAGTGTGTACCCTGGCCATCACTTTCATGCTGATTTACGGAGCCGCGCTCGGCAAGCCTGCTCATCTATTGCCTTTCTTCTGCCTCCAGATTTTCGATTTTGCGATCACCGTGTAAGTTATTTTACCTTTCTTTACTAATACCTACTTAATACACTCTATATGTATTAGGTAAAAAATTCTTTGTATGTTAATTCGTACATTAAAACTAAAGTTTACATCATAACTAATAACGATCCGGCACATCACATGTCCATCGTACCACAACATATTATTGGGATCATTCTTAAGGGTATTACATCGCTCAAATCCCAAAAACACCCTAGGTTTAAAGAAGTTTCTAGATGAATCCTTATGTGCCTTTGCCATATAAAAAATATATGTTATACTTAAGGTCATCACAAATAAATTGTATTGTTTAATTTTTTCATAAAATTGCCCCATTTTTTTAAAATAAATCCAAGAAAATAGTCCTTTTCCAAACTAAATTGCATTTTGTCTCTTTAACCGCTTAATAGTTTGTCATAAATGTTATACCAAAAAAATTGTAATGACACACTTAACAACTTGTATTGTTTAATTTTTCCTATTTCTTTGAATATTTTTAAATAATAAAGAAAAACCCGAAACTTCACTAGCGCCCCCCGTGAAGCACCCCCGCAATGCCCGTGATGAATACTCAGGACGCGAATATCAGTGTCTCGACGACTCTTGCGACGGGTGGGCTGCACGTGCGTTATTGTTTGCAAATAAATTACAAAAGTGATGGTTGTTGAATGATTTTTGAATTAAGCAATATCATAAATATTACGTAGAAATTAAGTTTGTAAATATATTTAAAGTAGTTTATAATTTTGTTTTTGTTCTTGATCATTATCATAGACTAACCAGTAGTGTAATGAAATCTACGGGCGCACTCCTTTGTCTGGCTCTAAATGCCGACAATCTTTTACAATCATTTTAATTCAATTATACATAATAATCATGTTATCCAAAGTTTGAATGAACCTCGGAGTACCTAAGTAGGTACCGACTGAGATACTAGTTTATCTGACCTCGTAAGTAAGCTGACCTTTTATTTTATCAAAGTCTATATAATGCGAGCTCGGCTTATATGTATAACAAGCTATACCTACATCACCAGTACAAACTGACCGCTTATTGTATGGACAGTCTTTACAATGCGAGATCAGGTCAATAGGAGTTGCGTATTTTCATGTCACCAAAAGTCGTTATTCCCCTCTTTATCGAGACGTATTTCAAAATCCAAGATGGCGCACATCATTTAAATAAATTGATATGGGTGTCAATTTCGAGGTATCTTGGGGTACTGATGATGAAAATGGCATTGATTTTGTAATCCAAGATGGCGGACATTATTTTTCTTTATAAATTGATATGGGTGTCAATTTCAAGGTTTATCGGGATGCTTATTACGAAAATGACATTAATTTTGAAATCCAAGATGGCGGACATTATTTTCTTTATAAATTGATATGGGTGTCAATTCCAAGGTTTATCGGGATTCTCATTACGAAAATGACATTTATTTTGAAATCCAAGATGGCGTGCATTATTTTCTTTATATATTGATAAGTACCTATGGGTGTCAATTTCAAGGTTTAACGGGATGCTAATTACGAAAATGACATCAATTTTAAAATCCAAGATAGCGAACATTATTTTACTAAATATTGATATGGGTGTCAATTTCAAGGATTATCGGGATGCTAATTACGAAAATGATATTAATTTTAGATATATTTCAAGGCGGACATTATCTTAATTAGCATCCTGATAAACCTTGAAATTGACACCCATATCAATTTATTAAGAAAAATAATGTCCGCCATCTTGGATTTCAAAATTAATGTCATTTTCGTAATTAGCATCCCGATAAACCTTGAAATTGACACCCATATTAACTTCGACTTCGACTTTGACTTTGACTTCGACTTACGAAACTTTCTGCATTTCATGCATGTTTGTTTGCATTTTTTTTTCTCTGTAAAGAGAAACAAACATGCACGTCGTTACACTTTTAAGTGTCGTTTTTTTCCGTCTAGTCCCCTTTCGCAACGCGCGATAAGGAACTTCGTTCCAAAAAGTAAAGTGAATAATGTATCATGTAGTAGCACCCACACTCAATTTGATGAATGTTGAAAGCCAGCTCATCCTAGCTGTCTCCGTTTCTGAGAATCTAGAAGGACTTACCTGATCATCATCAGACCCTCAGAATGTATCATGTAGTAGCACCCACACTCAATTAGATGAATGTTGAAAGCCAGCTCATCCTAGCTATCTCCGTTTCCGAAAACCTATAAGCACTTACCTGATCATCATCAGACCCTCAGAATATATCATAATTATAGTGGCACCCGTATTCAATTATATGTAAATATAAATAAATGTTTTAAGCCAGGTCACCCTAGTTATTTTCATTAGGTACTAAAGTAATATGTAGAAAGGTGTAGGTATCCCTTATTTCAAAATTATCAAGAATTACCTATAATAATTATAGATGTAGGTAACTCGTACAAGACTTTTATCTAGAGGAACAAAATGTCTTAAATCTTTCAGAGAACGAATAAAATAGGTAAATACGATGACGACACTGCGACATATCTGTATTTTTGCTTAATCTTCAGTTCCTTTTATTGAGTACGATCAAATGTCGATAGATGGCGCTGAAGTAACAAATACTAGCACAAAAACCCGAATCCTCAAGGTCATTCGGCAATGTAATACCCTTAATTTGTTGCGTTGCATGATACGCAACAACTCGGTTCGCACGTGCGTACCACTAACGAACATCGAATACTCTGTTCGTCAAACATTTTTGCGGTGATCCCTTTAGTATGTTCTGTATGGACGGTGTTCGATGAGCTTTAATAAATTTTACCAACGGCTCCGTCATGGCTATTAAGATAGAGTTCACGACTGTTGTGCGCGAACTCTACTGGAACTATGTTCGGATTCAAGATGTTCCAAATGTTCAGATTTGTGTACGCACGTACGATCACGAACCTAGCGAATGTTCGTGATCGTACGTGCGTACACGGCTTTAGGTTGTGACAAAGGGAGCAGCACCCTTCTCTCTCTCAATCACAATAACACATTGTAGTGTGGGCTCAGTTTATCCTGTACTTACCTCAAAATTATACCGCTTGATTATGCATAATGCGTGACATGAGTTTACAACCTTTTTTAACTATTAACTATAGAAATAAGAAGACTAAGCTAAGCAATTATAATCCATACTTCCATACCTACTCGTAATTTAAATGCGAAGGTAACCACTCTCTGTGTGTCGTTCTGTCTATTTTAAACGTTTTCACGCCAAAATCGGTCAACCATTTTTGATGAATTTTGTTTGAGAGGTAGATTGAACCTAAGAGAATGACAAAGGTTAAAAAAGGTAGCCTATCTATCCTTTTACCAACTTCAAAAGCACGAGATTATCCATTCGACCCAAAAGTATTTAATATAGTTGGAAGTGAACAAATTTCGTATAATGTTAGTCTATATGGGATTCTAAACAGATATGCTAAATTTCATAAGCGTATGTTCAGGTTTTTCTCAGAAACTAGAAATTCAATTGCGATCATTCTTCTTTTCTACTGAATTAAGTATTCGATAGGATTGGCTATATATAGGGAGGGAGTATGGTTTGATAAATTTTATGGCGCTCAAAAATTTATTCACTGCTGCGGAGACGCAGTAGTGATCCCTACTTGAATACAGTTATATCATATATGACTATATTATTATCATACAAACACGTTGAACTCGTACCTATCCAGATATTTATGTATTAACATAAGTACCTATCACATTCGTGACGTTTTCTTATCGCAATTCAATGTTAACGTATTTATCATTTAGTCTCACCGCGACCGGGTACCTATGCTACTTGCGCTCCATACACCGGCTCGTGAGAGAGACTCAGCGTGTGCCTTGGCGAGCACAGCTCCTTAAATTGCCCGCGCCTGCCTTAGCGCTCGTCGTACTTTCAGCATTTCTAGTCGCCGTCCTACTTAAGGTAATGTACCAGTCATTTTTTACTTAGAAAATTACACATACAAATTGACATAATAATGTAGACACAAAATAGAAATACCTTTTTGTATTTTATAGGCATTTTCCATGCAAAGATTATTAAGTTATTTTAGTGAAGGAAAAATACGACCGCGGGCAGGATTCGAACCTGCGTCTTCTGGTTAAGTACACCAGACGCTATGACCGCTAACCCCCATCTTTTTATGACAGCAAGTACGATGTCGTACGATGCCAATGGCGGTAAGGTGGCATCGTACGACATCGTACTTGCTGTAAAGCATGTCATGTAGGTTCAGAAGCAAAATTTTCAACAGATGTCACTGACGTCGGCTCAAAGACGTAAATTAAAAATGTGAAGGCAAATTTCGACATGGCGGGTGGGAGTCGCGGTGGCTTAGCGGTCATAGCGTCTGGTGTACTTAACCAGAAGACGCAGGTTCGAATCCTGCCCGCGGTCGTATTTTTCCTTCACTAAAATAACAAAATAGAAATGTTTCGATTCTTCGACAATACACATAGGTCTAATACTTACTTCCGCTTAATTTTTCTTGTCGCAGCCATACGATATTGGGTTGATGAAGCCATACCGTGTGGCAAGTTTCTCTTTGTATACCAAAAGTGTCATAGAAATTGCGATTCATTAAATGTAACTTCAGCTAACGAGCTGACCTAGCTAGGGCTAAGTATTAACTATACTGATGAATTTATAATCCATTCCGCAGGGCTACTGCATCAGCGTAGTATGGCGCTGCTACAAGTACCTGACGATGCGCGCGCACGCTCTTCAGACTCCTTTCGTGATCTCAAGCGATGACGTGGTGACCACGGCGCAGCTGGCGCCGTACGCGGCTGCGCCCGCGCCGGACTACTCCAGCCTGCTTCCGGACTACGAGGAGGCGGTCAAGCAAACACCGCCGCCCTCGTACCGCGCAGCCACACTCATGGCTGCTGCTGATCCCTCTGTTACAACTGTTGTAAGTATATTTCTCCTTACGCAATCTTCCACACCTATAGGCCCAATATACGCTAAAATATATCTTGTCAGAGTATGTCTCTATTAATTAGTAGGTTAACAATTTTCAGAATTGACATAATAAGGAAACACAATCACAACAATATTAAAAAAATATAAATTTAATCTGTTTATTATTTTGAGGCGGTAGGGTACTGCCTCAAAATAATGTTTGGTGATAATATAGCATGCTGCTTATACTATACTTTTAATTTAGCAGGAGAGGTCACAGAGTGAGCAGCCACAGCCCCAACCTCAAACAACCAACACAATGGTGGTGCTCCCACAGAACGGCACGCAAACCCGCGTCTGAATCTCATGATTTTATTATAAACTGACAGCACCGAGGATTCAACTTTGTATGAAGGCACTTTAAGAGTTAATATAGTGCGACAAAATTGCAAAGGTTGTGCCTTTTGTTCCGCGGCTACAATAAACGCTTTTTATAAACAAAATAATTAATGGAACTCGATAGCAGGGCTACAAAAGAATAAGGTCCATTAAACAACCTTTCATTGTAAGCACTCATCCTAAAATAATTATTTAAATGCTCATTATGGAAGAAACTGTACTTGAGTACAGTAGAAGTCCAAAGAGTTTTTTACTAACCTCAATCCTCGATGCTTTCAGATAAAAAACGTTTTTTTTAAACTATTCGTATTTGACTTTCATGTAGTTGTATTTATTTTAGAGCAGTCACAGAGAAGGTTTTGTTAGTGTTTTGTTTTTGTACTTGTCCTTTAGATGGGATTCGGTTCCACAAACTTAGAACTATATCAATTGTCGTACCATGAGTATAGTGCCATTACGTTGATTATAATAAATTTTATTTTTGTACATCATTAAATCATTAGAATTATATTCCCTATCCAATCATAAGTACACCTTTCGAGACACCGAGCAAGGTATCTCATTTGCGTTAAATAGCTTGCTGTACTTAGTTAAACGTTCTATGTTGATTATATATTGTGATAATCTTAATAGTATCTTCTTGGGTGACTGACGCGAAATCACGAGAATTCTAATGCACATTGAGGTGCACTTGTAAGCATACATAGTATTACTGACATTCCTAATAAGTATCGCATTATTTGTTCATATAAAAATACGCCTGGCGTCACTTTGTGACATTACGCCGTCCATTTTGATTTGACGGTAGTGGTCTTAAATCTTGCCATTGAAATAATAAACCATGTTGCAGAATAAAGATGATAAACAGCAGTTGGCTGTCGCTATATAATGTAGATAAATACATTGTCAAGAATACTTGCGATCATCATAAAAATATCTACTTACCTTGTTTTTACCGATGTAGATAGAAATAAAACAGTTGTGTTAATAAATTATTTTATCTTTACAAATAAATAAAATTGATGTGTCTATTTGTAATGTCATAATAACAGCTTTTTACTAAACGCATATGAAAATATATACGATAATTATTATAGCTTTTTTTAGTTTTTGTCTGTTTGTTCTGGCTAATATTCGAAACGGCTGGACCAATTTTGACGGTACTTTCATTGCAGATAGCTGATGGTTAATGGAGTAATTATTACGCCATTTAATATCACGCTATGAAAAACATTAGTTGCGGCGGATGAAACTGTGGGGCACTGCTAGTTGAGAATGTAATAACTGATACAAAAGTGTGGTTTGTCATCTACTCAGGGTTATTATTAACTAGAGCTTGCAATATCCTTCTTTATAAGTACTATAACGATATCGCAGTAATGTAACTAAATTAAACTGAAAGGTAATAATTATTCATGCGAGTAATTCATTTAAAATTTTAGCTTGAGCATATCGTTGAAAAAAAATAATCTTCAATAAAAAAATCGCATCGTTACATACATTGGTGCCTTATCATATCGCAGGCAAATACGTGTATTGGTACCTTAACTTCTTAACAATCATTCTAAATAATTAAGGTACAAACTAATAAATTGTAACTGTACCTAGACAGTACCTAGATAGTATTGGGTGTGATGTGTTAGAAAATTGCTAATCTCATCGTTGCTTTACGTGGTAACTGTGTAAGGCACCGTAAGTAGTTTCGTCTTGGCCTAAATTGTTAAAAGTTCACACTTTTTTGGTTTTATGTATTTATAAGTCTCGTCCAAAAACTATAATAAATAAAAACCTCACCGGATAGTGACAGTTCCGTAGTCTAACTTCGACCGGTAGACAGTCTAGCACTAGTGGGGGTTAAATGTGTGGTATAGTAGTACAATGGCGGGCGAGACAAATCAAATAATTCGTAGATTATTTGCTCAGTTGCTAAACGTAAGTAGGTACAGTTTGTTCGTTGTTTTCTGTTTCAAACTGTCGCCCCGGAAGTCACTTATTATTTTTATACATAAATATCAAATTTGTAAGGAAAATAACCACTATTGCGAACATAATATCCTTCGCACCGAGTTTTTATATAAAAATTTTCCCACTACAAAACCACTTGCGGACAACTTCAGTTGTGTAAAATCATAGCGAACGAACTGTATTAACCCATATTGTTTATTAAAATATTTATTTTATCCACGGAAGAGATAAATCTTATTTATCTCTTCCGTGATTTTATCATTTACTACCAAATTTATAAATGCACTTATCGTTAAATTGACGTGTATAACTTATTACCTACTTACTAAATTATACTTAATGTAAAATATTCTTTAAATAAATCATACATAAAATGATGTCAAACTATTTTTATTTTCTACCTGCCTGTCTATGAGTCTTCACAGAATACAGGCTTCAGTCAGAAGGTCCTGCATACAATATTGCGGTCTCTTTTAGTTACCTGCTGTGGTACTTCAAAGTTACGTAACGACTTTACATAAGAATAAACTTCCACGGCAGCTCAGCTAAAGGTCACGTTGAGGGACCATGTGATTTACAAAGAATAGCCCGCTAGAGATGCGCGCGCAACACGCCACCCGCGTCGGCAGGTTTCAGTAAACTTTCGAGGGTGCGCGCTGGGATGACGCCGCCGTCCGTCGGGACGCGTGCCGTCGCCTGCATGCAGTCTCTATTTATATCGACAATTCACACCCCGTCTCCCCTCTCGCGACTGCGCAATACGTATCTGAAAACGACGAAAGTGAAATCTGCACATTATGATAACGCCCGGTGCACCGCGCTACTATAGAGGACTATTGCAGCAACTAAATCGCTAATTAGTAGGTGGAGGACACAGCAAGCCGGCGTGTAGTGCGCCGCGACGATGGCTGTGAGGCGTACGGCGTCGGATCTCTTCAGCACTGCGGTAGTTCTGCGTCACATATCAGCTGATTCGCCGGCGTGGGACTCACGCTCGTGACGTTTCTGTTCTGTCTCGTGCCCCGGACCGGCGGCGGCGCGATGGCGTCCACTATGCAGTTAGAGTTTACGCAGGCAATGACCGATTTCAAGACAATGTTCCCGGATATGGACGATGATGTTATAGAAGCCGTACTCCGCGCTAACCAGGGGGCGGTTGATGCTACTATTGACCAACTTCTAGCTATGAGTACGGATAATCAGAATGAAAGGTTGCGACTTGAAATGGAGCGCGTAGAAGGCAGCACACCATCTCGTCGCAAAGACCGGCGCTTAGGTTGCAAAGCCACAGACAACGGTGATGATAACGACACTACTGCGCTTGTGTAAGTATTAAAATAAATACTTATTTTTGTTTGTAAGAGACCTAGATACCAAAATAAATCCCTTATCAGAAAGACAAACACTAGGATCAATTTATCTCTCGGCCCTAAGTCCGTTGAAACGATTACTTCCTTGCAAAATTTTCTAATTCGAGGTGTTGTTTTTATGTAAGTAGATATACTTAGTATGTCTAAGTATATCTACTTACATATTGTACCGGTTGGTGAACTGACAATAATTCGGGCAACAGGTTATAATGGCTGGCATAAATGTTCAAACATTTCGGACCAAAGAAAGTACCGACCTAGCTAAGAGTAACTAGGCTAGATAAAAAACCATTTAGATAAGATATTATTATTAAAGGAGCAGACTGACATACCTACCTACCTACTTTGCAGTCTCAACAGGGAATTTGGAAAATGGTCAACGTCATGGAACAAGTCTGTTCAGTAAATTTTGTCTTCTCATTTTCTTATAGGGCGGGTAGGTACCCTCGTCTATATGCTGATGATGGGCACTAGGGAGGGTTTAGTGGGTTTTATCACTTCCAAAATTAGAACAATGTAATTTAGTTATGCTCCACATACACCATCAACCCAGAATATCTGAATAAAATACATCATCACAATGCTGCTTCTTCCTTACGATGATACTACGTTTGCCTTCACAATACACCTAGTACCTACACCTAAGTAAATGTTTTCACTCTCGACTGATACTCTTGCCTACCATTTTCTTGGAACATTGCCAGTGTGCAGTAGATTTACTTACTTAGAGGGCAGTATGCTAGAGGAATCTTGTTGTACCTATTGTAACACTTAGTGCAAGTGCTTTCTACCACCACTTATTGCCACTAATATTATTTATAAATGATAACTAGTGTTTATCCTAAGATCATGCAATTTTTTTAAACTTTTGAGTAGGTACTACGCGATGTGATGTTTTTACTTGCAGATTTCGGATTATTTCTAAAAATCATAGTATCTTTTTATAGTTTGATTGCTATTTTGAAAGACCGTAAAATTACTAACACCTAAATAAAGTAAGTACGGAACCCTTTCTGTACGGAAAACCTTCATGGATCGTCACATTCGCCACTTAGGGAGCTGGCAGGGTATGTCGGACTCGTACCGACTCAGAAGTGCACGTCACGAACTTGGAATCTGCCGTACTCGCCAGGGCCGTGACAAACCTCGTATACCTTAGTGGTAAATGGTCAAGTTTAATATTATCTCGTAGCGATTTTATTTTCAGAAACGTTGATGACGATTCAATTCCATTAGCTATAAGAAGAAAATGGGTGCCGCGAATGTTGGGACCCTTACCGCCGATGTTCCTGCGAATACCGCCCGGCACTGACGCGCGAATAGACCTTAGTTTAGAAATGGATGATGACCGAATTGCTACATTCCTTCAAAACGAGGAGTTTATGGCTGAACTTCGGTGGAATCAGGAGTTCATGGCGGCGCTAGACAGCGAACAAGGACAGAAAACAAAATCCCATGATGACGAGGCGGCATTTAAGGAGAGACTGAAAAATATGGGTAAAAGTGGGTACCCTTAACTTCCACTTTTAAAAATTGCAGTTAACCCTTCCCTGAAATATGTAAATAGACGATAACTGCTTTAACTACTTTTCTACTATTTCTAATTCTATTATTTAACGAGTCCCTATCCTACAATGAAAGTATAGGTACCTTTTTTTTATAATTGGTGCTTTTATAGAAACTAGCAATAGCTCATTTAGGTAACTACTTCGAACTTGAAAGTAGTTCCTCTAGGTCAGCGTTTGGGATGCAATAAATAGTCTAGCTAGTCAACAAGACCATGAAGAGTCCTTCATTCACATATCTACTTAGTGAACTTAGTTAACCCGTTTTTCTGTTTAGAACCACTTGTCTAGATTATTATTGCATCCCAAATTATGCTTAGATACGTTTATCCTTATATAATTGTTCGAAATAACTCTGCTTGTGTGAACTTAGCCGTTCCGAAGCACTAGTAAAATCGCTTAATTAAGTATTTTTATACAATCATATCTAAATATCGAAATTAGTAAAGAAAATAATCAAAAATGTGAAACACTTCACCGCAATTGTTTTAACACCGATTCTTTCTATTACCTAAAATTTACCACTGCTAAACCACTTGCGGACTACTTCAGACAAACGAACTTCAAACAAACTGTATCTACCTACATTAGGATTATTGTTTCGATTACAGTGTCCCGCAAGAAGTTTGCACAACTATCGAGGATGTTCAGCCGGGGCGGGTCGCGGCGTACGGGCGGCGCTCGGGCTCCACCACGCGGCCCGCCTGACAGTCTGCTCCTCCAGGAAGAGCACAGTGATGACGACGAGCACCCACAACATCACGTCAAAATATAACACTTTGTACCTAACTACTCCATGAACTTGAGGTTCAGCAAAAACGGTAGAGGGGATAGCCTGAAACGTAGTTACAAGGTTACGGATAAGACTGGGTCTATTTGGTATATTTAGGAAAGGAATATGAGTTTTATGTAAATGAGCAGTTCAATGGATCAGTCAGTTTCAGCAATTAATATAATCGAATTATGAAGTAAAAAAGGCATGAACATAGGTAGGTGGGTAGGTACCTACTTAAATTCAATATTAACTATGTACCTACTTATAGTTATGGTTTATAACATTGTAAATAAAACTTGGATGAATAGCAATGACAGCCATGCACAGAAAGCCTCCTCATGGGGCATTATACACGAAGTTCCGTACCCCAGCCATTTAAAGACAGGTTTGTTTGTTGTTGGTAATCATAATATTTGTCATTTCTCTATGGTAGTACTCGTATAAAATATTTCTTCTATAGGTGTCTCTCCCATTTACTTATCCATAAGTGATTAATGTCGCATTGGACATACACATAACTAATTACAGAACTTATTGGATGCGGCACTTGCATTAAGTCGATTTTCATAGATTGTAATTATTCAATTTGGGATGCATGGTGCTCAAGAAAACGCTACACCTGCAAGGGCACAATACTAAGTACTCCGGTAAACCGCAAACCGCAAAAAAGCTGTATTTTCCCCGATTGAAGCATGCTTAATATTTTATTACAAAAATAATTTTGAAAAAACCTATAAATTGTAGAGTTTTAACCATTTAAAATTGTGAACATTAGGTATCTCTTCCGTGGGTATCACTATAGTTTCGTATAAAAGCAGTTGGAATCTGTAATCTACAACAATTTTGTCCTCTATTCAGAAAAACGTGATAAAACCAAAAATATAATAGATACCTACTTATTAAAGTACATATAAAACTACTATACCTTATGCATCTTAATTTAGATATACTTATTGTGTATGTACATACTATATATTCACGGTATATCTAATTTAAAACAGGTGTCCCGTTTCATGAACACAGTATACTAACGTCTTTAGAGGACTAAAAAAATCTTGACATAGGGTATGGGTAGAGACGATTTCAAAGAAAGGCTGATCAAAGGAAAGTTGTAAAAACTAATCATGTCATAGCTAGGTATTGTAAATAACTGTTCTAATAGATTAGTAAGTAGTCCGCTTCATTGCGATCTACGAATTTGAGTGCCGTTAGAGATAGATACTCGTTAGGTTAAAATATTGATCAAAATCAGACAAATGACAGGTAGTACACTGGAACTACTTTTGCTTGCACTATTGACCAGAATAACAGAATAAGTACATACAAAATATACTCGCGTTTACTATCCAACTGCGGAGCTTATCAAGTGTAATCTTAGCGAGAGCGTGGTTTCCCGATTTGGATTAGGTAGGTATATACTTAACTATTATTTCAGGTTCACATTTAATACCCCCCTCCCCCCTCCTATACAAATAATACCTACCCACACTTGCATGTTTCAGTTCTAGGAAAAGAAACATTTTCTCATGATGATAGCATGAGAAAATGTTTCTGCGAATAGCAGTGCCAGTGGGCAGGTAAATTAATTAAAAACACATTATTTTGTTTGTGTTTGTTTGTCGTATAATATTTTTTGTGCAACTAATTATGTGCCTATGAACTTGGTAGTTTTGAAACTTTTGTATTTCATGCCATTGAGCTGTAAATAGATAAGTAAATTACCTTTTAATAAGGCTGCGGATAAATTGCGACGAACTGTATCGTAGAAAATGAATTCAAACTACAAAATCCACTTTGTGTAAAAGCATAGTCTACATTACATTGCTTTTGTGTCTACGTGAGTAGACAAGGTTTTGCGAAAGTTACTTCAACCAATAAATAAGTACACACGTCTACACGTCAAGTTAAGTAACTATTGTAAGCTGACCTCGCATTGCATGGCTTTCCCTACAATGTCAGATCAGCATAAATAAGGAATATGCACTTGAAACAGATGAGGGTAATATTTTTTTTGGGTACTATTTTGTATCCTCATTAGGTACGTCTCTATCAATATTTCTCTTATTTTATTTCTTTTTCGATGTGAAAATAATTATTGAAAAGGGCAAAAAAATATGGGAAATTTAAAGCGGTTGAAAAGGAGCGTTATTGGTCAGTCGCACGATTTGACCAATGGCGTCGTCGAGTGTGACGTCAAAGTCTTTGTGTATGTCCCTGTCAAAAGCGCTTGTTCTGTTCGTAACGAACATTTCTTTGACGTCACGCGCCAAGCCCCCCGCTATGGCGCGTTTAAACGCTTGAAAAAGTTTGAATTTTGTTAATAAATAAATATATAGGTACTTACTACATTTTTATTTTTGGTGCCGAATATTATTTAACAGTAATAAAACGATATAAGCTATCATAAAATATATAAAAAAAACCTGAGCATAGGTACTCCCTATTACAAAAGTATAGATTGAGGTGTAGCCGTGCGTACCTAGTAACTATAACCTGTGCTACTGCTGTACTAAGTACCTGCGTAAGCAAATACCTCTACGAAGCAGCTACGAATACAAACTTATCTGCTACGTGATTGCGGTTGCGGACAGTGATGTTAACTTATTTATTCTACTATAATAAAATTCTACTTACTATTTATAAAATCGAATTTATTATTAACCATTTTAGCTACTAGCACTGATTACCTAGATGTACACTTAAAAAAAAATTAGCTGGTGCTGTCTGAGAGTTAGGTAGGCTTAATCCAACAATGTTTGTAACATTATTTATACTTATACCAATTGAGTCATTCATATCCATCAAAGATATCAACTAGATATCCATAGATTTTTTCAAGTAGGTAATAGCACTTCTGAATGAATTACCTAATTAATAGTCAACCGTTATTGTCAATTGAATAAAATTATGATCAGCATAGGTACGCACTCCATTGCGTATTATAAATATATAACTGCAGAATTGGTATGCTGCCTAAGCCGTAATTAGTTTACGATTTCTATGCGAACATGGTATTATGGAGTAGTTACCGCAGGCATAAGGAGGCAGTGAATCATTGTGCGGTTTGCACACGATTGCCGACGATGGACGCATATCAAGACTCATCAAATAGTTCGACGAAGCAGAACGGGAAAGTCGTAAGCATTGAGACGAATGAACGATGCACATGCAAAGACTAATAAAATCAATTTAATAGGTTGAATAGCGAATTTAATATTTTCACTCAATATTAATTTATAGTTCGGCTACTTACCTATGGAACCATGAGAAAAAAGGTAAAAAGCACCTACATACTTATTAAATAAAATACTCATAGCTCTATAGCCATTTTCAAGATTAAGTCTAACCTAGCATGTACACACGGCTGAACATCAAGCTATACAAATATTATTTTCATAGGTCTTTATAATTATTCGTAGGTCTTTACCTATGAAATTGCCGTTCTGCAGTACTGGCCATTTCAAATCAAAATAATTTTTGTTTGGCTAAGAATTCTAATTTCAAATTAATTTTATTTTAAAAACATGGAATTCCTTTTCCAAAAGTAATCATTTGTTTATTGATTAGTGTTACATTTTCATCGCATTTCAATCTTTTTCGTCATCATGGATACGTTAAAAATTCGAGTAATTATGGAATATGAGTACCGTCGTGGCAGCAACGCGGCACAAGCGGCACGCAACATCAACAACGTTTACGGAGCTAACACTACAAACCAACGCACCACCTGTTATTGGTTTGCTCACTTCCGTTCTGGGAATTTCGACCTGAAAAATGAACCTCGCGGTCGTCCGAAGACTTTGGTCGACAATGACGAATTAAAGGCGATTGTGGAAGCTGATGATACACAAACGACGGCTGAATTAGCAGCAGCTTTCGACGTTAGCGTCAAAACAATATTGGTCCATTTGCATCAAATTGGCAAGGTAAAAAAGCTTGACAAATGGGTGCCCCACGAACTCAATGATCGCCAGCGCGAAGTACGCGTCGAAACGTGCCTTGCACTGCTCAACAGACACACAAATTAAGGAATTTTGAACAGCATTGTTCCCTGCGATGAAAAATGGATTCTGTTTGATAACCGCAAGCGCTCAGCAAGTTGGTTGGATCCTGGTTCAGCACCTAAACAATGCCCTAAACGAAAACTTACCCCTAGAAAAATAATGGTCACTTTGGTGGTCTAGCGCCGGTGTGATTCATCACAGCTTCTTACCGAACGGGGTGAGCATTACTGCAGATGTGTACTGTGAAGAACTGAACACAATGATGGAGAAGCTGGCACATCTCCAACCAGCATTGGTCAATCGCTCGTCTCCGCTGCTCCTGCACGATAACGCACGACCTCATACTGCACAGCAGACGGTCTCCAAGTTGCAAGAACTGGGGTTGGAAGTTCTCCGTCATCCGCCCTACTCACCAGACCTTGCGCCTACAGACTACTACTTTTTCCAGAATTTGGATAACTTCTTGGCGGGAAAAAAATTCAATACCCGAGAGGCAGTACGAAATGCCTTTGAAGAATTTATTGCCTCCCGTCCAGCTGATTTCTTTAAGAAGGGCATCAAAAAACTGCCACTGCGTTGGCAAAGATGCATTGATTGCATGGGTAATTATTTCGATTAATACAAATAAAAAATACATGAAAAAAATTCGTTTAAATTTTTGCATACAAAACGGCAATTTCATAGGTAAAGACTAGGTAAAGACCTAATATTTACTATTTTTTAAAGGCGGTTTTACTTTTTTGTTGAAATTATTTTATGCCAGTTACCTATGCTTTTCGCTCATTGTAGCAAGTTATATTAAGGCAAAGGTGCGGAACGTGGACGGATTTGAACGATCACCTTAGAAATGAGTATCTACACGACAGCTCCCCAGCGTGCTCTATGTACGCTGGCAACTTCCAAAACCATCTCATACAAACTCATTTCACCTTGCCTTTGCTTTCAATCTTAAGAAAAATTAAAGGATGATGTGAAACTCTTGTTATACAAGTGTTTTAAAGTTGTTGGAAGAATCGGCCGGTCCGTCCAAAGGTGTACTAGTTTAGTTGATTTTAATAAATGAATAAATGTTTTTATAACATTACAATTCACTTTCAAATGATCTTGTAACATGCTAAAGAAAGTCACATTATACAAAATAGGTACTTACAGTATGTTTCCCTCAACCTTGTTGGTAGTACCACCACTGTGATGACATACATTTTCTATTCTAATGACCGGCACATGTGAATAAATGTCGAGGTACTTTGTTAAATAAGTCTCGTTCATACATAGCGTATAATTAAAAATATTACGAGAGTTTCTCATCCGGAAAATACTGAGCGAAACTCGGAATATTTTAAGACTTTCATGAAATAAAACAGTTGCCATGAATAAAACATACCCATCTGTGTCGTTATGATACAGACAGTAGGTATGCTTTAACCATTGTACCCATTTAGCTTAGGAGTGCAATAATAATCAATGGTCTCTTCTCCAATCCAATCTTGGTCCAGTCAACCTGACGACATCTCATTCTCGCAAGTTTGAATTACCTGAACACTTGGAGAATCGTGGAAACCACTACACACGTTACCTATCTCTGCAGTCAGCACTTGTTTAGGGAACATAAGTACTGATACGCAATCATCGCACGTTGAATCATGGTCGCGCGTTCATTCCGTTCAATGAAAGCGTGCCACTTGTACCACTGAATCTACAGTTCATTATAAGATTACTACCACAGATATAAGTTATATTTCTATGATTACTACACTAGAAAATATAAGACTGTTCCTAAAATTAAGCAACTTTTAATAATAGTATACCTACTCCAATTGATTTGTAGTCTGTTTCTAAATCGTCTACTTCTGGCAAAGTCTAATGTACCGAGACCAACTGCAAGGCCGCTGCGCGTACGCTGCGTACCTTTGCTACAGACAGAGACAGTTTATGTATAGCCTCCGGCAAAGATGCGTCTGCGCATCGAGCACGTGCACTCGTCACGCATCACGGACACCCAGAAATTCGCTTAGTTTGTCCTGAGACTCCATGCCACTCGCACGCATGGAGGCCTGGTGCTTTTCCCGCGCAAGTGACTATGAAAAAACAAGCTGATACATTTTTGACGTGGGCTTGGCCGTTGTGTTCTCGATAGCAGATCTAATAAGAAGTAGCAGCACTGAAAAAATATTTTCGTAAGTGTCTTCTTTTAAAGGCCGGCCGGTTAGGGCTTTGACCGTCACCGGCGCATCGGCTCCTCGGGGCTAAAAGAGTTAAATCGATCTATACTGAACCTGTTGTTCACCTTGTTAAGATCGATGAACTTCTTTTGCTCGAATGATTTGCAATTCAAGCTTTTAAATGTTTGGTCTGTTAAGTCTATACTTAAGTGATATATTATGAGAGCTGCTGTTACCCACCTTATTTATTTATTTTATTATTATTATTCTGCAGTTACATTCTGAGCCTGCCTTGCTGCGTGTCTCTTTATGCCCGTGGCTTATCCCGCGTAGGATCCCGGTTATACCGCGAAATGATAATGTTAATTTAATCGGGAATAATATTCCCGATTCTAATGGTGTAAGATTGATTAAAATCGGTTCAGCAGTTTCAGAGTTTATCGATTACAATAAAACAAATCTTTCCTCTTTGTATAGATACCTATAATAACCTGCCTACATATATTAATTTGTAAAACATATGAACATAATGTGTAAGCAATACTTACCACTAAAAAACTTATTATTAGATAGGAAATGAAATACTTATTAACATTAGGATAATAAGTATTTCATTCTATTCTTTATTTCATAACATTCATTGTTGCTTGTATGCTCTCTATGGATTCCAAAACCGATTTTGATGTCATATTCAGCGAGTGTTCCTGTGAAGTTTGATAGCAATAGTATACATCTATACTTTTTTTTTTTTTTTTAAATAAAAGCTTACTAGCAATGTGGGTAACACATTACTAGTATTCTTGTTAACCCCTCGTGCTAAGCTAAATGCTTGTGTTACGAGTGGGTTCACGTCGGTAGTGCAATGGGTGAGGTTCGAACCGGCAACCACATGATCGCAAGTCCGACCCCCTAGCCATTAGGCTACCGCCGCTTCAACTTCCCGCTTCATACTAATATTATAAAGAGGAAAGATTTCTATGTAAGCATGTTTGTTACGAATTGGCTCAAATAGTACTGGACCGATTTTACAAATTCTTTCACCATTTGAATGCTACATTATCACTGATTAATATAGGCTATTTTAAATGCAAGAATAAAAAGCCCGCCCATGCGAAGTGGGACGGACCACTATTAATAATAAATACGATAACTAAAGAGTTAAATCTTATATTTTTAAACATCGACAAATAAAAACCAAATAATTCTAGAAATAACATCTCAGTCCCATTATACCAACCAAACAGTCCAAATTGACGTGCATCCATTATATGTTGCACATCCACCGATCGAAACAAGTTCTTCTGGATGTAATTTAATGTCACCGCTATTGATATATATAATGCTATTTTGGTAACCAAATGCTTTTTTTGCCTGACCGGGCCCATCATTTTCCCTAATGGGCCCACGATAACGGGTCTATAGAACATCATCCAGTGATCAAGTTTATCTATACTAATATTTTATAGAGGTTAAAATAAAATTTAAAAAAAAACGTTTATTTCAATTACAACAGGCTTTTTGATACATTGCTTGTATTAGGAGACTCCGCGCTTCCACTTGTCACTTTTATGCAATTGAAATATAGACAATGTAAACATGCAAAATTATAAGAACTTAAAGATTATAAGGATTTAAAGATTTTAAAGATTATACAAAATGCATTACAAATAAAAGAACAAACGAAAATTAGGCAGAAAAACGCCAGAACACTCGTGTACTTGTGTGGTATGTGTATAATGAGTGAGTGTAAGAGTGAGTGTGGGTGTAAGTATGAGCGTTTAGGTTTAGGTTTTTTTTATTATTAGGATGAATTAGTCACGCTTTCACGCTTGGACGAGGCTAGGTCCTAATATAGGTTACGCCTTGTCGGTTAGAGGTAAAGTTTAAGAGGTTGTAAGGTGTAATCTCTGGAACATACTGAAAAGGTTTTGAAAATTCTTTAACCGAATGCTACATTATTCCTGAGTGACATAGGCTATATCGGGTGGCGATTAGGTTATCACATTAAATTAAACAGCGGTCATTCCAAGTTATCATTAGTCTGTTTGAGTAATAAAATAAACAATTTTACTAAAAATAAAAAACTAAATTTTTCAAACAAAATAAATACCGTAAATATTGGCTCGAAATAAATCACCCTCAATAATATCAGTATACTGACCTGTAAAAGCGGCAACGTCGCCAACGTCGCCGCCGCCGCCGCGGCGAGTAAGTACCTACATACTTGCAAGTAGGCATAGGATAGGACGCTCGGAGCGATAATATCAACAATTCAACACAAACTTTATGGTATTCTTGCACAATAATAATAATTCAATTTAATAAACCTACACTTGTCCAAATGTTCAATTGATTAATTAAAATTTACGTTATGGCCGCCATGCAACTGAATGCATATGAGCACCGTCATAGGTAGGTACGATATACCTCTGTCGGTATGTTCGTAACACCAGCAGCGCTGTTTTGGTTGCATTCAATCAACCATATCGGTGTACTCTGATGATAACGTATGCTCACCCACTTTCACTAACTTCACTAACTAATAAAATGTCTTATCACAAACAAAAAATGAGAAAAGCGTCCGATCTCGCAGGAACTGTCACAACACTTAACTAATCTACAACTAATAATAACGTATCCAACAAACAAAACAAGAAATTTACGAAAATGTTCACAAAACAATTACAATAAAAATACGAAGGGCGCGTGTGCGAATAAGCAACACACGAACTATCCTTAAGGACCCCGGAAGCGTACTGAATCAATCGCTCCGCACGCGCCGCCGCTTCCGTTTATTTACTTTGTAGTCGCGCGCCGCCGCCGCCGGCGCCGACAAAGGACGAATTCTGACGACACCTACCCCCGTATCGCGCATAGAGATTTATGCCTTAAACTAATATTTTTAAGAACGTTTTTTATTTATCTTTTGCTGTGGTCCCTTATCTTTTAATTTTGCGCATAGACAAGGCCTAATAGTGTTAGTTATAAGGTCAATTTTAGCTTAACTAGTTTAAGTTTCTAATAATTGTTAGTAATACGGAACGGCAACGTTTGAATTTTCTCGGGTCTTTGAACTACTAGTTTAGGTCAGGTGATTATCGTTATTCAATACATGATGTTGTTAAATACTAAAATGGAAAAAACGATCCCAGGGCTAAAATGCTTATTGCACTTATTTTTTTCAGTTGTGTATGGTCAAAATACGTTATGTAGAATATGTGGTTGCAATTAATGTGATAACCTAATCTCCACGCGGTATATTATCCCGTAAAATTAAAAGAAACGGGCGAAGCCACGGGCGGAACGGTACCTAGTATTTTTTTTTAAAAAGGTACATGGAAAGGATCATTATAATATACATCATGATGTATGCAAACCACATCATTCTGGGCCGTGCCGGTGGAGCATCCGCTGTCCATAAACGCATAGCTGAACAACTTTACTTTCATTTACATATTGCAAGCGATTATAAATTATCGGGCTGCAAGCTATATTTTGCGCAAAAAATACACATGAACCTTACTAATTTATGAGCAAGGAATATGAAATTATAGCTCTGCATCATTGATACTATATTTTTCTAGACAGTGTTATCTGAACGGTTAGCCGAGTTGCATGATATAGTGGTCTTAGTTTTCTAAATTAAATCACATGTTACAACCGACCTCAATCTGACCAAAATTTAAAATATCAGTTTTCCAAAAGTTTCTCAGGATTCAGACAAAATGTGACGATTTACCTGGCTTTTACTATCACTAGCAGTACCTAAATGCTAGGTAAACAACAACAACGTTAAAATACTTTTAGAACCAAACAAAATATATAAAATTATCTTCATTCGAAAAAAATTGAGATTAGTAACATGGAAGTTTATTCGAAAAATGTAATACAGACTACTAAATGATAAGGATAAAAAATTCAGTGATTAAAAAATTTCGCCTCAGGCCGGTTTCGAACTTGCGGTCGCTCCGGTTAAGTAGGTACACCGACGGTTTTGCCATCTAAGCTACACAGGTTGGAATCCTGCCTGATGTCGAATTTTTCTTTCACTATTTACATCTTTAAAGATATTTAGAAATCGAATAAAAAATAAACAGCCCCAAAAGGTGAAGGAAAACATCGTGAGGAAACCGACATGTCCTAGAAACAAAAATTCGAATAGGTACATTGTGACATCTACCAACTTGCACTGGGCCCGCGTGGTGGATAACGTTCCACTCCCTCTCACCGAGAGGAGAGGAGACATGTGTCCCAGCAGCATTGATACGAGGAAGTACATAAAGTAAATAAGTATACAAATACAGATAGGAAATTAAAAAGATAGATTGCCAGCCACTCGAAGGCAATGCATTATTCCCGTCAGGTTGTTTAAATCTAATTGACTAAATCCGATCATTAATTATTTCGCAAGTTCGCAACGCAAGACAGCATGTAAATTATCTTCAACTAGTACATAAATTACGTAAGAAATTACCTATACATTATGAGGTCGCAACCTCTTTACGATCATAACGTATCTCCTCAGACTTCCTTGTTCGCAAAACGACCTCGTAATAGCGCTCGCAAGGGCTCTGGGCAATGAAAATCAAAGTAAATGTCCAACAACAAAATAGCTCAACGATCATAAATCAGTGTTTACGACGACGCGACACCTTGCTTGGTATCCTGCGGGTTGGCCGATGGGCTATTCCCGAGCCAAACAAAAGTCCGTAAGAAAGCAAAAATAATACCCTGAGGCAATAAATTCAGAATTTATTCAGAACATACATTACTCTTGAAAGACCATGCCAACATTCAAAGCTATTTAACTTGTGATTTGTGGAGGTGTGTGGATAATAATAATTCAGACATAAAACCTGTTTTGTATCAGGAAAATAAGGGCCCAAGTTTCGGGGAACTAAGTTTTTAGGTATCAAAGATTGGTGCTCTTTGATACCTAAAAACTTAGTTCCCCGAAACTTGGGCCCTTGGGTTTTATATTCCACATAATGGCCACATTTAACACCAAGTCACAATAAAGAAAAAACAGTGCTTTATTTCTGGTAGATACTATTAATGCGGTGATGTAAAACTAGTTGTGTAGTTGTGGTAGGGCCACGCTGTTGTGGTAGGGCCACGCTGTTCGCAGCATGAATGGGCCGGCTCGACCGGGGAAGTACCACACTCTCGCAGAAGACCGACGTCCGAGTAGTAGCGTTTCGTTACTGCGCTTCGTTCGGTGAGCGAGAGGGCCGGAGGCCCAATTCCTCCCCCAATCCCCTTCCTTCTCCTTTTCTCCTTCCCCTCCCTTTCCCTAAATAGGCTCGGCAACGCATCTGCAACTCCTTTGGTTTTGCAGATGTCCATGGGCGGCGATGACTACTTACCATCAGGTAGCTCGCCTGCTCGTTTGCCGAGTTATTCCATAAAAAAAAAAAAAAAAAAAAAAAAAAAAAAAAAATTGTTTACTACCTAGGTCACTGACCTCTATATGCTAATATAGTAGGTATATAGAGGTTACACAAAGTTTGCACAGAGGTTAGGTATACAGTATTGAACGATCCATAATTATAATTTTCTCCATCCGTAGTTATTTATTAATTTTACTCATTTTAGCTCAGAAGGTAAGATGTGACTTTTTTTAACTTTTCCTAAAAATTTTCTAATTATCGGCTAAAAAAACATTGATAGCTTGTCGTTCAGCGAGTAAGGTAAGCTAGGTAGGTAGTCTAGTCAGGCGTTCACCAGGCACGGTTCTTCGTTGAATATCTGAATAGGATCGGACGCGAAGCAACGCATTGCCACCACTACGGTCACCACCGTATATACCTATACCAGGATATCTAATGCCCAACACATGCTTGGAGAATGTCCTGCATAGGAGTCAACGGAAATTGGACATGACTCTCTCTGCCGCCGGTGGAATCAGCCACACTGGTAGAATTCACAAATTAGGGGGCAGTAGCCTCCTTCTGCAAGACTGTTACGGTCCAAAAGGAGGGCGCCGAGCGGGATCGTAATAGAAAATGGTCCCGCCCTGAAGTGCCATGCAAAAGAGAAGCAGAGAGAGAACGCGCGGCGCACCGAACTCTAGCCACAGAATATTGTGATATAGCCCAGGATAACCCCTGCCTATTGTCATTAAAACGATATTCGGGGCCTTCTCAGGGCGTGGGCGGGTACTTAGAGTGGGGGCTCTGGGTGTCCATCAAACGCTGAAGTCGTGAACGGATGGTCGGATGCGGCGACACGTACCTAATCGTCACGTGCCACTGTGAGGTGACCACACAGAGATTATGTGGGGGAGAGTTCCGGAAGAATAAGATAGTTCCCAGACCCTTGCGGACCCGGACCTCAAAACATTGTGCCTTTCGTAACCTTTTGAAATTTCAAACAACATTTGTGGATTTTGTTATTCTTCTTCTTGCCTTTCCATTATATATTCACCAAAATATTGTATTTAAAGTTAAGTAATCATCCACTCAAATTATGCAGTCAAGAAAGGAAGAGGCATTTTTAGTTCGCGCATCATTCATCAATCTTAAACGGACAGCCCAATGATAGCTCTGATCTAATAGCATGCCGACATGAAATTTGCAAATAGAAATCCGCTGTGTGTGTATGTGTATGTGTGAAGAAGAGTAATTGAATATTTACCTCTAGGTATGTAGGTACGAGTAGGTAGTCCTCATAGTAATATTTAAGAAATAAAAAAATCGCTTTTAACATGTCCATTTGTCGCGCACAAATTTAAGTCATATGGTTTTGATTGTCAGAACTCAAAGAAATTAATAGTCTTTGTCAGAACTAGACCAGATTGTGGACCATAAGGGAAGCGTCAGCTTTCAAATAAAAAAAGAATCATCAAATCGATTCACCCCTGTTCACCCAGTCTAAAGTTATGACGTAACAAATACTTATAAAAAAATACAGTCGTCAATTGGACTGTATTTTTTTCCTCCTTTTTGAAGTCGGTTAAAAAGAAATCCCACAATTCTAACTAATATCATAAATGCGAAAGTGTTTTTTTTGTTTGTTACGCTTTCGCGCCGAAATGGCTAAACTGACATTGATAAATTTTGGTACAGAGATAGATAGGACCCTGGAGACGGTTATTGGCTACTTTAAATACCTATTATGATTGATAAAAAGTAAATTAATGCGAAAAAAGCCGCGGGCAAGAGTTGCCTTTTCACCTTGGCTGACAAATGACCGCTAATGCCGAACATGAACAAGGTAAAAAAAAATATTTTTTCTGTTGAAAAAAATGTAGGTACTGCCTGGCGTTGGTGTTTCTGAATAGTTTTTGGGGCAAAGGGCGGCAGTGGAGTTGTTCATGTTTGTTGTTTCTTGTCAATGTTCAGAATGAATTCTAAGGGCTAAATGCTTAGAGAGTGCGGCAATTGAGTGTGATATTTTGTATTCAATTTCCAAATCAATCAGTGTGTTATTATTGGGTTTTTCTTGTAGCAGCCATTAAGAACATGGCAAGATGGCACGTAAAATATACTAGCACTGTGTGTGAAGGTTGTACATCAGTACCTTCACTTCTGCCTAATCCTTCGAGGAATGCAGATAGTTTATTAGTTATGCGAATCTTAATATATTCCAAAAGTATTGGCGTTGCAAATTTGCAATATAGCAACATATCGACCAATCCCTTTCGCCAAGCTCGATAATCAACTACGGCAACATTTTCACCAAAGTTGGTTTTATGTGCGAGGTACGCAACAGTTCCATTGTTTTTGGAACTACCTACCTAAAAAAATAAGAACATAAATAAAAAAAAAACTAAAAAGTAGTAGGCATAACAAATATAAAAATAGAATGCCTTCCTCCTCTTTCCTAAATTGCCGGGGCAAATTTTGGGGGGTTAAATTGCAGGGTCCATGATTGATACCTACTAAATTACTGTTTAACACCTGTTAACATTGTGGAGTGCAATGAATATATTGAGTATTTTTTTTTAATAATTCAGTATAATAAAACACATGATTCGTGTAAAAGTATTGCTTATGTGGTGAGGCTCCAGGAAAATAACAATTGTCGTAATTTAAAGATAATAGGCAGCACATAGAAAGTGGATGGTCACGACTACGATGATACAAAAAAACTTTTGAATTATCCGTTGTTTAAGACACATAAAAAGTGTAATGCGGTTTAGTCAATCAATTACTACAGTAGGTACGAAGTATATTAGCAGTAAGTAAGTAATGCTTTTGAATAACTCAATGTCTCAGACTAGGCCTTAAATCTGTGCTCAATGTGATTCAAGCACGCTTTGAAATTGCATATCGTTATCTTGTGATGTGAAAGAAAATGCATGATAGGTGTAATATACTATTACTCAATCAATTTTTGAAAAATCCTATTGATTTTAGTTATAATAGTTTAAAGTTGCAAGATTATTTTTTGGACTTACATTCTTATTTTTAGTAAAGTAACGATTGCTTATTACTGAACCTCTGACTTCGATTTGTTGCATGTTTTCAATGTCACTTCGCAGTCGACTAATACCTAGACATCAGGTATGTGATGCTTACAATGTGGAGTTAACATTTCAGTGGACAAGTAGGTTACTGACCCTGATGCATCATAAACGGAATAACTATTTGGCAAAATATATCTACCTATCTCTACGAATAAATAGAGTATTATTTATTCGTAGACCTATCTACTATTGTTTTACAAACAAAAGACGTTCACGTCTTTATTAATTCAATTTGTTATTAAAAATAAGTCAGTATTAGGTACATACAAGGTTGGTACTTTAACAACTTAAGAAGGCATTAAGATCATTACAGATTGTATCATCCACTGTATCACTTCAGTGAATGAGCGATGCAAGTGAAATATCAGTTAAATAATTGTCTGTAACGGAGGAATGTGACGTGGCAGCACTCCTAGCACTCAGTGGTGTTGGTGTCTCCGCCACACAATCAGTTCAGGCGAGTTTCACTCCGAGTATTCGTGCTGTTACTTTTACAACGCGCTGCCGCACACGAACAACGCTCTGTTTCCCTAAGTCTCATTGTTTCTACTTTGCGCACTGTCAAAGGAAAACTTTGACTTTCCACTGTGCGACCAGAAAGACCAGCGTGATGAACATTCGCCACTTTGTATAGTTAGGTACGCGTTATACTTAGGTATTACTAGTGGTCGCCCTATGATCGATAATTCGACCGCAATATTTTTCTATTATGCCATATCACACTCTCCTCCACGCGCGCAATGTGCTTGAAAAGGGGTACAAAGTTTTTTCTTTACTAACACGTAAACAAAAAAAGTTGTTTAGAACGAAAATAAATATCTATATAAGTATAAGTATAAACGAATGAGACCAAATACCTAGGTACTTAAATTGGTAAGTTACAATGTACCTACACATTGAAACTGATACATTGAAAACTTACTAATGGTACAATATTTTTAAACACTGTCAGTGCATTCATACTGCGCTAATTTCTACCCCAATACGAAGAATGTTCAGATGGATATCTATATTTATTGGCGAGATAACCGATTACGAAAGCTCTTGCGGCACGTTCACACTATATAAAGTATCTAGCAATCATTGGATATGGTTCGCGCCGAGATTTGGAAGTGATTTAAGATAACACTACCGAGTCCCGTTGGCTGCCGAGATCGTTTGCTCTTACGATTGTCGGATGGCCCGAGAGCGAGAGCCGAGTCCACACACCGTTACTTTCGCACCAAATCTGCCTACAATACGTTGTTGAGTGTATTTTGATTCGGATAATAAGTTTAAAGTCACGATCCAGCCCGTGAAGCTGTCTACGTAATCTCGCGGCTGAATTAGAGGATTCCTTCTAGGGAAAGATGGTATATTTTATGTTGGTGCTATCGCCTAACGAATTGCGGTCAGCATATTATTTTCCTTAAGTTGCATTTCAGGAAGCAGGTATTAAAAGCTTTCAGAACTCAAACTGAGAGCATTTTGAGGGTTGCTTTATTTACTAATTAGGTAATATCTCGGAGACCATGCTGCACGATTGAGAATGCTTTTTATTCGGTGTGATCATTGATGATAATAAAAAATAAAAGAAGTAGGTAGGTACCTATAATAGATAATCAATTTTACCTTTTTTTTTACTAGAAACCTGGTGCGTCTTCTCGTCATTCAAAAGAGAGGTAACTACCTAGTAAACAAAATACCAACTTAGGTGAAGTTAGATACTCACATTCAATAAAAATACCTAAATCATTTTAAGATGAAAGACCGATTACGGGAAAGACGGTACTAGATATCGCCTAACTTCAGGTTTTGGAAAATAATAAAAGACTCATAAGTACATAAAACGGAACAATAACAGTAATAAGCGCCTAGACATTCGTGATCACGTTCCTTGTATATGCAAGTGGGCATGGCATTCAGAATGTACGCCTTACCTCGGCTTTTTCATTCTTAACGACCTAAAATAAAACGACAAAGAATACCAAATCGGTTAAGTTAGGGCTCCTAGGTGCAAGGCAACTGTCGAACCGGTTTGGTCGGAGATTCTTTGTTTGGTTATCGCAGACTCGAGACGTACGTCGCGACACGAAGTCACGACGGATATATTGCAGTTTGAGTGACGCCGCATATTTATCTGTTGCAGAGCTAAGAAGACGAACACGGATGTGTCTGCAACGAGACTCAGGCAGCTGAGGGCCCAGCGGCCTGATGGCGAGAGGAGCCGTGCGCGCGCTGCTCATCTCGGCGGCTCTGGCGGCACTTACGGGAACACATGCCGCGCGCTTTGGGGACCGCCTCGCGCCGCGAGTACCTGCTGCGTACGCACCACGCAATGCCCCCTCGGCACAAAACTACGCCGAAAATGAATATGATGACGTCTACGAACACGAGTACGAGGAACAAAACCTGTCCGTCGACGAAGAGGACGTCCAACCGGAGACGGCACCGTCTCTGCGTCGCCCTGCACGCACTGAAGCTCATCGACTAGAGATGAGCACTGAATACTTCGTTATACCGGAACGCAATTCATCGCCATCGACACCTTCGACGTCTACAACGGTCACCTCAACACAGCGACCGAACGTGACCATAGTTTTGGCACCAACGCAACCAATCTTGGGCGCATTGAGGTCCGAGTCTTGGGCAGTTCCTATATTAGCGCTCGCTTGCGTAAGTATGGTGACCCTCGGCGGATTCGAAACGTTTGTGATATGGGGAGCGAGTCGCAAGGCACCGAGCCATCGCCACCTGTTGCTTGGACAGACGTTGCTATTCGGATTATTCTCGTGCGCTGCTACGGCTGCACTGTATGCAACTACGCCAACTGCGTTCACGTGCGGTGCTGTCCGATTCGGAACGGGCGTCGCGTATGTAATCGTGTTTGCTTCACTCCTGGTTAAGTGTGTTTTTTTGCTAAGTTTGAATGGTGGAGTATACTTGCCGGCAGCGTATCAAGGACTCCTATTGTTTTTCGCTGTTATGATACAAGTGGCAATCGGTGCACAGTGGCTTGGCGGATCTCCTCCACGAGTGATAAGCGGCGGTGGACGATGCGACGTCCAAATGTCCGACTTGTTGCTTTCTTTGTGCTATGCGGCGTTTCTGATCGCGGTAGTGTGCGGCGTGGCACTGCGGTCGCGAGGCATTCGGGACAATTACCGGGAGGCGACGCACATAGCGGGTGCGGGCGGTGCTACCGCGGCGGTGTGGGTGTGCTGGGTGGCTGCAGCGCTGGGCGCGCCTGAGCGGCATCGCGACGCGTGTGTAGCCGCCGGACTTCTCGCAACGTGCGCGGTCGTGTTCGCACTCATGTTTGCACCAAAAGGTCGGCGCCTGGCAGCGCTAGGCCGCGACGGCAGATGGGACGCGGACCGTGAAGAGGGCCTAAGTTCTTTGGGTGCTGGTGGCTCCGGCTACTCGCCGTCGTTCTTCCACTTCAAGCCAGTCAAATACGGCATGGTGTCGGCGGCGGCGCCGGCGCCCGTGCCACCCCCAATGTTGGACCGTAAGGAACCGCCCGCTCAGCCAGCCGGTTAGTTAAGTATCTAAAGTGCGCTACTAGTGAGAACTAGCGCTTCCACGCACACAGATTGACCGCAAAACGCGACGTTCTTTTCACAGATCCATATGGAGGCCTGTTCGCGAACTCGTCGCACCTGCACTCACGCGTCCTGTATACTCCGCCGCACTACACCATGCACCCCCTAATGCTAAACTATCACTACAATTACCCACCCTATCCTTACCTACTGCCGCCAGGTAACTACTCATATACCTACACTGGCTTTAGTAAAATGCACTCTTACATCTACGGTTTCTATAGCATACCCATTCGATACGATATCCGTTAATGAAGGTAGAATTTGAGAAAAAAAACCATTTCAATACTTTTTGTTATTTATTATCCCAAATTCTCAGCTGTTTAGAACGTCCTTGTCTAAACTTAGACCCGTATTCAGAAACACTACTGTAAAGTGCAAGTACGCACAAGGTCGGCGAATTCATACAAAGGGGTGTAAATATGTCTAGACCTGATAGTATTATTTCTGAATACAGTTGTTAGTGTAAAGATAAGCTAAAGCATACTAATTGTAGCATGTTTGTGCAGGCGTGATGGTGCGTCCGGAGGAGGGCAACGTGTACACGAGCGTGGAGCCCACCTTCAGCAGCAACCCCAACGTGTACTTCCAGCGCACGGAGCCGTTGCACGTCGGCATGATGTACTGAGCCCCTGACAAACCACAGTTCCTGAGCGAACGTTGGGATTTGCAGCGCGACGCTACTGTCACTTGCCACTTGCCACCTAGCACTAAGTGACGTGATACGACAGTGACGATACATTCCTACTGCCGCATAAAGCACTCCTGCGATTGTTGTAACTACACAGTATTAAATGATTTAGCTAATTAAATTATCTATTACAAAATTCATACTGACCTAAACAATTCTAACAACTATTTACTAATACCTATATACAATAATAACTTTTTTCTAGTCAGACAACCGCAATAAAATTCAGAAATACTATTTAATAATAATACTAACTCATTTGTACTTTATTCAGCAGTAGTAACTAAATATTATGAAATTATGAACAAAGTGAAAAAACTAATGAATTTCAGTGACAATAAAACGCTGTTTGTGATTTTATACTATACATTAACCCACCCTGAAGAATATGAAGAACAGTTGGTAGAATAAGTCTAGATAAATACTATTAAGTATAGAAAAACCATTGAATTGTAAGGTTTCTAAATTCAAATTTGTAAATAAAACTGAAGACTGTTTTCTATTATTTTATTATAATTAAATTATAAAATTTATTCTATATTTTTTCCACATAAACACATAAATAACTGTGACAAGTTTATTAAACATGCCCCATTAAAACGGAAACATTTATGCTCAAATTTTGCAACAATATCACTCACTCACAATGTTGCCACTTTCAGTTCCTTAGACTAAAGTAGATGTTGATGAGTTTCTATTCACATGCTGTTTTTTACTTGGTTCCAGTGGAGAGTAGGGCCAAGAGACCTGAGGCAACTGTGAGAGATACAATATAGTTACTGTAAAAAAAAAGAGTTAAGGAATCATTGGGAAAAGCATATAAACTTTTGCTAAGATTGAGAAAAATATAAGGCATACTAAATAGTAATCATATTTAAATATAGTATAACTTCCAGCTAGACATTAAAGAATATATAAAAACTTTGTTTATATAACCAGGAGTGGACCTCCTCCAACTACGCCCACTACCACTTTAGCTTACTTATTCTGTGTGCTATCATTATCAATCATTTACTGACCCACTGCTGGGCATGGGTTTCCTGTCAGAATGAGAGGGATTAGGCTATACAGTCCACCACACTAACCTAATGCAGGTTCATATTGGTTAAATATTTCATACCAAATCCAATATTTCATTTGGTAGTGACCAAATGAAATATTATTGGATTTGGGTTGGGACATAAAGTACCATCTAAAAATTTGATTGCCATTGACTAGTAATTCAGGTTAAGTTGTGCTGAAAAATAACAGTTTAGGACACCATAGTATGAGTGCCATATTTAGGTGTTTGTCAATTGTAAAAGGATACACAGTTGGTGTGAAAGTGCGCAGGATATAGAAGCTGCTCAGAATGACAATGGTCAGGAACAAGGCATTGTTGTAAAAGATTGAGTAGGTAGTAGCCTCATAGTCAGCCACTTCATTCTTTTTCCAGAGGATTCTGAAAAGTAATACATAAAATAAATTAGATCTAATACATACAATCACCAAAACCAACCATTAAATGTTAATTAATAATATTTAGCACTTTTTAACGACTTAATATTGTTAAAGAAAGTTAACTGTTTTTACTATAAAGCTGTAAGTTTGGCAATTATTGTTATATTAAGTACAATATGCCACATAACAAAGAGGAGACCTCAGGAGGAGAGAGGAGAACCATAGAAATTACTTCTGTAAGGTATTAATTTATTTCTTTAGCATACATCAGTTTTTGAATACATACAACTATTTCTAACACATTTATTAATTCATTAATTAAAGCAAAACATTTAAAATACAGCATTTGAAATTAAAAATGTGAATAAATAAAATGGAATTAATAAAAGTTGGAATGGAGAATTTGAATTGGAATTGGTTGGAAAATGCAGAATTCTCAAGCAATCTCTGTTTAAGTATTGTAACAAAGCAATCATTTACCTCTCATCCTTCTCTTTTCTGCTCATCTTCTTGTCATCAGCAAGCTTGCGAGCCATCTCGCGAGCCACTGCATCTTCCCTGCGGACGGCAACGCGGTGCTTTAGCTGAAACTTGGTGTTTCTATACGCCAACGCCAAAAGCCAGGTGCTAGCTGTCGTTACAATCGCGAACCATGCCAGTGAAGAGCTCACCTCCAGTGCGTGAACCCTCCAGAACAACCCTGTAACATCATAACGCAAAGTAAGTGGAATGCTACTTTCACAACGCGTAATCTCCGGATTTATGTATAAAACTCTATAATTTCGCAGCAGTAATTTAACGTTATAACACTAAAGTAATACTCACATATGGGGATTGCAGATACGATAAATGCATTGCCGTAAAATAAGGCTGATGATTTCGTGGACACATTCCGACTGAAATCTTGAAGCAGTAATTCCTCTTCTTTTGTGAAAGCCTTGTTTACTTTGCCCGACATTATTGTTTGTTTAATTTTGATCTTATTATCACTAATTCTTTACACGAACTACGTGTGTCTTAAAAAAATTAAGTAATCTGAATTGATGCCACCACTTCAGCTGGCTTGTGCGCTGGCGAGCGAAAGTCAAACGTCAAATGACATGTAAGCAACGTGTCAAAAATATTGCCAACACTCAAAAATTTCGCCGTGACTATAACGGCTCCTCTTCACAATAGAGGGCTTACTTGCTTGCAGTCCGCTCTTTCTACCCCCAAAAGAGACATTCAGAGATGGACTCAGTAACTCACTCGCACGGACACACTGATACTGATAAATTGCATCAGTTCTTCCTCCTTGTCCTTGTCACATAGTCACACCCTTCTTCGGCTCAAATTGATATGGTTCTAAAAGACAAAAATATTATGACAAAAACATGTCAGTCTGAAAGCCAGTGGCATGTGTGGACGCACCATTACTTCTATAACTATTTAACGTGACACCATATTGTAATGAATTGTATTACACTATGGTGACACTAGCAGAATAGCCGCAAACCGGCTCAATTGCCACAAAAAAAAACTATATAACGTCACTGATGGCTGGCGCAAAGGCCCCTGAAGCCATGCCAAAATATTACCAAAAAAAAGTCACTAGTGGTAGAAAGGCCTCTGAAGCCATGCCAAAATATTACAAAAATATGTCACTGATGGCACAAAAGCCTCTGAAGCAATACCAAAATATTACAAAAAAAAAGTCACTGACAAACAGTGTCAGACAATTCAAATTTAAAAAGTAACGTTCTGCGAAAGCGAAACGCGGAAGCCTGTGCTCGTATTAGTTTGTTGTTGTTGTTGGATTGTGACTGTGAAATAGTGAAGCAGTTAGACTTTCATGAGATTTCAGTAACTATTTCTCATGGACAGGTTTTGACTGTTTGAATACTATGCCAAAATGAGTCACTTTGAATTTGCAATACCGCTACAGAAGGACGAATTATTAGAATCTCACGCAGGACAGTATCATGTAGAAGATATTGTACAACCGCGCGTACTTTTGTCAAAATTACAAGGTGACCTAAAGTTTATTTTTTCTCTATTTCTTCATAATGTAGGTGCATAATAATCAATACATCGAGGACTCTATTTGCAGATGCTGCGCGAGCTTTTAACGCTGAGGGGGTAGAATACATTTTAGAACATTTTGATACTTACTTCTCTATCATAGTTCATGGTAATAAACTGGAATGGAATGTAATAAACAAAGGTAAGGTAATCGCACCACAATACCCGATAAGTATTCAAACTCATGGCTTCTCATAATGTTGAAATGCAATTATGTTTGCACTCATTTATTTATTGTACTATGTTACAGGATTTGATCATATAGTACGTGCAAGCAAAAGTCTGTGTAACCACCTAGAAGTGATAGTCCAAGAAAAAGAAATAGATCCTAACATCAGAACAAAAAACTTAAATATTTTGAAAATGATGATGTATTTATTCACTCAGATTATGAAAACTAAGGACACTAAACTTGCTTCAGATGTGAGTAGCTGAATATTATCACACTTTATTATCATGAAACTAAATGATGATTTTAAAATGTGATTCAATTTCTTAATAACTGCTTCTATCAGATGCAGAAGCTATTGAGAACCAATTATCTTCTCTCAAGTACCTTAATAATAACATCATTCATGTCTTAGAACTCCACAAAGCTGACACTGGGCAAAAAGGGCAAGAAGGTAACAGATGATGAAGAGTTCTGTGGCTGGACTGAATCTGACAAGCAAGCTGCCTTGATCACACTAAATTTGGTGCTTCAGCAGCCACTATCTAAACTCTGGGATCCTCCATTAGCTGAAGATAACTTTGTATCGTATGTAGTTTATTTTATTCCTTGTTTTTTCAAGTATTTTTTTTTATACAATTCACTTGTAATATTTAGTTTCACACAAAATAGTAAGTCCAGTATATAATACCTAGTAAGTCCAGTACAATTTTGTTAAAATAACTGCATGTATGAAGTAAGCTTCTGAATGGCTATGCAGATAAAATCACTTACAACAATAATCATGAATGATAAACTTTAAATACAACTGCAGTTTTTGCATAGTTTTTATCATTTAATTTAATATACCATCATGCCATTGGGTACATCCACACTTGGTATGTTTATGTCCCTTGTAATAAGGGTGAGATTTTCATAGAAAGCTCATCTTGGGAATCAAACCAGGACCTCTTGTTTAGCAATCCTGCATATACATTATTATAATTCACCATAGTGAAACCACGGCATAGAACTTCCAACATTCATAATTATTTTGACAAAACTAACTTTATCACAGGATGATGGCTGATCCATGCTATAAAGCTCTTGAAGAGCAGATCATAAAGAATAAGTCTGTCAGAGAAACAGTGTTCCAAGTACTTGGTGTCCTAATAAAGAAGTACAACCATGGCACCTCATGTCTTATAAAACTTGTCCAGGTAATGATTTATTCATTTTTAAATTTAAATAATTAAAAAAATATTAATTATGATTACTTATTACATAACTTCTCAATCAAAGTAAAATCTCAAATCAAAGTAATTGCAGGTCCTTCAAATGGTTGAACATGCAGTTTCACCAATATGTGCAGGAGTAGTGCAACTGACCAAAGAATTTGGACTTGGAACATTTGGACCTCAAATGGTAAAGTGAAAATATTATCATTAATCAATAACTACCACTTACTTACAATAACCCCTATCCATTAATATAAAAAAGTCATATATTGCAGGTTCGTGAAATTGCTGAAGCATTAGCCTCTTCAGATGACGAAAATGCGGGTGCTGGCACTGAGCAAGGGGCAGCCAGGAATTGCGGCGCATTCCTACTGGAACTAACTAAGGAATTGCCTAAAGAGATGACCAATGCTATTGCAACTATACAACCTTATTTAGAAAGTGATGAGGTATGTTGCTGACTTTAATTTATTATGTGTATTGTTTTATATCGTAATAATGTTAAAATCAGTAAATTCCTATACTCGGAACTTCCTCGTCAGACTATGGCGAGCCTATTGCTATTAACTAGACTCAAATCCAAACTTCGAGCTGCAACTAAGAATTATTTTAATAGAAAAACCCAATAACACTCTACAGCTCTGCTTGAATTGGAAAATAAACCCAGGACTGCTAACGTAGCAGTCGCGCCGAAAGTGATCTTTAACCACTGGTTAGCATATAACAGGGGTCTGCTCATGCTGACGAATACAAAGATTCATTGTAACTTAACAATATAATAGACTGTTTAAAGGCTGAAATAAATAGGGATCAATTTTAACTTATAATCCTGCAACAAGTATTGCACTAGATACTCGAATCGTGAGTAAACCCTATTGAATGCCCCCTTCAGTTAATATTAACTTGTTATAGTCATATACACTCCGCATCAGTGTGTTGGGCATGATGTGTGAGGTGTTGAGCGTAGAGCTGCGCGGCGAAGAGCTGACCGACGAGCAACGTGCACAACGAGATGACTTCCTCGATGACCTGTACGAGCATCTGCACGACTTGTCCGCTTATGTTCGACACAAGGTATGTTTACCACAAGGATGTTCTGTGCTAATAAAATAAAACGGCCCATAGCCAGGCTGTTCGCTTTTACTGGCGCCATGCACATGAAGTGGCGTGACGTCACTTGCTTTGGAACCTACCAACTGGTTCCGACGGTACGTAGCTGCAAACTTTAACATGTGATTCTTGTCCCCTTATTCCAAAACGCTCATTAGATAAGATACAGCTAAAGTGATTCTTATCCCTAATGCTTCGTTTCTCAGTTGACTGTCATTAAAATTATAAAACAGGTATTTATTCTATACTTAGTAGATAGAGATTTCAGAAAAAATACTAGGTATATGCTACGGTATATGGTCCCGAACGAATTCTAGGCTGACAACTGAGTCGTTTCGAATCCTTCATTATTCTTTACATGTGTATAACAGGCTCTTCAGTTCTGGTGCCGCCTTCAGAGGGAGAACTGTGTACCAGTGAGTCGGCAGCGCACGGTGCTGGAACGAGCCATCGGCCGTCTCAAGGACAAGGCAGCATTGGTCAGGAAAGCTGCTATACAACTGCTAAAGGTTAGACAACAGAATAAGTCCCCTTCCAATATATATAAATGCGCCTACCCTACAACCTACAAGGGTCTTTCAGAACAGTCTTAAGCCTTTGTCTCGGTTTAGTTTTTCATTAGAATTACATAACGGTATTTTTTTTATGTAAACAATACATATAATTATTTTATATTTCTCTTAGATATTCTTGGAATGCAATCCATTTTCTGCACAACTGAAACTAGAAATTCTCGAGGAACAATTAAAAACGGAGCAAGAAATTTTAGATGGTATCCAAAAAAAGTTGAATCCAGGACCTGACCCTGAACTAATCAAGAAATGGGAAGATATAAAATGTGACGTCATCAATGCTATAAAAAAAGGCATGGATATTCTTACGCAAGATGAGCCTGAACTTTCACAGGCTTCATTAGAAAACTTGTATGAAGCAATTCGTAAACATTTACATGAAAAAACCTATTACAAGGCCTATTTAATTGTCAAACATACCGAGAGACAGTATCCTGATGCTAAATTACTCAGATGTGACATGGAAAAAAGTGACCAGGTAATTCATACATATTTATTGTCTTTTCATTGAATAAAAATCTTTTTATTGGTCCATAAATTGCAGCAACAACTAACGCCTAACACGAATAAATATTTTAGATTGATTACTTCGTGGCGCTACTTCGAAACATTTTTATAATACCGGAGAGGCAACAATCTCTAACGCAGCAATGCGAGCAAGAACTGGCCATGTACAAACGTTTAGAAGAAAAAGAAAACATTGTGGCTTTCCTTCAAGAGTCCGTTCACTTCAGTCGCATGGTTTCTGAAGCTGTGCCCTTAATTAACTCCTTGTTGATGTCAAAGCAAGCCGGTGACGTCAGCGAGGCTATAGACTTCTTTACGACGGCCCATCACTTTAACATAGAGTCGGCGAAGACGGGCGTCGCGAACATGCTGCTACTAGTCTGGTCGCCGGATCAGGTAAAATAAACTGTACTGATGAATAAGTACATAAATATACGTAGGTATATGTAAATATACGTAGGTATATTTATGTATTTAAGACATTTTTTAAGGAGAAACGATTGAAAAGTCTACTATCCAGGAGAGTAGCCGCGTTGTTGGGATTTTTACAACACTAAAACCCATAGCATAGGGCTCTGGGAACATAGGTTATTCGTTCGTAACCCTTTCACACACACAGTCTATATGAGCACATCTCTGGGAATTTTGCTGCATTTCCCCTATTCCCTTTCGGTGCCGTCTTTGAGGTGCTTTGATGGACGCCTAAACGAGCCCAAAGGGCCGCAAGTCGCTTTTGTAGGCAGTGTAGGCACCTACAGGCATGGGTATTCAGCACACCTCCAACGTTGTAGTTGCCTCCTGTCTGCTCAATTCAATTATTATTTAAAGGTCAGTTACAAATACACTCCCACATCGTCAGGATAAACGTGAGGCAGTAGAGCGGGCGTACCGCGACATGTACCTGGAGTGCGACAGCAAGGCGGAGCGGGCGCGGTGCTTCGCCGTGGCCAACAAGCTGGCTCGCCTCGCCGCGCACATCGACCGCGCCAGTGCGCTCGCGCTTGAACATCTCGTTGACAAGTGGGTCGAGAAGGGAGATATCAGTCCTGGTATTATTCAGGTATATAGATAAAATTTGTTTATATAACCATAAAATTTCAACCAGCAAGCAAACTACACTTGAAAAAAAAACCAATGCATGACTCCACCCTTTTTTCTTGTATCTAACAGTGCTATTAACAGAGAATTTTGTCAGAATCTCATATTTTTACCTCTTGACTCTAAAACTAAGGTCTATTGTGTTTTACTAGACATCACACGTAATTTACAACAACATGGCAGAGGCAGCTAAGGGGATTACATAATAGGTCATGCTCTCTAAACAAAATTTTCTATTCATGCAACGTTGAGCTGGGACTGATTTATTCTAAAGCTCTATATTATTGCTTGTTTCGACGCAGTTGCCGTTAGTTATGAAACGCTGGCGACATCTCAAACTGTTTAACATAGTAACTTGTATAAGGATTATAAGATCTATTTCCAGAAATGTATATTCACCCTAATAACGTAATATAATAAGAGAGAGAATTTACATAGGCGTACCTTATGTTGATGCTTAAAAATTTGTATCTATAGATTGTTTTAGCAATGTTATTCCATACCTTCCGTTCTAGTGAAGACTGTATCTCTGACGCATATTTATTGTCTGTATATTGGGTAACACTTAATATTTACTGTACTATTAAAAATCCTTTATACTTGATACCTGAAGTCTGAGCCCTGACTATGTCCGACTTCTACACAAAATTTACTTCGTATATGGTACATACATCTTGCCTTCATCCTCAATTTGTTAAGGTCTTTTTAAGTGAAAGTTGAACCAACTATGACATTCTCAAACTTTACAGGTTTTCTGGGAAATGTTCTTGAAAAAAATTGATGGAACAACAGACATGGACAGCTATGCTGCACTTACACTTTTAGTGATGATAGCTAAAGCCAAACCATCCATGGCGATAGCCAACCTAGACATCATACAAACTCATGGGTTAACCGGGGACTACAACACACGAAACTTGAGTGTACAACTACTATTACCACTGACCAAAAAGGCCCAAAGATATCCAACCGACCACGCCGTTTTTACATCAATATTTGACAGTGTTATAGAAGCATTTTCAAAGTTTGATAAATTCATCTCCTTCGCCGCCAATACTATAGATCTTATATACGCCATCTGCGATACTCCAGAAATCTTATGTGGGAAACTACTTGCCGAAATGTACAGACGGATTGAAGAGACGTTAGTGCAAGACAGTGATAGTCAGGATGAGGTCACCTTACCTATAGAACTGCTGACCCGCTTTGTATTCGTACTTGGGCAAGTTGCGCTACAGCAACTAATTTATCTGGATATATATGTGTACAGCGAACTCAGGAGAAGGAATCAGGTGATTATTATTATATATTTTCTGTTTTAGTAAGTTAATTATTTACTCTAAAAATAAGAAATATAAAAACTAAAAACGTCGAAAATTTCATATTTTAATTAGGTTCGCGAAGAACGCAAGGTAGAAGAGAAGCGCATGAAGAAAGCGGGTGCGTTCGCGACGCCCGGCAAGCGTGGGCGCGCAGACGACCTGCGGCGGCAGACGCTCATGAACCTCAGCAACGCCAGCGCCTCCTCACGACAACAGCGCAGTGCCAGCGTCACATCTAATAAGGGGCCTTCGGTCAGTTAAATTGTCGCTTCACTTTGTAAATACTATGCCCCTGTTATATTATGCCTACTGCCCTGAATATTCAAAGTATGGATGCAAACTTTAAATTTAAATAAAAATATGCTACACTCGTAATTATAGCAAAGGTCATCGCAGGGAATTTCAGGTAATGAATGTAGCAGATGTCTAATTTGGGTGCTACATAAATGTGTACCTAATCAATTCGATTAGTTTATTTATTAAGTTCTTTTACTAGCTGTTCCTCACGGTACACTCGCCTCTAATCCAATGGGATTTTTCCAAAATCCTTATCCTAGAATTGTAAGGAAGCTGTCCTTTGTATAGGTTAACACAACCATGACCGAAGAGGAGGCCGGCCTCGAAGGCGCAGTGGCGGATGATGCCGACGCGGAATATGTGCGAAGCGTGTGCGAACGCGACATCGTGGGCGCGGGCGCCGCGCTGGCTCGCTACGGGCCGCTGCTGCGCTGGCTGCTCGCCAACCCTGCGCGTGCGCCGCCCCGCTTGCAGGCCGCCGCCGCGCTCACCTTCACTAGGTAACCTCACCACACACCACACATCGTGGGCGCGGGCGCCGCGCTGGCTCGCTACGGGCCGCTGCTGCGCTGGCTGCTCGCCAACCCTGCGCGTGCGCCGCCCCGCTTGCAGGCCGCCGCCGCGCTCACCTTCACTAGGTAACCTCACCACACACCACACATCGTGGGCGCGGGCGCCGCGCTGGCTCGCTACGGGCCGCTGCTGCGCTGGCTGCTCGCCAACCCTGCGCGTGCGCCGCCCCGCTTGCAGGCCGCCGCCGCGCTCACCTTCACTAGGTAACCTCACCACACACCACACATCGTGGGCGCGGGCGCCGCGCTGGCTCGCTACGGGCCGCTGCTGCGCTGGCTGCTCGCCAACCCTGCGCGTGCGCCGCCCCGCTTGCAGGCCGCCGCCGCGCTCACCTTCACTAGGTAACCTCACCACACACCACACATCGTGGGCGCGGGCGCCGCGCTGGCTCGCTACGGGCCGCTGCTGCGCTGGCTGCTCGCCAACCCTGCGCGTGCGCCGCCCCGCTTGCAGGCCGCCGCCGCGCTCACCTTCACTAGGTAACCTCACCACACACCACACATCGTGGGCGCGGGCGCCGCGCTGGCTCGCTACGGGCCGCTGCTGCGCTGGCTGCTCGCCAACCCTGCGCGTGCGCCGCCCCGCTTGCAGGCCGCCGCCGCGCTCACCTTCACTAGGTAACCTCACCACACACCACACATCGTGGGCGCGGGCGCCGCGCTGGCTCGCTACGGGCCGCTGCTGCGCTGGCTGCTCGCCAACCCTGCGCGTGCGCCGCCCCGCTTGCAGGCCGCCGCCGCGCTCACCTTCACTAGGTAACCTCACCACACACCACACATCGTGGGCGCGGGCGCCGCGCTGGCTCGCTACGGGCCGCTGCTGCGCTGGCTGCTCGCCAACCCTGCGCGTGCGCCGCCCCGCTTGCAGGCCGCCGCCGCGCTCACCTTCACTAGGTAACCTCACCACACACCACACATCGTGGGCGCGGGCGCCGCGCTGGCTCGCTACGTGTCGCTGATGAATAAGTAGGGTTGTTTAATTCCACTCTACGCTACTGTCCATAGGCTATCAAATAATTAATTTATAGTACTTCTATCATTTATAATTCGTGTTGTGATTACTGTAATTTATGTTACTGTTACATTTTCAGGTTTATGTTGGTGTCAAACGTAGTGTGTGAGGAAGGCCTACAGTTAATGGTAACAGTCCTCAAGAAATCAAAGAATGTGTCTCTAAGAACCAACTTGACTATAGCATTCGCTGACCTTACGTTAAGATTCCCCAATCTCACACAACCATGGACTCATCATATTTATCACATGTAAGGTATTTTTTATAGTTTGCATGGAATCTAGGCGTTATGATTGAAAGAATTTCATATACATAATTATCTACTACTAGCTTTCCACCCACGGATTCACCCGCGTGGTATCTCGGCTTTTCCGCATTTAAAAGGAATATTTTTCCCGTTTTTGCAAAATTTTTCATTTGTGCTCCGCTCCTATTGGTTTTAGCGTGATGATATATAGCCTGATATATAGTCTTCCTCGATAAATGGGCTTATCTAACACTGAAAGAATTTTTCAAATCGGTCCAGTAGTTCCTGAGATTAGCGCGTTCAACCAAACAAACAAACAAACTCTTCAGCTTTATAATATTATATAAGTATAGATAGATACAAAAATCAATGTTTGTATGCCGTTCATACGATTGCGGTAAAGTTAGTAAACTTGCTTGCACTTGCGCGAAGGCAAAGTTTGGGACGCGAGTTAAACCGCGCCCGGCAGCACCTAAAATATTTCGAAAAACCACGAGCTTGTCATGTATTTTAGCCTCAGCGATGAAGAGTTGGAAATTCGACAATGCGCCGTCAAAATGCTGTCATTCTTGGTTCTACACGAGATGGTCCGTGTGAAGGGACAGATCGCCGACATGGCACTCTGCTGCGCGGACAAGGATCCGCGCGTTGCTTCCATGACCAAACTATTCTTCAAACAATTGTCACAGAAGGGCAACGCTTTGTACAACGTCATGCCTGACATCATTTCGAGGCTTAGCGATCCAGAGCTTAACGTGCCTGAAGAAAAATACAGAATTATTATGAAGTAAGTGCAATGATTTAAGTCATCAAATACAAAAAGACTTCATTCTTTCAACAACTGCAGTGCAATGCAGTGGACATACGATATTTAAGGCCATAATTATTTTTCTGATTATATTTACATGTAATTCAATTTAGGTACATAACATCTCTTATACAAAAAGACCGCCAAATGGAAGCCCTTGTGGAGAAGTTGTGCCAAAGATTCAAGTTATCAACAGAGGAGCGACAATGGCGTGATCTTGCATACTGTCTGTCGCTCTTCACATACAACGAGAGATCTTTACGAAAACTGATCGAGAATCTTGATTGTTACAAAGACAAATTACATTGTCCCGGGGTTATGGACTCCTTCAATACTTTGATGAATAACACATCTAAGATGGCTCGAAATGAAATTAAGGTAAGTCTTAAAGAAACATTTCTTTTCTTGGTCAGATGGAGACGTCCGTTCTACTTCTTCCCTTCATAAAATGAGTGCTTTTCCAATTTGAAGTGAAAGTTAAATAGCCTTACTATACATGTTTAAAATCGGTTCTAAATGCGGTATCCAAACCGCTAGATTAAATTATGTTTCATTATTCTTAATACGGTCAATGTTCTCTTTGGAGGGTTTCGAACTGTTAAACAGGCTGCTGTTGTTTTTCGTAAAATGTTTTAAGCAAATTTTAGACTCTTGTCACGGAATTGGGCGACAAAATAGAGGAATGCTTTGCCGTCCGTGAGGGAGAGGAAGGCCACACAGAGGAGAATAGTGAGGGCGCGAGCGAGGGCGAGCCGCGCCGGAACGAGCCCGTACGTGCCACGCCCAGGCGTAAGCCCGCGCCCCGGCGGAACCGACGACGGTCCTCGTCCAGCCCCGATGAGGTAACGAAGTGTACCAAGTCCTTGTCTAGTCTTATATGTGTGCCAGACGCAGTAATTTGTAGTAGGTTCTAATAAAACACTTGGTGTTTTATCATACCATTAATCACATGTGACTGTCCACTGTCGTTGCTATCCACTAAGTTTACCTTTAACTAAACTAGTGAACAATAATAACCAAAATAATCGAAGAAATAATAAATATATAATTGAAGCTAAGAAAATATGACCTCAGATAGGATTACAACCTGCGACCTTCGCGCTAAGTCCAAGGACGCTTTAGCCGGTTTATAGATGCCGCTGACGTCACCTTAAGACGTAGAACGCGTGTGTATGTGGCTTAGTGGCTAGAGCATCTTGTGTACTTAACCGGTGGGATGCAGGTTCGAATTCTCCCTGTGATTGTGTTTTTCTTTTGCTAAAATTTATATCTTAAAAGATATTTAGCATTCGATAATGCTTAAATGCAATAAAATATAATTATAATAATCAGTATTGTTGATACAAAGCCTTAGTTAAATATTTTTTACATATTTATTATACATTTTCGCAGAATGAACCACCCAACAACGAAAAGACTCCACAAAGTGTGAGGAAATCGAGCCGAAAAGCGACAGCGAGATACAATAGAACAGCAGCGAATGCCTCCGATGATTCAGGTCAGTTCAGTCAAACATCACCTTCACCCACGTACTGTTAGGCTCAGTCAGCGTTCAGATTCGACTACAAACATTCAAAATTTCAAACTAACGAATATGATTGTGGCCTGATAGGTACTTATTTGCACAGTACAGTTTTTATTACAGCAAAGAACTTTTTATCAACATTCACATTCCAGTGAAAACTCCTAATCTTAATTTATGGTAGACTGCAAATTGCGGTAGTCGAATCCACTGGACCTAAACCGCAAAGAAATCTTGACTTGAAGTTTGTTTGTTTTTTTTTAACAGATGATGACTTTCAAACAAAGGACGATGAAGAAGTGTTCAAAAAACCTACAGTTAAGAAAACAGCACGAAGAAGAAAATAACGATTTGTAATAATAATACAAAATAGTAATATTATAATTTTATCAAAAAAACAGATTGGGTTTTATTAAAAGAAATCTAGAAACAGCTATGTACACACGGCTACAGGTCAACCTATACAAATCCAGTTTAAGCTGATCTCGCTCTATATAGGCTTCCCAAACAAAAAGAGGCCAGCCTATACTGGTTTTTATAACTACAATGTGATTATAGTCGAATAATATGCGAAAAACCAAAAAAGTAAACAATTTGGCGCCCAAGGCTGAATGGAACTGACTCGGTGACACTGACAGAAGCATAGAGATTGGACATTGACGTTTTGGTTAAGAAAACGTAAACAAAAAAAAACAAGAAGTTTGCCGATAAAATTGGTATGATAGATTGTGTTATGATCAAACACAATAAAACTATATTTTTCATTTTCTATGTACATATTTTAATGATTCGGTCTAGCGTTACTATGATTTCGATTCATTATAAATGTCGAGGAGGGATTTACCCTCGTTCCAACATTGAAAGATTCCCTGTGCCCGACGATAAGGTCAGCTGGTCTTCAGAATTTAAAGAATATCACCCACGAAATTATACTGCATCGTGTATACATGGTCAACCATGGGCAGATCCTAACATTGGTAAATCATTGTATTATGATTGCTATGTATGATTCATTGGAAGAGTCTTTACAATTTGTTTTATTTTTTCATAGGTGATGCTGGTTTTCAACCACAATGGAACAGTATCGATGGTAAAGTAAACAGAGCCAGCTACATTGGGCAATACAAAATACAGAATAACTATCCCCTCAATCCCCTAGGCAGGACAGGTATAGCTGGTAGAGGGGTTCTTGGTAGATGGGGACCTAACCATGCCGCTGACCCTGTTGTTACTCGCTGGAAGAGGCTAGAAAATGGGGAAGTTGAAAAAGACGAATCTAATAAGTAAAATCTTTATAACCATGGCTCTATTAAAGGTGCATTAGATGTACTTATTTACTTTATGGATTATATTTTAGGCCAATTCTGCAATGTGTTGCAGTGAAAAGACGAGACACTGGAGAATGGGCATTGCCAGGTGGTATGGTAGATCCTGGAGAAAAGGTGAGTGCTACAGCTGTCAGGGAATTTCAAGAAGAAGCTATGAACTCATTGGCTTTACCTGAAGGTTAGCAAAATTGAATTAATTGATATATTTGATAAAACTGTAGGAGCATAAACAGAAAGCATGATGTTTTCAGATAAAAAAAAAGCTTGGTTTGAAAGGTTTAAAAAATTCTTCAGCAAAGGAGATGTAGTATACAAAGGATATATTGATGATCATCGCAATACTGACAATGCCTGGATGGAAAGTGTAGCATATAACTTTCATGACAATGATGGTTCAACGGTTGGTGCATTAAAATTACATGCAGGTGATGACGCTGTTGGAGTGCGCTGGGTGGATGTGACGTCCAACATGACACTATATGCAAGTCACAAACAAGTTGTCATGGAAGTATTTAATAAATGCTTAAAAAACTTTGTCCAATAAAATAGGAATCTATTATTATAAGTTTTATTTCTGGAGTACCTATATAATTTTTATTGTTTGATTAAAATGAAACGCAATTTTATAACCCAATTACTATATCATTCATTAGTTTATCCATAAAACTTCATTAGGTGTCAGCAGGTTGATAGACAGATTTTTAAATTACATACTAAAAATAATAATCAATAGCTTACGTACACCTCTGCCTAACCCTTTGGTGAATACAGGCGTGATGGTATATTAAAATAAGTATGAACTTCTCCGATACTTAAATGACTGCAACTAGATTTTTAGAACAATAAATTAATACGACGGCCATATTTCACCAACTCTGAACAAGTTAGATTACGCGGCTATTCCCTTTGCTTCGTACAAATCTTTTCCATTTTTTTATTCATGCGGTGAGTAGAGGCTTCTCAGACTTGGTGAAGCTTTTCAATGAGGACAGGTAAAAAAAGCACTGATTTATTAAAACACTTTCTTTATTATTATTTTTTCATTATGCATATACAGAAAGGATTTTATATATTCTCTATCAAATTTTAACAATATTATAAGCACTGAACTGAAACTTATGCAAAACAATTAATGTGAAAATTTAGTACCTACCCCTTGCATCTAGTCAACATTAGACATTTTTACTAAATACCAAAAATGTAGCCAGAGTTCCTGGTTACCCTTATTAATTACTTACTTGTATCTTGACCAATTCGACAGAATGTGGTAAATTTAGAATATCAATCATAATTCATTCCGCTTATTCATTTTACACACTATGTTGACATGGCACCAGGTGGTGTTTTTATTCATGACTCTTTCGGAAATATTTGGGTTGCCTACCAGGCAATCACGGCTCCTCTGAGTGAGACGGGTAAAGCCACCAGGCTAGCCTAGGGTGGGTGAGCAGACTTCACAGGGCGTCGTAAACCTCTCGGGCATGCAGGTTTTCTCACGATGTTTTCCTTCACTGTTGAAGCAAGTGATATACTTAATTGATTATATCAATATGCACACGCTTGTGAATCGTCAGAAGTATCACTAAGCTATATAAAGCGATATACAAATGTAATTGTTCAGTGGAACAATGATTTATGCTGATTTTATAATTTGTACATGGTTTTTATTTCCTAGTTTTGACTAGTTTACTCCTGTTTCAAAAACCAGCTTTTACTGATACTATATCCATTTTTTAAGGACTTCAGCAAACCACATTATATGATAAATAAAAATATATACTTATGCATAGTTAGAACATTGAATGAATAGGTATTATGTGCAGTCTTATGTGCCAAATTCAGTCAAGAACTTGATTTTTCTAATAACTTAGTAAAAATCTAGTAATCAAAATGAAACATATAACCTAATCTTTAAATATGAATAGTTCAAAAGTTTAGCTTGGTAGCTTACATAATAGGAATGTCCCTAACTACCAACAAAAAGGAACTAACTTATTGTTAGTGCAAACAACATTACAATGCATATACAACAGTTACCTAGTAAGTGATAACTAAAGCAGCTACAGGACTCTAACCTGTCACTAAAATATCCCATTTCCCTCAAGCATCTTAACATCTGGAAAGTCAAAGAACTCATTTAATTATGAGAACAAACACTTGTTTTTTAAATATGAATGTAATCTACAAAACAATAATGTTTTTCTAAGTACGAGATTATTGTATCCATTATCGTAACGGTAACAATTCCTTCTTCAATCAATTATTCATGTAAATTCACATCTATTTGGGCTACATCCAGAATCCAAAAAAAAATTATAGGCTCAACACAATTAGCACTCACCAACACGAGAAGTTTTAAAAGTACACAGGTGACATTGAACACATGTGACTAATTCTTATGGTCAGCATGAATTATTCTTGTTTTATAAAAAATAAATTTTAAAATTTAAAGCATCTAAATTTAATTTTCCCGCCGGACAGATGCAGCGACAACATTCAGAAGGCAGCTGCGAGACCGGATGAGGGAAAACAAAGATCATCACAAGTAGCGACCTTCTTCCAATAATGATGATGATCATTCCATTTATTATGCAGACTACGTTACGTACGTGAAGTATGTCAACGTTTGTCACTTGCGGTCATTTACCTTTTTTTTCTATTCACAAGAAAAGTAGTAGTAGAGTTATTAAACGGCTTGTTCACACGAATCCATTCCCATGCTCTCCGCGCTCAATCGCGTGCTCAAAATTTGCTTTGTTACACAGTATTATATCGCATCTATTCAATGTCACCATGTACTATTGTAATAGTCTGTACAGATTTATCAAATAAGGTTGGCCCCTTTGAGTTATTTCAGTTATTTTGCCACCACCATTTATTTCACCAATCATGAAATATTGGTCGATTTGCAAATCTACGAGAGGTACAAATCTACTAGTTAATTATCACAATGTGGTTCATATCACAGCGGCACGTACGATGCTAGGATATGTGCTACGTGGTCATGCCGACGGGCGCAAGGGAACTGTATGCTCGGTAACAATTTACGTCGTTCATTAGACGCTGGATATTCTGTGTGAATGTTGGTAAATCCTGCAAACAGAAATTGTCAATATAAATAAACATAATAAGGTCACAATCATCGCGTCGTTTTTCTGATGCAGTAGCTACACACTCAATGATGGCCATTGAGTGTGTAGCTAATTCTCATATCCCAGACATACGGACACTCCAGATAAAAATAAAGTTCACAAAAACAAAAGAAGTCGGGGTCATTGTCACAGGCGTATTATTCGCTTTCTACTATTGCGTATTAATTTCAGCAATTCCTAAACTTTTAAGGATTAGGTATACTCCTGAGTATTTAATTAATATTTTTTTTTTAAATACATACTGAGAGGTCGGTTCACATACAATTGGACAATTGGCAATTGCGATTACCGTGTCTGGTGGGAATTGCGCCAGGTGATGTTGATGTTCCGGCGACAAACCGGGCAGCGAGCTGAGGAAGTGCGGCAGGAATGCGGTGCGGAAGGCCGTGAAGTCGACGAGCGCCATGGCGTGCACTGCGGCCGTGAGCTCGTCGCGCGCCAGCGTGCGCCAGCCGCCCTCGGCCAGCCCCAGCAGCAGCACCGACAGGAACTCGCCCAAGAACTCCGTGCGGAACATCACCTGTACACTTTTATTATGCTAACGATCCCACTTCAGATACGACCTACTTAATATTAGTAAGCAAACAATCTTAGTCTGTCTTTAATCGTGAATTCTCTTACAAGACTCGATTATTTTAGAATTTCGTTGAAAATGCACTTTTAAATGACACACACACAGTAGGATATATTATATGCTTTAGCAATAAAATTAGCAAAAATAAAAATAAAACGTTAAAAAAAAGGCATTTATAAGCATTTTTATTTTATGCTAGACAGAGAATGCACTAAACACGCTGGTGACGTCACAATTCATCATGCCATACAATTTCTATACTAACGCTCTTCTTGACAGAGCATCAACTCTCATTCCCCACCAACAACTTTAAACGCTTATATCTTATAATTTTATTAGTTGATTTAAACTATTTTTCAGAATACGTATTGTATTTAATTTTATGTAAAAGTAGGCATGTTATTTTCAATAAATTCAACAACAGTCAACTATCCTATAGAACAATTAATAAGCAAATTATTGCATGCACACCATCACGCCTGTATTTTTTGCCCTATAGTGGAGGATGAATAAACAAACTAGACATCTTTATTCTTACCTGACTGAACACATTTTGTTAAGTCCATTTGCAAGCAGAATTATATTTTTTAAAGCAAACACAATAAAATAATCTATCCATCGATCAGCGCCACTAGTAACGATTCAACTCACCTTATGGTACAGCTTGCATTTGGTGTTGAGCGAGTCGAGCGTATCAATGTTGAGGCGCAGTAGTTCAATGTCGGGTTGCAACAGCGCTCGGCCCAGCGCAGCCAGCGCCCCGCGCAGTTCGTCCGTACGCGCGCTGCATTCGGCCTCCTCGCACTTGGTCGGGAAAAAGTACCGCCAGCGATGTATCAGCACACTAGAACAAATTTCAATTAGTACGTAAAGGACGTGTTTATGCAGTGTAAAGCCGTGAACGCACGATTAAACATTAACCTGGTGAACACAACCATCGAATACTCTGTTCGCGTACGAATACCACGAACGAACAGTGGTCGTCCGATTTCCGAAATGTTCAAAATATAACATTGAATTAACGAGTGATGTTTTAACATGAATATTAGTGTCATTTTGTGAATATTTTTGTTTTCAAAAACGTTTGCAAAAACGACAGGGTGTTATAAGTTTGACGTATCTGTGTGTGTCGGTCTGTGGCATTGTCGGGGTACTTAGCGAGGTGTCGGTAATGTTTATAAAGAAAGAAATGTTAATGTTTATCACTATTTATTAGTTCTATGGGAAATGTTCTTAAATGTAAAAATGGTAAAAATGTTAATGTAATGTTAATGGAATGTATGAATACACCCGGCTAACGCGGTAGTCAAAAGTGTACTAACTTCAATTATAAATTAAAGTCATAAAAGTAATAACATAATTTAGGTCAACGCGTCAGGTAAATATTGCAAACTAAGGTGTTCGGTTTTAAAACACCGAACATATTCCGGGGCACGAAAAAGACGGGGATGAAGGGTGTTGAGATGAAACCTTATCATGTTAGTAAACTAATGAAGTGGCCAATGATAATGTTGACAAGGTGAAAAACAATTCAACCTACAACTAGTGTTAGAGAACATATTATAAATTAAAATTAAGGGGTGAGTGTCCCCACATGCTCCCTCGGGATGCGGGGACACGGCCTATTCATCATTACATTGTTTATTTCACCGTAAACATGGGTAGCACTACACTGGCGTTCAACTATGTTTTGTCGCGCACTAGCACTGTTATTCACTTGCACATCACGAATACTGGTGTTGGGTTGTAGCTCCAGGTCCGATGTGATGTGAGCGCGTCGCGCTCGCATTCGCTGCCACCGGAACAGCAGCGCTCCAGCCGCCAGCGCCCCCGCGCCGACCAGAATGTAGCTCACGGTATATTGATGGATGTCGTGATAGGATAAGGTCTCTCCTACTTCAACTTGGCTAGTCTTCATATCCTCAATCCTTTTGTGCAACTTTTCTAAGGCATATTTTATATCGGCTGTATCAGTTGTGTTACTAAAGTTTTCAAAAGGCATTGTGCTGTTAACTATGAAATTTAACTGATCCATCTCAGGTATATATATATCAGTACTTATGCCGATTTTATTTTTCCTGTTACTTGGAATGTTCAGCGTGAAGTCTTGACTTTTCAGTAGACAGCCGGGATTAAGGGAAATGACACCTGCTTTGCTCAATTGTACAATAGATATTTGTTCCCCGCATATCAGCTTGACGGTACAGGTGTTACAGATATGGTATAAGAAGAGTGATGGATTTGTTAGTGGAGTCCATTTGTTTTCACATATGGATCGTCGGACTTTGCACTTATGAGTATCTTGATCGATGAAACAAAAGTTGTACTCATTATTCAAATGATATATCGGCCTTTGCCAATCACATATATACATATCGTCTTCTTGTTTACACTGGGAAAGTTCTTCGGCAGTGATTGTTAAATAAGAGTCCCTCTTTAGATCTGTGGCCACATATTCAGAAGAAGGGATTAGCTCAACCATAGTGTTATCAGTCTGATGCGGAATCGGAAGTATTTTATATAACTTATATCGATCTCTGCTGATCAGCGGGAATGTTATTTGAAAGAGGAAATACTCTTCCGTAACTCTTGCTTTAATGGTTAGCAGGGAATATAATTTTCGAATATCGTGTGGGTCAATTGGTAATGTCTTATCATCGGATAGATGTCCCGAGATAATGCTTACTTCCTTTTGGAGCTGATCTGGAGTAAGTAAATGAATGTTGAAACGTCCGTGATGAATATTGGTTAAGATATCCAGTAAAATATCTTGTGTTCTCTTTAGATTATGCAACAAATTGCTTGCTGTTAAGGCCGTTATGGTAAATTCTTGAAGTACGGATATGTTGTTTATTTCCTTTTGTATTTTGTTTGAGATGTTATCCAAAGTATTCAGATGTTTATTAATTATTTTGTGTTGTTTTGCCATAATTTCTTCTGTTCTTTTAAGCAGATTGTACTCCGATTCAACGATTGAAGTCTGATTTTTCCATAAACTAGCTAAATGTTTCTCATTCTGACGTATCAGGTTGATGTCTCGGCGATATTTTTCCGCGAATTGTTCATCCAATACGCCGAAGAGGGAATTTGCAAGGTAGCCAACTCCATTAATAAGTCCCCGTCGTTGTATGGAGTGTCCACTTACGTGTTGCGTCATCAGAAGTTCATTGTAGTATTTTAGTTCATTACTCTCGTGAATCAGCTGTGGTAGTATTATGTTACACTGTTCACTTCCCGTTATTTTACATATTTTATCTAGATATGATGTTACTTTTTCAAACGCCTTGATACCTTCCCAATACGGAGACATGTTATAAAATACCACTAAGACCCAACTGTCTTTAACCAAACTTATTTTCGATATCGGATCAAAATAGAACGATTGGTTATTGTTTAATGTCGTGATGTTATGATTGCAATTTGCAACGTTACAGAGTGACATAAAAAAGGTTAAGGCTATGACGATATACGATAAGGACGGTGGTATCGTCTTTCTTGTGGGTTTGTTATTGTTCCGGGTTTTAGAGACTGGAACAGCAGTATTGTTAGTTTCCGTTGATGTTTCCTGTTTATGATTTCCTACGGTTTCTACTGGTAATAGTGAAAGTTTGACTACCGGGCGTTTGATGATGCCATTTTTTGTTTTTAATGACACCACTCTTACATAGCCATCGCTACCAGGATGCACGTCGATAACTCGGCCCATAATCCACCTTCCTGCTGGAATATTATCCTCATGCACTACTACCAAGTCGCCTATTTTTAAGTTGGTCTGGGGTTTAAGCCATTTTTCTCTAGCTGTTAGTTGACCTAGGTATTCATTCTTCCATTTAGACCAAATCTGCTTAAAAATGTTAGTTGTTAGGTGCCATCTTGTACGCGCATCTTCCTTTGTCTCGATCAAGGTTAAATCAGGTCTGCCTGTTAAAAAATGGGCTGGTGATAAATAATCCAGATCTTCAATGTTTTCCGTCAGAGAACACAACGGCCTCGAGTTTAGGCAAGCTTCCAGTTGTGTTAGGACGGTAGTGAACTCTTCAAAAGTTAATCTTTGTTCACCGACTACTCTTTTCAAGTGAAACTTCAGACTGCGGACAGCTCTCTCCCACAGTCCTCCCGCACTCGGCCAAGAGGGGGCATTGAAATGCCATTGTATGTTCATCGTAGCAATTTCTGCTTGACAACTATCCCCGAAGGTAGTTTGTATTTGGTCGTATTCCTCCTGTAGGATTCGGTTAGCGCCAATGAAGTTGGTTCCCTGATCACTATATAAGTGATGGGGTGTTCCTCTACGGGCCGCCATTCGCTTAAGTGCCGCTAAAAATGCCGAGCTGGTAAGATCCGACACCAATTCCAGGTGAACGGCTTTCGTGACCATGCATATAAATACAGCCACATAGCCCTTCAATGTTCTCACCCCTCTTCCCTTGTTTGCCTTAATGTTCACAAAACCAGTGTAGTCTACACCGGTATGGTAGAATGGAGGGGCGGGGTTTGATCTAGCTGCGGGAAGGTCACCCATAACTTGATATTGTTTCCTTGCTTCGTACTTCCGGCACGTTACACAATTCCTCAGCTGTTTTTTGGTCGTACTGTATCCGCTGGTTATCCAGTATTGTTGTCTGAGCGTAGCTAAGGTCAGTCGAGGGCCCCCATGGAATGTCAACTGATGAGCTTGTTCAATAAGTAATTCTGCTAATCGACTCTTGTTGGGTATTATTAAGGGATGTTTCATTTCGTCACTTATATTCGCATTCCTTAAACGTCCTCCCACTCGAATAAAGCCATTTTTATCGATGAAAGGTTTTAAGTTTAATAATTTACTGTTTGTTGGCACTTCACCGTGTTTATTTAATTTCGCAATTTCCGATGTAAATGCTGTACTTTGTACTTGTTTTATAATAGTGGATTTTGCATTTCGTAATTCAAGCAATGTTAGGTACTTAGGTAAATGTATACGCTTTGAAATAGGCGTCAATGCCCTCAGTATCCAGGCTAACACACGAGTTATTCTTAGAAATGAATGCTGTTGTAATAATAAGTTATCTATAATACTATTGCTTTTTATGGTTTGAATAATGTTAACTAATTTTATCTTTTTTGTTTCCTCCTCAGTGTGGTAGATTGGTTGTTTTTCGCCTTTTCCGGTGTCATAGGATGCTAGCCATGCTGGTCCGGTCCACCACAAGGGATGTTGTAATAGCTGGGGCGCTGTCAAGCCTCGACTGGCACAATCAGCCGGGTTTTCTCCCGATTTCACGTATCGCCAGCAGGGCGGTGGCATTATCTGTTTTATTGCAGTAACTCTATTAGCTACAAATGGCTTCCACCGTGCAGGATCACCTTGTAGCCACCCCAGGACTACCATAGAGTCACACCATCCGTAGATCTCTGATGAACAACTTATACTCTGTTGGATTTTATGGATGAGTTTAGATAGTAGGTATGCACCGCAAAGCTCAATTCGAGGCAATGTTAAAGTCTTTTTGTTCGGTAAAAGTTTAGATTTTGCGGCCACAAGTACTGTTTTTTGTTCTAATTTTGTTCGGGCGTATACTACACAGGCATACGCTTCGATGGAAGCGTCGCAAAAACCATGCAGTTCGATGATTTCATTCTCATTGCATAATATCCATCGGGGAATCTCACAATGTTCAATGTTATTAATTTCCGTCATCAACTTTACCCAGTCATTATGAATGTCATCGGATACTTTATCGTCCCACTGTAGATCATGTTGCCATAACTTTTGAAATAATAATTTAAGTTTCGTAGATAAGGGCGTCAGCCAACCTAGAGGGTCATATAATTTGGATATTTCTGATAGTAAGCTCCTTTTAGTTGGTTTTGAGGTTGATTGTGAAAAATTGCAACGGAAGGTAAAGCTATCTTCCTTAGTATTCCAGCACAACCCTAATGTTTTTAACATTTCATCATTTTTAAAGTTATATATTGATTTTTCCTGGCTAGTGGATATACCCTCTAATAACTCCCGGTTGTTGGATGACCACTTACGAAGATTAAATCCACCTGAGTTCAAAAGCTGTATTAACTCAGTGATACATTGTTTACCTAGTTCTATGTTGTAGCAGCCGTGTAAAAGGTCATCCATGTAAAAACAATTATCCAGAATAGCCGCTGCTTTTGGGAAACTGTTTCGCTCATCCGACGCTAGCTGTTTTAGAGTCCTTATTGCCAAAAACGGTGCGGCCTTGGTTCCGTATGTTACAGTGCTTAATTGATATATTTTAATCGGTTGAACTGACGACGCACGCCAAACGATTTTTTGAAGATGTTGGTCAATGGGGTTAACCAAGATTTGGCGGTACATCTTCTCTATATCCGCAGTAAAAGCGAAGGGGTATTGTCTCCATTGAAGTAATAACGCCTGCAAATCCTTTTGTAGATTGGGCCCTTTATGCATGACGTCATTCAAGCTGTATTTTGTTGATGTTTTGGCGGATGCATTAAACACCACCCTTAGCTTTGTTGTAGTCGATTCTTCTCTCAGTACGCCATGATGAGGCAAAAAACATTCGAGTGTCACGTTACTGTTATTTTGCTCGGGTTTCATGTGATTCAGCGCAGCATATTCATGCATGAAATCCTTATACTTTTCGGCTAGAGCGGGTTGTTTTTCAAGTTGACGTTCCAAATGTTTTAGTTGAGCAATAGCCATAGGTTTGGAGGACCCCAGATGATGTTTTAAATCTTCTTTCAGTGGTATTCTGACTTCATAGCGACCCTGACTGTTTCTTGTTGTTGTTTTTTCATAAAAATCCATACACATCTGATCTTCTACGGATGAGTCTGTAGGTTCAATAATCTCCTCAACTTCCCAAAATTTCCGAATCTCCTCAGTGTTATTTAGGACCACATTACATTGATATGTTTGTACGCTGCCGCATAGTAACCATCCCAGGTGTGTTTGCTGGGCGATAGGCTGTTGAGAATGTTCTCCTTTTACGATTCCGCTTAGCATGATGTTAGCATAAATATCAGCCCCTAACAACAAATCTACAGGACGACTTTTGTAAAATTCAGGGTCAGCTAAATTAATGTTGTCGATGTACGACCAATGCGGTTTCGAGAAGGTTTGACTGGGTAAATTTTTTATGAGTTCGTTCATAATGAAAACATCAGACTGGAATTCAAAATTGTTGTATATGGAAGCACACTCTAAAGTTATCATTCCTTTACAACTATTTTCTTTATGCCCAATCCCAAATATAACACCTTTACAGTGATGTCTCTGTATACCTAACATCTGAGCGGCCTTCTCAGTTATTAAGCATATCTGGGACCCTTGGTCAATTAACGCGCGTAAGGTTTGATACATTCCGTCTGCACCCTTGACCTTCACTAAAGCCGTTGCCAACAATACCTCCGAATTTTTGTTTTGGGAAGCATTAACAGTGCCCGTTAAGGGTTCATTACGCTTTACGTTTTGTTTTTCAACGTGACCGCCGCTTGTCGACGGAGTTGATGTGTTCGCCAAGTTCGTAAATGCGTCATGCAAAATAGTGTTATGTTGATCGGGACATTTTCGGCATGTTAAGTTAGAAGTGCAGGGATTACCGTTATGGCTAAATAGGCAATTCGTACAAAGTTTCAATTTGTTCGCAGTTTTTAGCTTTTGGTCGTCACTTAGTTTTAAGAATGTTTTGCAATTATAAATGCCGTGTTGATTACTGCAAAGAGGGCATTTTATGTTTGACGCATGCATCGATTTCGCAACTGTTCTATTTCCGTTGCTTTGATTGTTTTTTTGTATGGTTGAATGAATTGTTATAATTATTTCTCCTAAAGTTAGATGATTGGTTTTGATTATTAGTTTGATGATGAGTCTTCGAGGGCACCACATCTTGTTTTCGGCGAACTGTTTCTAAAGAGGTGAACTTGGTTTCCAAAAATTCTAAGAACTCTGCGAGAATCGGCAGTTCTTTAGAGTTTTTCAACGACTCTATGTAATCCGCATATGTTTCCGTATCTAACTTTAGCCCCAAAAGGTGTACAATCAAAGGGTCCCACGTCGTGATATCAACGCCTAAGTTTTTAATAGCATTGAGGCATTCTAAGGTGGTGTCGTGCATTCGTTTTATCTGCTGCAAGGATGCTTGTTGGATGTTTGGCAGGCCTAGTAAAATGTTTATGTGTGACGAAAAGATGAGTTTTTTGTTCTCATATCGATGAGTGAGAATATTCCAACACACCATATAGTTATCTGTGCTTATCTGTAGATGTTGAATAAGTTTTTCGGCCTCCCCTCGGACCTTCCCCTTCAAATACTGCATTTTTTGACCGTTAGATAAGGAGGGATTTTTGTGAATGGCTTCCGTGAATAGATCGCGGAACGACACCCACTGGTTGTAATTCCCGTTAAAGCTGGGTATCTCCAGCTGAGGTGTGGATTTTTCTCGATGAGCGACTGACCACATCTTGGTGTTAAGAGCCTTTTTTAGCTTGTTAAACTTCATCTCATACTTATCATACATGTTATTGTAGACTTCATTTTCTTCATCCATCTCCATCTCGATGTCCCAATGTAGCTTATCAATAGCAGCCCATCTAGCCTGTAATGACTTCAACACATCCTCAAATTCCCACTTATCGGAGATGGAGTCCACGTCTATGTTCGCCGTTGTGCGTACAAAAGCTTTAAAATTAGCATACTGTTTCTTCAATAACTGGTCTACCTTACTGTTGGAATCTGTGTTAGGTTTTTGAGGTGTGTGGTCACTCAATTGCCTCGGGACACTCGGTCCAGCTTCCTCACATGGCTCGTCCTGTTCGCGAACACCTGTTGCCAACGGTGATTTCTCTTTCGCAGTTGTTTGTTCACCTGTTGAAAGGCTCCCAGTCTTCATGAACCGGAGCTGATACTGTTGATGGATCAACGACTTGGCTGACTCATACGCCTTACTGGTTTTCTCATATTCACGGTCGGT